>JAWWNI010000037.1:0-367500 GCA_034642065.1 Darevskia nairensis | reverse complement strand
GTAAAGGGACCCCTGACCATTAGGTCCAGTCGTGTCCGACTCTGGGGTTGCGGCGCTCAACAACTACATAACATTTAGAAAATACCTGAAGGCAGCCCTGTTTAGGAAAGTTTTTAATCTGTAACATGTTAATGTATTTTAATATTTGCTGGAAGCCGCCCAGAGTGGCTGGGGGGACCTAGCCAGATGGGCGGGGTACAAATAATAAATTAAGGTAAAGGTAAAGGGACCCCTGACCATTAGGTCCAGTCGTGTCCGACTCTGGGGTTGCGGCGCTCATCTCGCTTTAGTGGCCGAGGGAGCCAGCGTACAGCTTCCGGGTCATGTGGCCAGCATGACTAAGCCGCTTCTGACGAACCAGAGCAGAACACGGAAACGCCGTTTACCTTCCCACCGGAGCGGTACCTATTTATCTACTTGCACTTTGACGGGCTTTCGAACTGCTAGGTGGGCAGGAGCAGGGACCGAGCAACGGGAGCTCACCCCGTCGCAGGGATTCGAACCGCCGACCTTCTGATCAGCAAGCCCTAGGCTTTGTGGTTTAACCCACAGCGCCACCTCGGTCCCCTTGAAGTAATAAATTATTATTATTCTTCCAGAAACCTTGTATGGCAACTGCCAGGGCACTACAATGTTCAAAGACTGCCTGCGCCCTCAGCCGCTCTACAGCTGGGGGGAGACAGAGGCCATCTTGTCACCCCCCCTCCGAGTGGCACCCGGGGTGGACCGCCCCCTCCGCCTCCCACTTCATACGCCCCTGCACCTAGTGACTAAATTGCAGAATCATGCAGCATGGGGAGAGCACCGGCGGGTTGTTGCTGTGTCCGCAAGAAGGCATCAATTACACGGGTGTAATTATTATGCAGCCGTCGTGAACCTCACCTCCAGGCCTCCTGACACACCTCGCCTGCTTTCCCACACCCTCTCTCTGTGGCGGCAAAAAAACCTGTCCGATGAGAACCACGGCGATTGCTACATGTACTTCATTGCCTCTTCACAAGCCCAGAGCGTTTTAATCCATGGCGCCGACTCTTCCTTCGTTCCCTTCCTTCGGTTCCTTTGAACATTTTGCAGCTGGAAGGCGCAACCGAATCTGGCTTCCAGATATGTTAGCAAAAACGCTCACTGTCAAGTTTCTAGATCTCATGGTCTCGGAGAAAAATCTTGAACCGAGGAGAGTTGGTGGGTCAGTGCGTCTGGCTGGTAACCAGAAGGTTGGCGGTTCAAGCCCACCCAAACACAGCTGTGGGCAGGATTTCTGTGTCGCAGAGGGTTAGAGACCTTCACCCTCAGGGGTTACCTTCCCACCCTAGGATGATGCCAAATTATGTCAAATGTTCAAACAGTTTTAATATTATGGTATTGCAACAAATTCCAGTTGAAATAAAATTCTGTTCCAGGACAAGGCCCTGTTTCGTTAATTCTTCGTCAGCTAATTTTTCATGGTCAAAATGTACCAATGTGTCTTCTGTGTATATCACCGAGAACTCCAATTTCTTTAGCTAAATTATGTCAAACTAGTATATTAAGCCCGTTTAAAAAACGGGTTCGCCTCGGACCCCCGCCAGCTGGGCAGCGCGCAGGGAAGGGCGCGGGCCGAACGGGGGGCCTCCTTCTCTCCCGACTTCTTGGCCACGGCCTCCTGGGGGAGGGAAGGCCGCGCCGGGGGATCGTCCGGCCGTGGCGGCGCGCGAGGAGGAGTTGGAGGCGGCGGAGGATCCTGGGCGGGCCCGTGGCGGCGGGAAAGGCCTCCGCTAGAAGCGCCAACTGCCTCGCTCCGACTTGCCCCTCAAGCGCGCACGGCCTCCTCCTCCGCCGCTCTCTGTCTCTCTGGGGCTGGCGGGTGTGTGTGTGTGAGTGAGTGGGTCGTCGGCCGGCGGGCGGGCGAGGGCGGGACCACAGACACGCCCCCCTCTCCCGTCGTCCAATCCCTGCGTCCGTCTGGGACATGCGCAGTGGAAATTTCCACTGACACACGGACGGTGGACGCAGGGACACAGGGAGATTATTATATAGGATGAACACACTCCAGTACAGTGGTACCTCTGGTTAAGTACTTAATTTGTTCCGGATGTCTGTTCTTAACCTGAAACTGTTCTTAACCTGAAGCACCATTTTAGCTAATGGGGCCTCCCGCTGCCGCTGCGCCGCCAGAGCACAATTTCTGTTCTTATCCTGAAGCATTATTTCTGGGTTAGCGGAGTTCTTAACCTGAAGCATATGTAACCTGAGGCACCACTGTAGTCCCTCAGAAGCCAATAAGAGTTTTCAGCGTCAGACCAAAGGACTGTCTAGTGCACATTAGGGATGGAAAAGTCGGTCCACTTAAACTCACCTGGTTTTTCATTTTTACAATCCTAAATTCAGTTCTCCACATCTTGTAGCAATGTTGTGAGATATATAGATAGCTATAAAGGTAAAGGGACCCCTGACCATTTTGGTTCAGTCGTGTCCGACTCTGGGGTTGCGGCGCTCATCTCGCTCTATAGGCCGAGGGAGCTGGCGTACAGCTTCCAGGTCATGTGGCCAGCATGACAAAGCCACTTCTGGCGAACCAGAGCAGCGCACGGAAACGGTGTTGACCTTCCCGCTGGAGTGGTACCTATTTATCTACTTGCACTTTGACGTGCTTTCGAACTGCTAGGTTGGCAGGATCTGGGACCGATCAACGGGAGCTCACCCTGTCGCAGGGATTCGAACCACCAACCTTCTGATCAGCAACCCTAGGCTCTGTGGTTTAACCCACAGCACCACCTGGGTCCCTATATAGATGTTGTTGTTCAGTCGTTCAGTCGTGTCTGACTCTTCGTGACCCCATGGACCAGAGCACGCCAGGCACACCTATCCTTCACTGCCTCTCGCAGTTTGGTCAGACTCATGTTAGTAGCTTCGAGAACACTGTCCAACCATCTCATCCTCTGTCCTCCCCTTCTCCTTGTGCCCTCCATCTTTCCCAACATCAGGGTCTTTTCTTCTCTTTTCATGAGGTGGCCAAAGTATTAGAGCCTCAGCTTCAGGATCTGTCCTTCCAGTGAGCACTCAGGGCTGATTTCTTTAAGAATGGATAGGTTTGATCTTCTTGCAGTCCATGGGACTCTCAAGAGTCTCCTCCAGCACCATAATTCAAATAATTCACCCTATATAGATAGCTATACCATAACAGCTATATCCTCATGAAGACTCACCAGCATTTTAGTGCAAATTTCTCTACTTCATTTATTTAATTCATTGACTGCTTGGTTGCTTGATTGATAAAATGTTTATTTAATGCTAAGAGAAATTAATTGCAGAAATGTGCCCTCTTCCTTTCCCCCTGAGAACAACTGCCACCACAGGGATATTTGAAGGACACATGGCAAAGAAGCATTAAAAGCTTTCCCCTTAACAAACAAGTTGTCTGTTCCATTTTTTTCATAACTTAAAAAAAACCAAAAAAAAAACAAAAACCCCTGATGCCTTTTGTTGTAATAATCTTATGTAAACTGCTCTATGAGCTCCACCTGGAAAGTGTCATTTGAATACTGCAAGTAAATAAACGGAGAGGACTGATGTGGATAGCTCCATCCATCCCTACATAGCCTGTGGGTATTCTAAAACAGTTTTTAAAACCCTGTAAAAACAGTTAAGAACATTCTGGAAGTCTCAAGGGGGTGAGGCAGGAAATGATGGCAAGCGTGATAGGAAGATTGAAGGGCAAGCAAAAAAAATTTAAACATTTCAGTGTAGTATATATATTTGCAGAATGTGGATAGATTTCTTTCCAAAATGAGAGCAACAGCATCAAATGATCCTGGGAACAATCTTTTCCTTCCGATTATATTTTATTAAGTTTCAACATTTTCAACATGTGCAATCAAAACACAATTTCACCTTTTCTCTCATTTTTGTTGACTTCCCGCCTCTTTTTCCACAGAGTTGTTGTTTATCTCCTTCTTTTGCACCCTACCTTCTATCTATCAAATCATAACCGTAATATTATAATCAAATTACTTCTGTTTGCTCATAGCTCAAATCCTGCTCACGAGTTCGCCATACCGTAATATTTCTTCGAATCGTCTGAAGAAGACGTCCGTTCTCGTCCCGAGGACAATCCTAGTTGTGACCTGGAACCGCCGTTCGAACAGAGTCCAGCCTCCTGTTCTCACAGTGGCCAACCAGATACCAACACAAGCAGGATTCGAACACAAGCCCTCTCTCCCCCCCTGCGGCTTCCAGCAACCAGCATTTGGAAGCATTGCTGCCTCTGATTGTGCAGGCAGAGCACAGCCTCTCTCCTCCATAAGTTTCTCTAATTCTCTTTCAAAGTCACCCTAGTTGGCAGCCATCACGGCCTCCAGTGGGAGGGAGTTCCGAAGTCTAACTATACTCAGTGTGAATAAGAACTTTTATGTGTCCTGAATCTTCATGGGATGTCCCCAAATTCTAGTGTTATGAGAGATGGAGAAACGCTTTTCTGTAGTCACTTTTTCCACGCCGTGCATTATTTTATAAACTCCTGCTGTGTCACCTCTCACGAGAAACACTACCTTTCAGAGTTCCTAAACTGTATTCTTCCTGACAGTGCAAGTGGGCAGAATTCCACCTATGCACTTTCCTTTATAAAATCCCCACTAGAGAAAACTGGAAATCCAAGGAGGGGAGACCAGTCTATCCCTAGTGAGTCAAAGAATCATAGAATCAGAGTTGGAAGAGACCACAAGGGCCATCCAGTCCAACCCCCTGCCAAGCAGGAAACACCATCAAAGCATTCCTGACAGGTGGCTGTCAAGCCTCTGCTTAAAGACCTCCAAAGAAGGAGACTCCACCACACTCCTTGGCAGCAAATTCCACTGTCAAACAGCTCTTACTGTCAGGAAGTTCTTCCTAATGTTTAGGTGGAATCTTCTTTCTTGTAGTTTGAATCCATTGCTCCGTGTCCTCTTCTCAGAAGCAGCAGAAAACAACCTTTCTCCCTCCTCTATATGACATCCTTTTATATATTTGAACATGGCTATCATATCACCCCTTAACCTTCTCTTCTCCAGGCTAAACATACCCAGCTCCCTAAGCCGTTCCTCATAAGGCATCGTTTCCAGGCCTTTGACCATTTTGGTTGCCCTCCTCTGGACACGTTCCAGCTTGTCAGTATCCTTCTTGAACTGTGGTGCCCAGAACTGGACACAGTATTCCAGGTGAGGTCTGACCAGAGCGGAATACAGTGGTACTATTGCTTCCCTTGATCTAGATCCTATACTCCTATTGATGCAGCCCAGAATTGCAGAGTCAGGAAGACCCTGCAGCTCCACTGCCGAGTTTACAGCCTTGCAGGTGTCTCAGATTTTAATTCAAAAGTGGGGCTCTGCCCTGAAAATTTGGGGTTTTTTCTTCTCTGCCTAAGACTTGGAATGAGCAGGTCTGTGTGGCCCTGCGGCGAGGCAGAGCTCCTCCTTCCACAACTGGGTGCGTAGGAGAAAGCGCTTGCGACACCCAGGCCCCGAATTCCCAGAGGAATTGCAGATCCAAAACTGGGGAACGGCCTTTCGTCAGGAGTGGATTTTCCTGTTGAGCCAGACAGCCGGGATCCCTCCCACTGATGCTTAGCAGATCCACCAGCCAGTTGCTCTCAGGTGTTTCAGGATCCCGGGGAGCCACGTAAGGGGCTGGGTTCTGGAAGCATCGAGACTGAACCAGGGGTCTCTGTCTCGCATCTGTGGCGGACAAACAGGTGAGCTGGGGCAGGGGGTTGTGGCAGAGACTGGGGGTCTTTCCCACATGGGAGAGAGAGCTGCTCTTGAATTTCTTTCCCCAGCGAAGAAAGGTCACCACATCTGGGGTTTTTGAACTTGAGAGAAAAAGCAAATAAGGGCTCGTCTCCTCTTCCACTTGTTCCGTGCCCAGAAAGCATGAATTTGAGCCGTTTCCCCCTTGCCGCACTCCTTTCTCTGGGAAAACCGACTCTTAGCTCGGAGCAATGTCAGTCTGGAGAAAATCCAAACTGAGCACTAAAGAGCGGTTTCCCCCAGGAAACAGGGGGACGTTGAAGAAAAATGGGATGTAAGGAAGTATGGATGAACTCTTAAGAGGCGACACAGCAGAAGGTGCATGCCTTTTACGGCTTCTTTTAATTTTTTTCCAATTAAGCTATAGAACTCCCTCTCACAGGAGAAAGGGATGGCTTCCAACTTGGAATGGCTTCGAAAGAGGATTAACGGAGGCAGATTAGCAGAGGCCGAGGCTACTGATGGCTACTAAGCTCTTTGACTATGATCCACCTCCACGGTCAGAGGTAGTAATGTTTCTGAAAATAAGTTCCTTGAAAACACAGGAGGGGAGAGTTGCTGTTGCCCTCAGGTCCTGCTTGTGAGGTTCTCGTTGGGGCGAGTGGTGGTGGGGGATGAGTGTTCAGACCCCTGGGCTCTCACTTGTGGGGTGCCTCAGGGTTGCGTCCTCTCCCCCATGCTTTTTAACGTCTACATGAAGCCACTGAGAGAGATCATCAGGGGGTTTGGGCTTGGTGTTCATCAGTATGCAGCTCTACCTCTCTTTCAAATCAGAACCAGTGAAGGCGGTGAAGGTCCTGTGTGAGTGTCTGGAGGCGGTTGGAGGATGGATGGTGGCTAACAGATTGAGGTTGAATCCTGACAAGACAGAAGTACTGTTTTTGGGGGACAGGGGGCAGGCATGTGTGGGGGACTCCCTGGTCCTGAATGGGGTAACTGTGCCCCTGAAGGACCAGGTGTACAGCCTGGGAGTCATTTTGGATTCACAGCTGTCCATGGAGGCACAGGTTAATTCTGTGTCCAGGGCAGCTGTCTACCAGCTCCATCTGGTACGCAGGCTGAGACCCTACCTGCCCAAATAACACCGGCCTTGAAAGACCTACATTGGCTCCTAGTATGTTTCCGAGCACAATTCAAAGTGTTGGTGCTGACTTTTAAAGCCCTAAACGGCCTTGGCCCAGTATACCTGAAGAAGCGTCTCCACCCCCATCGTTCGGCCCGGACACTGAGATCCAGCGCCGAGGGCCTTCTGGCGGTTCCCTCACTGCGAGAAGCCAAGTTACAGGGAACAAGGCAGAGGGCCTTCTCGGTAGTGGCACCCGCCCTGTGGAACGCCCTCCCACCAGATGTCAAGGAGATGAATAACTATCTGACGTTTAGAAGACATCTGAAGGTAGCCTAGGGAACTTTTTAAAGACTGATGTTTTTAATGTATTTTTAATATTCTGTTGGGAGCTGCCCAGAGTGCCTGGGGGAACCCAGGCAGATGGGCAGGGTATAAATAAATAAATAAATAAATAAATAAATAAATATTATAATATTGTGAAAGCAATGAGCTGGGCTGGATGGGCCATTGGTCTGATCCAGTGGTCAGGGTCTTCTTTTGCTCTCCAGAGACATCTTCCTCTGCCGGTGATGGCTAAATGGAACTTCCATGTTCAGAGGCAATCTACCTTAGAATAACCATACGATGGGGGCAAAAAACCCTGATCTTCTGATGCTGTCTGCGCCTTTTCTCGAACCCTTAGCCTGTGGTGGTGTCACAAAAAGCAACGCTGCCTTGCTCCGTGCCCCTGGTGCTGCCAGAAAAGCGTGTGCTGATTGCATCTGCACAATCACCGCAGCGTTGACTTTGATCCTGAGACTGTAAGCTTAGTGGGGCAGGGACCTGTTCTCTTAATTCCTTTCGCAACCTTTATACATTGATTGATTGTAATGAAACCGCAAAGCAATTACTAGCACCTCCAAGGAGCCTCTCCTTCTAAGCAGCTACTTTGGAAAGCTGAGCCGCTATAGAGCAGATCAGGTAAGTAACTCCTTTATTTTTGCAGCTGGAGGGCTGCATTCACTTCTCCACAACCTCCCGAGGGCCACTTGCCAGCGGTGGGAGGGGCCAGAGACAAAAGTGGGAGGTTTTTATATTTGTGCAATAGGCGGGGGGGGGCGGAGCTCGTCGAATGCACATGATGTCACATGGGTGACATACACATGTGACATCACACGCGGCGGGAGGAGGTCTTCATTTGTTCTAGATATAATTTTATTGTATTGTGAAAACTTTAATAACAATTTATAGAAGGAGGCTGCAAGGCCCTACAAGGCCCCCCACTGCTACGGGGAGGACCTGCGGGGACCGGGCCCTCAAGATTGTGGGGGGCTAAGCACAATGCCCCTCCTCCCTCCCTCCTTCCTTCCTTCCTTCCTTCCTCCCTCCCTCCCTCTCTCCTTCCTTCCTTCCTTCCTTCCTTCCTTCCTTCCTTCCTTCCTTCCTTCCTTCCTTCCTTCCTTCCTTCCTTCCTTCCTCCCTCCCTCCCTCTCTCTCCCAGCCAGGCAAAGCATCCATTCCAACCAAGCCCAAACCCTTAAGGCTGTGTGTGTGTGTGTGTGTGTGTGTGTGCGCGCGCGCGCGCGCGCGTATGCTGCAGAAGAAGGACCATAGCTCATTGGCAGAGTATCTGCTTTGCATGCAGAAGGTCCCAGGTTCAATCCCCGGCATCTCCACAAGGTGCAGCAGGTACCACCAGAGCAGCAGATCCTGATGTTGATCTTCCTTCCCTGCTTGCTCCTGATGCAGATCTTCCCTAACCCCTTCTTCGCTGGTGGGGAAGGAGGCTGTTATTTTGGGGGTCCACCTCAGGTGGCAAATTGTCTTGGGCCAGCCCTGTTTGCACCTGCAGACTGCCTGGGGAAAATATTCTCCCAGCCACCCTCTCCCTCCCATCCTCCCACACCAGCCACACCTTAGGGCCTCCTTGGCCCAGCCCAACAGACACAGACGTGTTTGTTTTTGTCTAATGCTGTAGTAACTTGCCCTCCATCTTGTTTCAAGTGGCCCTGCTCCTCTGTCTTTTAATGGACGCCTGGCAGACAGAAACTAAGCCAGCAAAGCTCTTCCTCATCACTTCATTTTGTATGCTCTGATGTCTGTCGGATAAGAACTGGCGGCGCTTGCCGCAACTGATTTGCATCCCTTCCTTACCAAAAAAAAAAAAAAAAAAGCATGGGCACCATGCATTTGAATCACATCGTTTCCCCTTCCCTGCAAAGAATCATGGGAAGTGTAGTTTATACCTCAAAGAGCTCCATTTCCCAGCACCCTTAACAAACTACAGCTCTCAGGATTCTCTGGGGGAAATCATGTGTTTTAATGTGCTTTAGATTAGGGTTACCAGACGTCCCCGTTTCCCGGGGACAGTCCCCGAATTTGCGAATAAGTCCCCGGACAAATTCCATCCCCGGAATGTCCCCGGATTTCATCTAATGTCCCCGGGAATCGCAGCAGCGGCAGTCTCAGCAGCCCGGAGCAGTTGGCTCTGACTGGCTTCAGGAGCTGCTCGAAAGTCCCCATATGATGGTGGTGCAGCGGATCCAAGATGCAGCTTCCGGGCTGCCTCCACCTTCCCTGACCCCAGCAACTAAGCTGTGAAGGGAGGCTTCATGCTGCCTATCGGAGCAGCCTCCCAACCAGGGCCGGCGCGTCCATTTAGGCGAACTAGGCAGTTGCCTAGAGCGCCAAAATGGAGGGGGCGCTGGCCAGCCTGCCCCCCGCCCCCCCCCCCGCCGCTGCCCCAACCAGCGTCGGAGCAAGCAGGTTGGGGCGAAAACCGCGGCGGGGGCACCAAAATGGAGGGGGCGCTGGCCAGCCTGCCCCTCACCCCCACCGCCGCCCGGTGCCGCCCCAACCATCGGCGAAAATCGCGGCGGTGCGGGGCGCCCGGCGGGCAGGGAGCGGGGCACCGTACGTCATGCGCAATGACGTCACATGGCCCGCCCCCTCGCCTAGGGTGCCAAAATACCTAGCACCGGTCCTGCTCCCAACTCCTACTTGCGTGCAAGCAGCAGGGGGCAGGGATCTCTCAGTTAGGCAAGGGGAAGCCTCCCTTCCTAGCTGAGGGATCCCCGCCCGCTCCTGCTTGCACACAGGTAGGAGCTGGGATGAGGCTGCTCTGAAAGGCAGGGTGAAGCCTCACTTCCCACCACAGAAGAACCAACAATTCAGGGGCTGCCCAGGCTCATGGAGAAAGGAGATAGAAGCCTCGGAGGAAAAGGAAACGTGGCCGTTGAGGTCAAGGCGGCGGCCCCTCTGCCACCGCCATCGCTGCAGCATCAATTTCCCAAATGTGTATTGTTTATTTACTTATTTATTTATTGTGTCCCCAGATTCATTGCGGGGGGGGGGGGGAATCTGGTAACCTTACTTTAGATGGACCCTGTGTGCAGCCACACACTGCTGTGCATCAGTCAAGGTGGTTTGCCTGATCCAAGCAGAGAAATGCCTCTAACCCAGATTCCTGTTTCCAACAGGGGACAACCAAAGTGCCTCTGGAAAACAAATGGTGAATGCCGTCATATGCTGACGGCATATGTTATGCTGATTCTTCTCTCTCTCTCTCTCTCTCTCTCTGTCTGTCTGTCTCAAAAAAACAAAAACAAAAAGCATTTTTCCTTCCTAATGTGCATGAATGTTAAAGGGAGCACGAGTATTCATCTTAAAAGGAACAAGGGGCTGTCAAATCGAAACGTTTGGGACCTCTGCTGGCAAGCAGTGAGTTAACAGTTACGCAGCACGCGATGGTCAAAAGGAGGGGTGGGTTTATGCAAATATCACACCAATGGCCATCGAGCCAACCTGACAGACGGCTGAGAAATGGATAAAATCAACAGAATCCACTATTTTTGAGATTAAACTGCCCATCAAAAGGCTGGTGCGTTGGGCAACAGAAGCAGAAACGTTGCCAGAGCATGATTTGCGGAGCTGGGAACTGTGCTGATTCCGTGGGGGCGGCGAGCGCTTTGCAGTACCAGATGCCCCCCGACAGCTGAAAAGGCATCGGAAAAGAAGACCCGCGTAATTTTTGTTCAGTTTGGTATCGCTTCTCGGCCTTTTGGCTAAGATCAAGTGTAGTATCTGTTCTTATCAGTTTAATATCTGATATGTCCTCTATTTGAGGACTATATATTAAATGGATTTTTGGAGCTGGGAGATGGAATAGGGGCTTGCTCCATCCACTCCATGCATCGACCTGGTATTGCAGTACCTCCAGGAACGGTGCACCTCCCTTCGGGGGGAATATTGTTGGTACAAAAAGCAGATCAAAATAAATATAACTTTTTTGCAATATTGTATAGTGGAAGCAGTGGGATTCTACGTTCCATCAATACATGCAAACTCATTCAGCAGCCGGGGTGTTTCATGTTTTCTCTCAACATTTCGCTGTTATTTCTCGAGAATCCCCGCGACGGGGTGAGCTCCCGTTTCAGATCGCGATCTGCCAATCATGCGGAAGGAATTTGAGTCAGTTTGCATTTAAAGGGAAACCTTCCTCATTCGCTCTTTCTTAAACCAGTAGACGAAATGTCTTTCAAAACTCCCACCACCTCTGCATTTTGCAATGCACTTTTCCAGCCCAGTCACGTTAATCAAAATGCATATAATTGCAATAACCACGTACCCAAATGCACTATATTAGGGGACCTGGTTTGGAAGCAGTACATCAGGAAATAATTTTTTTGCATGGAATCATGAAAAAGGCCTGGTAAAATGCTGATTAATTTTCATTAGATCTCCCCACCCCTTTTAAGTAATAATCACAAACGGATGAGGAAATATGGAGAACATAAGACTGGAAAAATGAGATGGGCAGACACTGAAATGGATGAAGCCACCTGACTCTTTTTGCACTGCACTTTGCACATGCCCATGGAAGTCTTGTTGGACAAAACACAGCTGGAGGGAGAGCTGGCTAGCCATGAGATTATCAATGATGAGCCTTGAAATCATGACTGAACACCCCCCTTTCCGTCTCCCCTTTATTTTTGTTCCAGGACCATCTTTCCCAGCAGCAACATTTACTGCATCTGTCTGTGAAACCATGTGGAAAGGGGGGGTTGTTTGCTTCCTGCTTCTCCAGCTGACGGTTGCTGTGGCAGGTGAGTGACATTCGACTGTAGGTTTACGATTACAAACAAGCCTGGCCTTACCAACCAAGAGACTTGCCTCCAGAAGATGTGCCAATGACCTCCCCCTGCCCCCGTTTGAGGTCTAAGTAGAGCATCCACATACAGAGGCAGTCTACCTGTGGCGACGAAAGGTGTTTCTCAGTCATTGTGGTGCTGGATGGCAAAGGGGAGCTTTCCAAAGGAGGCTGAATATTGCAGAAGCAAGATGGGTCATTGGCTACCGGGCTGTTTTATTAACAAAAAAGATCAACTCCCGCCCCCCGCCCCACCGCTTCCCAGAAAGGATAAATTGGGAGTAATTGGGGAGGGAGGTTGTGGGCTGATGTGGGCACTGCAAAGAATTGCAGGTATGAGGAGCACTGATTATCCCACAATGAACACCCTTCTAGAAGCACTTTCGGTTCTGGAAATATAATCCAAAACTCAGCCACCATTGGCCATTCTTTAGCTTTCTAACTATACCAGCTCTCTGTGCTTGCCATCACGTCACCCCTGCACCACCCATTCTCCCAACTGCAATATCACAGCCCAATGAGGTGGCCCGGATGTTTCCTCCTATCAGGGAAAAGCCATTCCTATTCCTATTATGGTTGTCCCTCTGACACTTGCCCGGACCACCCATCCACTGCCTCTAGTCGTGCTGTAGTTCATAGCGCCACCTGTCTGTGGTCAAGCAAACTGCGGTGTGATGACATGCTTACATTTTTATTATATGTAAAGAAATAAATTGCAATTGTTAATCTAGAGCGTACAGCTTTGTGTGGCTACTGATTTGGCAAAGCTTTCCTGCTGAGAGAAGGCCTCCTCGATCCCTTCCTGTCTTACCTCTCCACTTCCCAGAAATGGAACAACACCAACAAAAGTCAGATTTTCCTTTTATTTCCCCAGGAGGCCGTCCATGCTCTGCCAGGAATTTTGGGCATGGCTCGTTGGTGTGTGAATGTGGGGCTTCCTACTGTGACACCTTGGAGCCTGTCTCCCTCCTTCCTCTGGGTTCCTACATCAAGTATGAAAGCAACAAAGCTGGGTCACGTGTGGAGCGCAGTGAAGGAGTCCTGCACGATGACCCTCCAGGAAAAGGTGGGTTTGTCTACTTTTTTAGATCTACCTCCAAGGAATCTAAAGTGATAAGAGTGCTTTAAATGTCTGGTGTGGATGTGGTCTCAGTGACAGCATTGTAGCAGAGAAGAGATGTGAGCCTACGGTAGGTTCCCCCCAAATCTTATTGATGATGCCAAGCTTTCAAGAGTTGTTGGGAGTACTGCTAGTCCATTCAATCAATTTTTATTATATATAGCCAAAAGCCTTTACAATTGATGACAGAGAATAAAAGGAAACTTCCATCTAAAATCATACACGTAACCTGTAGCAGTTTACAACATAAAAAAAGAAATTTACAACATTAGGACTTAAGACTGGAGTGCATTCACATAGCTGGAATTCACATTATTGACTGCCAGCTCAAATTTGGCTACCTGGTGTGTAATATACAGTGGTACCTCGCCTAACGACGATAATTCGTTCCGACGCGATCGTCGCTAGGCGAAAAAATGCGTTCCGCGAAGCCCCATAGGAACGCATTGGAAAAAAATTCGTAAGTCGAAAAAATCGCGTCAAAAATTCGTAAGTCGAAAAAATCCTATTTAAAGCGGCCGTGACGTTTTACCGGAAGTCCTTCGTTAGGCGAAAACGACGTTGGGCGAGTTATTCGTTAGGAGAGGTACCACTGTATACTGGTAGAGGAGCTCAACTGTCACTTGCTGTGCTGCTACTGCTAGTCTACATTAGGAGAAATTCACACTAAAATGCTGGTGTATTTTCGTGGGGGCTTCAAAAATAAATAAATTTTAGAAATAGCACAGGAAATTTGAGGTAAAAAATATTAATTTGGAGTAGAAATGATATGTGGCTGAAAAGAACATTTAAGGAACCAGGGTGGGGGGAGGGGGAGGAAGTCACAGGATTCGGAAAATCCCTTTTTATGGATTTGATATTCTTTTTATGTATATTTTTCTTTGTTTGTGGTTGTTGTTGCGTTTGCTGTTGTTTGTTTTTTATTTTTGTTAAATTTTGAATTTTTTAATTTTTTTTTGAAGATTTTATTATATTACAAAATAAACAGCTAATCAAAAAGAAATGCATTCAAGATCTTGCTGTCCTTTGTCTTGCAACACATATATAAGAATAATATATGTACAAAGAGAAAACAAACATGAAGCAAACAAACACACACAAAAAGCTTCATAAAGCTTCATGTATAAATGAATGAATGAATGGATGAATGGATGGATGATGTGGAAATGTAGAATTTAAAACTGGAAAAATCAGAAAGCGAGAGGAAACTGCAATGGACAGATTTAGCCCATCCCTACCCTAAAGTAGGGATCTACTGCATCTGCTAGGAATAAGCAAGCAGTGCTATGCAATCTAAGCCACCTTCCTTCTTCCTTCACTATAGAAACCCTCACCCTGAAGATCAAGACGTCCCAGAAATATCAAAAAATCAAGGGCTTTGGTGGGGCCCTGACAGATTCAGCGGCAATCAATATCCTGGCACTTTCTCCAAAGGCTCAGACAAATCTCCTCAAATCCTATTTCTCAGAACAAGGTAAGTTGCGAAGAGGTGGGTAGCAGCCGCCGGGTTGCTAGCTTACTCTGCTGGTTCTGTTCCTCTGCTATTCCAGTGGGGGGGGGGGGAGAGAAAGCTCTGCTCCGACTAATATCTGCATGCCATCCTGGTGTGAGAGGCAGAAGAGCAAAAATGTTGTCGATCTTGAAGGAAGCTGACAAGTCCCAGAGTTGGTGTAACTCATCCCTAGCTAACAGGACCAGTGGTCAGGGATGATGGGAGTTGTAGTCCCAAAACACCTGGAGGGCTGAGTTTGCCAATGCCTGGCCCAAACTTTCTTCACAGGGAACTCTGGGAATGGTAGTTCTGTGAGGAAAACAGGGGCCTCCTCCTACCAACTCTCAGCAATAAACTACCATTCCCAGAATCCTTTGGGGGGGGGTAAGCGGTGTTTTAAAGTGGCACGATGCTGATTCAAATGTACAGTAAAAATGGACAGTAAAAAAATTCCTTCCAGTAGCACCTTAGAGACCAACTAAGTTTGTTCTTGGTATGAGCTTTCGTGTGCATGCACACGAAAGCTCATACCAAGAACAAACTTAGTTGGTCTCTAAGGTGCTACTGGAAGGAATTTTTTTATTTTGTTTCAACTACAGCAGACCAACACGGCTACCTACATGTAACTGCAATGGACAGAAGTAGGCGTTTTGGTTTGTGAACTTTGCCTTGGAATAAGAACATGTTCCGCTTCCTGTTGAGTGTGTTCCATTTGTAAATTGAGTCCCCCGCTGCTATGGGAAAGCACGCCTTGGTTTAAGAACGGACTTCCGGAACGGATTAAGTTCGTAAACCAAGGTACCACTGTACATAAAAATCACACTTGACCCCAGGGGGCAGCCCCATACAGTGTCCTGTACTATCATTCCCAGGAAGATTTGCCGCATTTTTTCCCCAGATTGTGGTGCCATTGCTGTCTAACCCTGTTTAATTCCCTCTCTAATTCTGTCTAACTCACTATTTAACTATTCTAATGCTCTAACTCTCCACCTGAGTTTCACTCTGTCTCAATCTGCCTCTCTAGTGATCTGTTCTCTCTTCCTCTCCCTCCCTCCCTCTTTCTTCTATCTATATTAGGACCCAATCTATTCTCTTGGTTGTTTTAAACTGATTTTAAATATTATAATTTTACACAGTGCTTTTTTCTGGGGAGACACACAGGGGCACACATACCCCTAAGCGTTTTGTGAATCTTTGTTCTTTTGTCCATTTGCTGCATTTATTTTTCCCAATTCGAACTATAAAATGATGGTTTTCTGGAGTCAAAATGAGAGTACCCCTAAACATTATTTTTTAGGGGGAAAGCACTGGTTTTACATCATTATGACCTTCCCTAGGACCCCACGGTGGAGGTCAGGAAAGAAATTGAACAAGTAATAATAGCCACACTAATCAGCTCCAAAGATCTAACAGAATTTGTTAGGCGTGTGGATTCCAAATCAGACTTTGTCCAATTTACACATTAATTTGTGGATCAGGTGAATTCACCTTGAAATATGGAAAGAAAATAATTTTCCTCAGCGAGTCCTTTTCCTGGGAGTAACCCTGCTCTGTCTGCCTTTTGCTCCACTTTTCTCCAAGGGATCGAATACACCTTAGTCCGCGTCCCCATGGCGAGCTGCGATTTCTCCGTGAGGCTCTACACGTACGACGATTCGGAGAACGACTTTGAGCTGAAAAACTTCAGCCTGACGGAGGAAGACACCAAAATGAAGGTGAAGGGATTCGCCGATCCCCAGAATAAAGATTTAGGCCCATTCCCAGGGGAGAAAGTGGATTCAGTTTGCTTTTTAATCTGAACCCATCTGATTTGTGCTAAAAGGTAAAGGTAAAGGGACCCCTGACCATTTGGTTCAGTCGTGACCGACTCTGGGGTTGCGGCGCTCATCTCGCTTTACTGGCCGAGAGCCGGCGTACAGCTTCCAGGTCATGTGGCCAGCATGACTAAGCCGCTTCTGGCGAACCAGAGCAGCGCACGGAAACGCCGTTTACCTTCCCCTATTTATCTACTTGCACTTTGACGTGCTTTCGAACTGCTAGGTTGGCAGGAGCAGGGACTAAGCAATGGGAGCTCACCCCATCACAGGGATTCGAAGTGCCGACCTTCTGATCAGCAAGCCCTAGGCTCTGTGGTTTAACCCACAGCGCCACCTGGGTCCCTGATTTGTGCTTAGGGGGACTAATTTGTCCCTGACTGACTAAGAAACCTTAGCCCAGGATTCTCAGGCTCCACTTTGAACCCCAGATGCCCATTTTAGAAGATAAAATAAAAATGTCCGTAGCTCACTGGTAGAGGATCTGGTCCCGGGTTCAATCCACAGCACCTCCAGATACTTCTGAGAATGTCCCCTGTCTAAAATCCTGGAGAGCTGCTGCCAGACAGTGCAGACAATACCAAGCTATTTTATTTAGTTATCATTTTATAGCTGGACCAAGGCACCAATGCTCTGACAATAGCAGCATCCTCTACCAAGCAGCTGACTCTTCCAGGAATATTGTTGAACTGCAGCCCCCTTCACCCCTGACTATTGGCCAATACTGGCTGTGGATGATAGGAATTGTAGTCCGACGATAGCTGGAGAGACGCAGTCTGATCTCCCCTGCTTGGCCAGCTCTGTTGCCTTTACGGCAGATCCTAAGGACTGAACCGCAGATCTTCTGTGTGCTCTCTTCCACTGATCTGGAGACGAGCGGACCTGGTATCCTTCAGAATGTTGTTGGACTCCAATGCCCATCATCCACATCCAGTATTGGCCAAACGTTAGGGACGATCAGAGCTGCAGTTCTTGGCCTCCAGCTCTCACCATCTCCATCAGCCAGCAATGTTGTAAAAGCCGAAATGACCTATCTTCTGAGCTACGCCAATACAACTCAGAGACTTGAGGAGCTAGGAGTCCATTTTGTTTATTGCCGAATCATTTTGCAAAACTGCAACCCTGCCTAAAGGTCTGGGCGGGGGTATTTATAATAATAATAATAATAATAATAATAATAATAATAAATAATAATAATAATAATTTATTATTTATACCCCGCCCATCTGGCTGGGTTTCCCCAGCCACTCTGGGCGGCTTTCAACAGAACATTAAAATACAACAATCTATTAAACCTTAAAAGCCTCCCTAAACAGGGCTGCCTTCAGATGTCTTCTAAAGGTCTGGTAGTTGTTATTCTCTTTGACATCTGGTGGGAGGGCGTTCCACAGGGCGGGTGCCACTACCGAGAAGGCCCTCTGCCTGGTTTATAACATTTATTAACATTTGAAATTTATAACATTTCAAACAAAGGATTTCAAATTGACCAATCAAGTTCTTCATAACTTCATTTCATGTCAGTACGCATGTCCATCATTACCTCATCTTTAGTTTAATACGCATGCGCAATAAGCATTGCTAACTAAACCTTGGTTCTCAGAGATTTGTTACAATTTGTTAGTTTGCACGTATGGGAATCTGTGTTACGTGTACCATGTATCAAGTTATGTTCTAGCTTATGAATTGCATCTCTGTGATTGACATATTCACTCTATTTCTTTCCCAGTGAGGAAGGCTTCTTTGCCAAATCATCAGTTTCTTTAAAGCAACAGGTTACCGTAACTCTTCTATAGAAGCATATTCAAGGATTTATAGGGGTTCACATTATCACATTCATTGTGGCCCTTTGGGCTACTGCCACAGTATGGCCAATGGTTAGGGATGGTGATAGCCCAACAAGAGCTGGGGGCCACCAGAGGAACCTGGGAAATGTTCTCTCTGGTAACTGTGTGAGATCAGAGAGATCACTGAGACACGACACAGGTGTTGGGTGAAATCAGGCCAAATCTTTATTGATTACAATGTTCCACATCCCCTCCCCAGATCCCAATCCTCCAGCAAGCCCAAGCTGTGGCCAAGAAGCCACTTTCCCTCTATGCCAGCCCTTGGACCTCCCCAGTGTGGATGAAGACCAACGGGGCCATGACAGGCCGGGGGACTCTCAAAGGGAAGCCAGGAGACAGATACCACAAGACCTGGGCCAACTATTTCATCAGGTAACGACACCGGCGTCGTTTTGGTTCCATTTTATTTGGCGGCCGACCAGTTTGCGGCGGTCGCAGAGCAATGAAGTTAGGCACACTGACAAAGCGCCACAGCTAGTGCAGCAAAGGCTCCTGGGAGAAAAATGGCGGAGACGCGAAGAGACAGTTCAGCACCAAGGGGCCTTCTTCTTCCTCAGGGGAGAAAAAGGATATCGCAGAGCTGAGAAAGGTTCAGAAAACATCAAGGGGAGGGAGCGGCTTCACTAGGAGGAAAGGTTGCAGCATTTGGGACTTTCTCACTTGGAGAAAAGGCGGGATGAGATGAAATGGTGGATGTTTATAAAAGTTATTGAAATATACTCGGAGTCCAGTGTAAATTTCATGCTCTTTATTCAGCTCCTAGTAGCAAGGAATGGATGTTTCCCCAAAACGTCTGCTATAAATACATTATTTACACAATGGGCCCCACGTGATTGGCTAATTCCGGGCTACTCCTGTAGGCCAATCAGGTTGTGGATTCACTTCCAGCTGGAGCAGGATTGGGTGGCTCCTGCGGACCAATCAGACTTCTGCATTCTGGATCCTATTGTTCTAGGACCAATCAGACTTCTGCATTCTGGATCCTATTGTTCTAGGACCAATCAGACTGCTGCATTCTGGATCCTATTGTTCTAGGACCAATCAGACTGCTGCATTCTGGATCCTATTGTTCTAGGACCAATCAGACTGCTGCATTCTGGATCCTATTGTTCTAGGACCAATCAGACTGCTGCATTCTGAATCCTATTGTTCTAGGACCAATCAGACTGCTGCATTCTGGATCCTATTGTTCTAGGACCAATCAGACTGCTGCATTCTGGATCCTATTGTTCTAGGACCAATCAGACTGCTGCATTCTGAATCCTATTCAGCTCAGTACATAACAGTTATGCTTGGCCGAGAGAGAGAGAGCGGATAGACAAAATTATTGGATCCCTCTCATAAAACGAGAACCTGTGGACATTCCATGAAGCTGAAAATGGGAAGATTCTGGACGGACAAAAAAAGTTTAGTTTCTTAAAAGAAAAATCTCAGGAAGTAATCTGAGGGGGAGATATCCTCAGCAACATCTGGGCTCGCAGCTCCTGCTAACTTTCGCTGCCATTCCCCTCTGCAGATTCTTAGACGAATACGCCAAGCATAACTTGACTTTCTGGGCTGTGACGGCCGGGAACGAGCCAACGTCTGGCGACATCATCTTTTACCCCTTCCAGTGCCTGGGCTTCTCCCCTGAGCACCAGCGCGACTTCATCGCCCAAGATCTGGGTCCTGCCTTGGCCAACAGCTCTTACAAGGGCATTGAGCTGATCATTCTGGATGACCAAAGGGTGATGCTCCCTTACTGGGCCGAAGTGGTGAGTGGAACTGGGCCCTGGACTGGTGGAACCCAAACCCCAGGGGCTCTGTTTTCCTATTTATTTTGCTAAAGGCGCTGGAGCTGAGGCCCAAGTCTGCACCAGGAGGCCATTTTGACAGTCATGGCTTTGCCCAAAGCATCCTGGGAGTCGTTGTTATATGATACAAATAAACCAGGAAGGACCAGGCTAAATATCTACCCAGTTTGGCACCCTCTTTCCCAATCAGAGCAGCCGGAGGAAGGACCAGTTGCTCTGGCCTGAGGTCTGAACTGATTGCCTCAAGGGGAGAAGGGTACACAGGTTACCCACATCTGTGGGGAGCAATTGCTAAATTCCCTTCTTCATAATCCAGGACAAGGAATTAGACTTCCCCTCCCACCCCTCACTGCTACCTTGCAGAGTCTCAAATGGGCACATCCTTAAGATAAGGCCTACTGGAACCAGCAAGCCTTGAGTTTGGGGCTTTGGGGCTTTGTGGCTCTCATCTTCACTCTCCTCCATGAGGTCTAGAAACATGCCTGAAATATACTCGGAGTCGAGTGTGGATTTCATGCTCTTTATTCAGCTCATAGTAGCGAGGAATGGAAGTTCCCCCAGAACGTCTGCTTTATATACATTATTTACACAATGGGCCCCACGTGATTGGCTAATTCTGGGATACTCCTGTAGGCCAATCAGGTTGTGGATTCACTTCCACCTGGAGCTGGAATGGGTGGCTCCTGCGGACCAATCAGACTGCTGCATTCTGAATCCTATTGTTCTAGGACCAATCAGACTGCTGCATTTTGGATCCTATTCAACTCAGTACATAACAATGCCAGTGGGGGGTGGAAGAAGAAGAAGAGTTTGGACTTGATATCCCGCCTTTCACTCCCCTTAAGGAATCTCAAAGCGGCTGACTTTCTCCTTTCCCTTCCTCCCCCACAACAAACACTCTGTGAGGTGAGTGGGGCTGAGAGACTTCAGAGAAGTGTGACTAGCCCAAGGTCACCCAGCAGCTGCATGTGGAGGAGAGGAGGCACGAACCCGGTTCCCCAGATTACGAGTCTACCGCTCTTAACCACTACACCACACTGGAAAGGCCAAACATAGAAAATGAAGCTGTTAAGAGCTCTGTGAGCATGACAATTCTCTTTTTATTATCCCTTGTGTACTTCTAGGTTCTCAAGGACCCCGTGGCGGCCAGTTACATCAATGGGATCGGCATCCACTGGTATTTGGATTTCCTGGCCCCCATCGACTTGACTCTCTCTATCACTCACCACCTTTTCCCCAAGTATTATCTCATCTCCACCGAGGCCTCTACAGGATCGTATTTTTGGGAGCCCCGTGTGGTGTTGGGGGAGTGGGACCGCGGCAGCAAATACAGCCACAGCATCCTTGCGGTAGGCGCTCCAGCTGCGATGACTATTTTTTTTAAAAGAAAAGTTTAGCAGAATTTCAGAGTCTGACATTTGTTGGTTTGTTTGAACAAAATTTATACAGGTGAAACTCGAAAAATTAGAATATTGTGGAAAGGTTCGTTTCTTTCAATAATTCAACTTAAAAGGTGAAACGAATATATGAGATAGACTCATGACATGCCAAGCGAGATATGTCAAGCCTTTATTTGTTCTAATTGTGATGATTATGGCGTACAGCTGATGAGAACCCCAAAGTAACAATTTCAACTTTGGGGTGCTCATCAGCTGTACGCCATAATCATCACAATTATAACAAATAAAGGCTTGACACATCTCGCTTGGCATGTCATGAGTCTATCTCATATATTAAACTCCAGTAGCTAATGAAAACAATTGCTTACATAAATGGATTTTTCCACAATATTCTAATTTTTCGAGTTTCACCTGTATACCAATACAGTGGTACCTCGACTTACGACGATAATGCGTTCCGACGTGATTTTCGTAAGTCGAAAAAATTCGTAAGTCGAAGCCCCATAGGAATGCATTGGGGGGGGGGGGGAATTCGTAAGTTGAAAAATCCGGGTCAAAAATTCGTAAGTTGAAAAAATCCTATTAAAAGCGGCCGCGACGTCTTTTCGAAAGTCGGAAAAATTCGGATGCGGCGACCATTTTTTTTTACCGGAAGTCACTCGTAACTCGAAAAAAACGTAAGTCGAGTTACTCGTAAGTCGAGGTACCACTGTATATATATATCAACTTGAAGGAAACCTCTCCGCAGTTAACGAAAAATACAAAATGAAATATGAAAGTGATAGATTGAAAACCCAGTTAAAAATGAGTACAGGCAGCAACTGTTTTAGCTGCGTCTGATATGTTCACAGTGACTGCACATTGTGCCGCTCGGAAGTGATCCAAAAACGTCACAAAAAGGGGTGGAATGGGGTGTTTTCGGGCTTTCTCGGCGGGTGTTCAGATTGTATGCGGTTTCATGTAAGTGCGCCGATGTCTCGGAACGTAACCCCTGCACAAATCGGTCACTGCCTACATTTTAAAATATCCAAAAGATAATTAAAATCAGCTAAAAAGAAACAAAACGCCTGTAAACTTCTACGTGTCCAGGTTGGGTTTGCCTAGACAAAGACGTTTTCAGCCGGCACCCAAAAGGGTACGGTGAAGGTGCCTGCCAATTGGCAGTCAATTCTCAGGGAGTTCCAAAGTTTAGTGTCATTGAATTCTACTCAATATTGATCCAGAGCAGGATTCCCCCCAAAATAGGCCCGAGGCAATTGTCTTTCATCCAGCAGAGCTTTACTGCTACTGAAGGCAAATGAGCATAATGGTCACAAATCCAATACATTCAGGATTGGCACTGTCCGTAAGAAATCCAGTTGCAGCAGACTAAGCTTAAAAATTCCAATAACTTATAATAAGACTGAACCTTGACACTATAGCATACTATGTACAGAACACCACACCAGAAGGAAAAGGGATAGAAAGAGAAAGTCAAACCCAGGCTCCTTCCGGACTATTTTTATAGTCAGCATGACCTTGACAGAAAGAGCCAGCTCTACTCAGCTTCTCTGAAGGAATAACCCAAACATCAGGAACCTTCTGCTTCTTTCTTTCACACAAAGAAGCTTCCAGAAGCTTCCAGAACCCTCTTGAATTAATTAGAATATTAATCAGGAGAAATAGAGACCATCGGCCATGTTTTCTTTCGTTGCTCCCTATACAGAAACCTCCGGAAAGAATCTTCCCTAAAGATATTTGATGGGTTACCGGGACAATCTGAAGAACGGCAAATAAAATGGCTCCTGTCAGATTCAAATTCAAAGGTCACCGCTATGGTGGCAAGATTTTGCGCCAACGCTATAAGAATCCGGAGTGCCTACACAG
Source organism: Darevskia nairensis (assembly GCA_034642065.1). Taxonomy (NCBI): domain Eukaryota; kingdom Metazoa; phylum Chordata; class Lepidosauria; order Squamata; family Lacertidae; genus Darevskia; species Darevskia nairensis. The sequence continues at coordinate 344,218 of JAWWNI010000037.1, read as the reverse complement.
GAGATACTCAAAATAACTCCTTAGCTGAGCCAGACTGATTTCGTTTTAATTTATAGTGAATAGTAATAATTAATATAACCTAAGGATCCAAGGATGCTTGATCCCTTTTAGATAAGACATTTTAGTTATTTTAGATAAGATACACTAGTTTATACTAGTTTATACCAAAATTTAAATATTGAGGATGTAATGCTTTTTACTATGCTGGTCGGTGACCGTAATAAAGAATACTACTACTAATTAGAACAGGAAAGATCCCTGCACATCAGAGCAATACTTTCATCACTAAGAAATGCAAACTGACATTTAGAACACTAAAATATCGGTTTCTTACAACTCCTTAGGAATTCCCTCCCGTTAAATATTAGGCTCCATCTCTATTGCCTTAGTGGTTCCTACTAAAGACCTTCCTCTTTCCAGGAGCCTTTTCAGCAGAGATACGAATCCAAGTCTGCTTCTGCATTGGAATTGCTCTGAAGATGTTTTAAAGATTTCTTTCTCCAATTGTTTTATCACTTCTTGTCTGCTGCCCTCAGGCGGCTTTGGGAGGAAAGGCAAGGCAAAAAATTGAATTACTGTAATGAGTAAATTAAGCCTATTGAGAGGCATGTATATGATGTATTGGTTTCCTCGCTTAGTTTGAAAAGTACTTCTATGCAGCCGGCGCATACAATCTGATCAAACTAGCGGTACATTAAAAAAAGGTGAAATAAATAAGATTAATAACCGAATCAAGTGTTCTTCTCCGCCTTCCTGCAGAATCTCAATAACTACGTCACAGGCTGGACGGACTGGAACCTTGTCCTGGACATGGAAGGAGGACCCAACTGGAGCAAAAATTATGTTGACAGTCCTGTCATTGTAGACGCGGCCAACGATGTGTTTTACAAACAGCCCATGTTTTATCACATGGCGCACTTCAGGTGAGACGGCGGGACCCTCCACAAGTCCCCAAAGCAGGTGACCCTCGTGCCAACCACATTGAGTCCTAAAATGGGGAGGCCCTGTGGGTGGCGCCACCTCAGGCTGCGGCCTGCTGGGCTTCGATGGGTGACAGGGCCTTCCCGGTGGTGGCTCCTCGTTTGTGGAACACCCTCCCTGGTGACGTGCGCCTGTCGCTCGTGCTGTCAGGTTGCAGGCGGATTTTTTAAAAAATGTCCCCGTTCACCCAGGCATCAGATGGCTGATAGATGTGGGCCAAGGCAAGGGTTAGATTAAAATCCATAAGGGAATGTGGCGGCTCCAGAGGGCGGCAACACGAGAACGGAGCCTTCTCTGCAGTGGCCCCCCCTTTCCCAGAGTTTTTTAGGGAGGACGCCGCTGCCGGCAGGGTTGGAGGAGGCGGGCAGCGGCTGGAGGGCGGCTCCTCCGGCGGGGAAGAGGCGGAGGCTGGACGCAGCGCCTCCCGGCTCGGCTGGCCGCTTCGTGCCGCAGTGGCCACAGCAGACGGAGGCTCCGGGCGCGGCGCTGCTTCGGCGCGGCATGGCGGAGGTGGGCGAGGGCGGCGAGCTGATGCCGGGAGGCGCCGTGTCCAGCCTCCGCCTCTTCCCTGGCGCCCTCCAGAACTTGGCGCCCCGCGCCACTAGCCTCTATGGGTAAGACGCCCCTGCTACTAGACCCTCACTCTGCAGCAGCAGGGCTGGTCTTGTGCTACTTAGATCTAACCATATTCCCCTTTCCCCCTGCTTCTTTGATATGCTAATGCAGCAAGTTCCTCCCAGAGGGAACCCAGAGGATTGAGATTCAGAGGAGCAAGTGGACCGACCTGGAATATTCGGCCTTCCTGCGTCCAGATGGCTCGGCGGCCGTTGTTGTCTTGAACAGGTGAGTGGGAGCCAGGTGGCCTCTGGGCTGCCGCTGAACGGCTGTCAGAAGAAAATAAGACGGAAACCTGAAAGATCATCTTCTTAGTGGGCCATCAGATCCTCAGTGGGAAACCAGCGAGCAGGATTCGCACGCAAGAGCAACTCCCCCCTCCTGTGGTTTCCAGCAACTGGTATTCAGAAGCTGCTGCCTCCAGCTGTGGCCATCATGCCTACTGGCCATTGGTCGCCCCACTAAGTTGTCAAGTCCTCTTTTAAAGCGATCTAGGTTAGTGGCCCTCGCTGCCTCCTGTGGACGGGAGTCCCATAGTTTAACCAAGCACAGCATAAAGAAGGTCCTTTCTTTTATCTGGCCTGGATCTTCCAACATTCAGCCCCCTCCAGTTCTAGCGCTACCAGATTATTCTCAGGGTTGTGGGTTCAAGCCTCACGTTGGGGAAAAGCAGAATAAAAATATTCCTTCCAGTAGCACCTTAGAGACCAACTACTGGAAGGAATTTTTTTATTTTGTTTTGACTATGACAGACCAACACGGCTATCTGCCTGTTGGGGAAGAGGTTCGCCAATCTAAGAAATGAATAAAAACTTTTCACTATCTACTCTCTCCACGTCACACAAAAATACAAATTTCTATCTTGCTCGCCTTTCCCCTAAACTATAAAGCCCCAAATTCTGTAACGTTTCCTCCTGGGCAAGTTGTTCTGTGCCCTTGATCGTTCTGGTTGCCCCTGCCGTTCCTTCAGCCTTGTGTGATTCTGTGGAGTTAAAGGCACCTTGCGGGAATCATAGAATTGTAGAGTTGGAAAGGGACCCCAAGAGTCATCTAGTCCAGCCCCTGCAATGCAGGAACCTTTTCTCCAAAGTCTTCCTCTTCTCTGCCTTGACTCCGCTGCCCTGCCTTTGAGCTCGTTTCGGTTGCCCTTTTCTCGTGGGCCAAGGAAGGAGCAGATTTCCCTGGATTTCTCCCAGGGTGCCCTCCAGAACTATTCCTGGCCAGTGCCAGATTTACGTATAAGCTAAACAAGCTATAGCTTAGGGCCCCACTCTCTTGGGGACCCCCAAAAAATGTAAAGGGAAAAAACCTGCATGTACATTTCCAAAATATAAGATAAAAACAAATAAAATAAAACCTACATACAGTTAGAGCTTAATAATTATTTCACTATTAATATACTTCTTAATTGTATTTCAGTTCAACAATTACTTTGCTAAAATACATATTTTGTTATGTGCAAATGGCTTTAGATACCTATTAGGTCCATAAATTAGGGACCCAGGTGGCGCTGTGGGTTAAACCACAGAGCCTAGGGCTTGCTGATCAGAAGGTCGGTGGTTCGAATCCCTGCGATGGGGTGAGCTCCCGTTGCTCGGTCCCAGCTCCTGCCCACCTAGCAGTTCGAAAGCACGTCAAAGTGCAAGTAGATAAATAGGTACCGCTCCGGCGGGAAGGTAAACGGCGTTTCCGTGCGCTGCTCTGGTTCACGAGAAGCGGCTTTGTCATGCTGGCCACATGACCCAGAAGCTGTACTCCGGCTCCCTCGGCCAATAAAGCGAGATGAGCGCCGCAACCCCCCTAATGGTCAGGGGTGCCTTTACCTTTTTAGGTCCATAAATTACCATATAGCATATATTCAACACAAAAAAACCAGTGACAATTTGTTGTTGACAAAGGACAGCTGGACATATAAAGGGCCCCATTACCTTCAGTAGCTTAAGGCTTCATCAAACCTAAATCCGGCCCTGCTCCTGGCCCAGATTTTTCCCTCAGCACACTGCCTGCCTATCTTTCTAAATCGTTTCCCGTCTCGCCCTCTTCCTCAGGTCCCACAAGGACGTCCCGTTTGTCATCTCCGACCCTGGCGTGGGCCACATCCAGGCCGTGTCGACCGCCGACTCCATCCAGACCTACCTCTGGGAGCGGCCCCTGGAGGCAGAGGCAGCACCCCCCACTCAGCAATAAATGTTCTGCGCCCGTGAGATGGGTTGGCGTTAGCAGGGAGAAGGGGAGATCAGGATTCGGTTGCTGCAGGAATCCTGGGGATGGGTCTGCCAGCTGTGCAGGAAGGCTTGTATGAACCAGGAACTGAACGGGGTGTTTTCTCTGCAACTGGTGTTGGCTAGGTCAACGCTCTCCGTTTCACCCAGACCTGTTAACGTTACTGGACCCAAGCTAGCCATGCCCATTACTTCCAGCGGGTCTACTCTGAGGAGGACCCAGCATTGGCTGCATAAAAATGCCATAAGACAGGTGTGGTGGGGGGACGACCTTTGACCCCAACGACAGCTCCCATCCGCGAGCGCAGCTGGTGGAAGCTGGATTTGAGCAATGTTCAAATGTTCAATGTTCAGCTCCCAGCAGCCTCGGCAAGCATGCCCAAGGGATGATGGGAGTTGTAGTTCAGCAACTTCTCAAAACCCTGCACTGGCTGTAAAACGCCGAGTTTTATAGAACGCCTAAGCCAGCCCTCTCCTTGCTATTTGAGTTGCCATTCATTCCATAGAGGACCCACCTCACGGGGCTGATCTCTTCCTCCTATCTCTGATGTTTTCATACAATAAACCAGGTTTTTTTCTTTTTCTAGAAACCCATCGGCTTCCTGGCTTTCTTTCATGGGCTCTCGGGCTAGGATGGGAGTCCAGAGGGGCAGGAGGAGGGCTGTGTTGCTGCTGCTGCCTCCCGTGTATTGTGAGCTCTTTCCCTGCCGGTGGAGAGACATCTCCCACTCAGTTTTCCCAAGCCAGAGATGCATAGAGCGGGAGGCTTGTGACACCAGGTGGGGTTTGGGCCTCGTGACACCACAGGCCTTTTATGTCTTAAACAAAGGGGACGGGGCCTGTGGCCTTTTGGGTGTTGCTGGGCTCCTCAGAGTCCAGTGTGAATTTCATGCTCTTTATTCAGCTCATAGTAGCAAGGAATGAATCTTTCCCCAAGACATCTGCTATATATCCATTATTTACACAATGGGCCCCACGTGATTGGCTAATTCCGGGCTACTCCTGTAGGCCAATCAGGTTGCGGATTCACTTCATCCAGGAGCCTGATTGGCTGCTCTTGCAGGCCAATCACATCGCTGATTCACTTCCACCTGGAGCTGGATTGGGTGGCACCTGCAGACCAATCAGACCGCTGCATTCTGGATCCTATTGTTCTAGGATTCAGCTCAGTACATAACAGCTCCCATCTCCCATCTCTGGTCCTGGTGGTTGGGGCTGCTGGGAGTCAGGAATCCTGCACCACCTGTACACTCCCCTTTAGCCTGGGATTGTTATCAGGTTAGCACAGGGGTCAGCAACCTTTTTCAGCAGGGGGCCGGTCCACTGTCCCTCAGACCTTGTGGGGGGCCGGACTATATTTTTTGGGGGGAAATGAACGAATTCCTACGCCCCACAAATAACCCAGAGATGCATTTTAAATAAAAGCACACCTTCTACTCATGTAAAAACACCAGGCAGGCCCCACAAATAACCCAGAGATGCATTTTTAATAAAATGACACATTCTACTCATGTATAAACACGCTGATTCCCAGACCGTCCGCAGGCCGGATTTAGAAGGTGACTGGGGCCTGATCCGGGCCCCAGGCCTTAGTTTGCCTACCCATGGGTTAGCAGATCTCACTCCATGCATCTTGTGTGGCTCTGCTGAAATAAGGACATTAGAGTCCCTGCTTTCTGTCTGTAACTTGGGAGGTGGTGAAGGCAGCTGTGGTGGTGGTAGCATCAAGAGACTCCACCTGTCCTAGCGGCACCCAGGTGACCAAGGCCTTGTAGGGGAAATACCACGTACATTTTTAGCACGGTGCAACGAACACTCTTTCCAAACTCAAAGACCAGCTCCTGTCTATCTCATCTACCTACCTACCTACTGTAATCTCTCCAAAACACATGTAAAACTTTTCATGCCGTATTCTATCGCTGCAACGCACCCTGGAACCTTAGGGGTGAGAAGGGTGGGAAATAAGTAAATAATTCAGTTCTAATGGGAGACTATTCCCAACCTCCTTTCCAGTTCTCTGGAAAACTCAAAACACCCGAGTTGATGGGAAAGGCTGCAGGCCAGGAATATAGCACCAGCTTCGCACATTCCTAGTTCAATCCCTGGTGTCTCCAAGAAGGAATAGGAATGTCTCCTGCCTGAAATGCTGGAGAGACACTGCCAGTCAGAGTTGCCAATACTGAGCTGGATGAGACAGCGGTTTGGCTCAGCTAAGTGGAAGTTTCCCTTGCGTCCGATGTTCTTTTGTTCTCTTTTAGCCTAAGAGCAAGCAATCTTCCCCACAAAACGAGGGGATTAATGCCTTCCTTTAAGAAACAGTATGGAAACTTCATTATATGTAAAACAGCACAAGTACAAAAATTCTGAGTACAGAAGGAGGGATGTCATGGAATTCTACTCGGTACTGATCCAAAGCAGATTCCAATGTATAGTTAGCAGAGTAAAAACTTTGCAAGATTCCCAAAAAATAGACCAGAGGCAATTGTATTACATCCAGCAGAGCTTTACTGCTACTGAAGGCAAATGAGCATAATGGTCACAAATCCAATACATACTGCAGGGGCGTCTCCACCCCCATCGTTCTGCCCGGACACTGAGGTCCAGCTCCGAGGGCCTTCTGGTGGTTCCCTCGCTGCGAGAGGCCAAGTTACAGGGAACCAGGCAGAGGGCCTTCTCGGTAGTGGCACCCGCCCTGTGGAACGCCCTCCCATCAGAGGTCAAAGAGAAAAACAATTATCAGACATTTAGAAGACATATGAAAGCAGCCCTGTTTAGGGAAGCTTTTAATGTTTAATAGATTATTGTATTTTAACATTCTGTTGGAAGCTGCCCAGAGTGGCTGGGGAAACCCAGCCAGATGGGTGGGGTATAAATAATAAATTATAATTATAATTATAAAGGGACCTCTGACCGTTTAGTCCAGTCGTGGATGACTTTGGGGTTGCGGTGCTCATCTCGCTTTACTGGCCGAGGGAGCCGGCGTACAGCTTCCAGGTCATGTGGCCAGCATGACAAAGCCACTTCTGGCGAACCAGAGCAGCACACGGAAATGCCGTTTACCTTCCCACCGGAGCGGTACCTATTTATCTACTTGCACTTTGACGTGCTTTCGAACTGCTAGGTTGGCAGGAACTGGGACCGAGCAACGGGAGCTCACCCCATCATGGGGATTCGAACCGCTGACCTTCTGATCGGCAAGCCCTAGGCTCTGTGGTTTAACCCACAGCACCACCCGCGTCCCTATATCTATATCTGCATTAGCAAGGTTCAAAATCACATTTAATGCTTGATAAATGAGTGTCTGATTATAGCCTTGGGGAAAAGGGAGAGAGTTTATGTATGCCTTTTGGTGGGGTGGTGGAAGGGGCGGGGGAATCCGTAAGCAGGCATCTCCTAGCCTCCATTCTCCCTATTCCAGGTCTGGGCAGAGCCTCATCTCCTTTCTACATTGTCCCAACAATTGTCAGACTGAGGAGGAATGGTGGGAGCCGCTGCCCCCTTCTCCTGAACCTCCTGAATCAGTAGTGATTTAGAACAGTGGTTTGCAGAGGGGCATAGTCCAGAGGAGAAAAGCTGGGAAATACTGGGTGAGGAACTAGAAGAGGAAACACCAGGAGGGAGACAGCTGGCAGATTCAGTGTCCTTGGACAACATTCCTGACTCCCCTTCGCCTAGGACTAGACAGGCTCTGAGAGTGATAGAACAGAGAGCACAGCGGCAACAAGCTCAGGTTACCCAACGTAGAAGTGACGCAGATTAATGGGGACGGAGGAGGGGAAAACCTTTACTGGGAGCACCGCCATTTCTAGAGAGATATGCACTCCTTTGTCTCTCACTGTGATTATTAAAGAACTAACTGGTAAGAACGCTCCTTTCGTTTGATCCAGCTTATTCACCGCCACCGGGGGAGGGATCCGATTCCCCGAAGCCTGACAAACAATCAGGCTCTATCCATGATCTTGAGGTTTGCAGGGTGAGGCAGGGGGGAAGATTGAGGCTGCTTCCATGCATCCGGGTCACTTTGTGGGGAGAAGGCATTTCCCTTGCCCCTTTCCTCCGAGGCAGGCGCCGGAAGTCTTCCACAGGTAAGTCTGGATGGAGTTGGCCGGAGCAACATCCTCAATGTAGCCAAGCTGATCATCTGAGATGCTGAAAGGCACATTCCGGAAACACCTGGAGGACAGAGGAAAGGTCTGGGTCAGGGGTTGGGATGGCACGGGGGCACAGAACCACCCCTATCCCCACCAGAGTTGCCAGGAAAAGGTAGGGGCGCCCCTAGAAATAGTTTATATTTTTTTTATATATAATTTCATTATTTATAACCCTTTCAAAACCCTGGAAAGCCACTGCCAGTCCCTGCAGACAGTTCTGAGCTAAGTGAACCCATGGTCTATGCGTCAGGTGATGAGCCCAGGTGGCAAGGTGGGGGGCAGGCAGGAAAAAAGTATATCTGGGTCCCAACAAGTCCAGCAGTCAAAAGGGAGGCAGCTGGTGTTGAAATGCAAACTGCCAGCAGGCTTTGCATCAGCCTTGCTTTCAACAAGAGGTAGGGTTGCCAGATCTCCAGGGCGGAACTGAAGCCTTCAAGTTTGTCTGGCCCGTTCTAGAGACCCGGGATGAGGCTCGAGTCTCCGTCTGGGTAAGAGCGCCTTTAAATATTTGTTTATCACTGTTAAGAAGACTGTGCATGCAGCTTGAAAGCCACAGCCCAGCAGCAGCCAGCCTCAAGCCGTAGCATAGGTTCCCTGGGTCTCCTAGGTCATAGATTATCGCCATAGAATTGTAGAGCGGAAAGGGACCCCGAGGGTCATCCATCCCAACCCCCTACAATGCAGGAATCTTTAGCCCAACGTGGGGGCTCTGTGGGATGTATCATCACTGTAGCAGTCAAATACAACATTTCCTGTTTCCTAGAGGGGACACACAGGGGAATGTTGCTCCAGACAGAGAGGACTTCTTGCCATACCTGTTCTGGAGCCTCCTCCCCCTGTGTGTGACCAGGTAGATGGGTGTGACCCTGGGAGACCCTATAAAAGGGCTAGCCACACAGCTGTCTTCCTCTTTTCGCCTTTTTCCATTTTCTCTTTTGCCATATTCCTCTCTGCTGGCTCTTAGCCAGCAGCACAAGGCTCATCCTAACACAGGATGGAAGCCACAAGGTAGAAAATCTGGGGCCTAGCTCAGACTTCATTTCTCTGCAAATGTAACTGTAACCACAAGATTAAAGCCTGCCTTCAGGATACTGCTGTGAACTGAATGTAAGTAAACTTTACCATCACTTTTAAAGAAGACTGCCGTGTTGCTATTATTTTTAAGAGGGAAAGGAAGGGGAATTTACCAGGAACAATTCAATCGGGACAAGCCAGGCTGCATTGCTCAACTTAAATCCATCAACTTGCTTCTAGCAATGTGCAAGGGAATGTGCTCTGCTGCTTGCTCACTGGGACGCAGGTGGCGCTGTGGGTTAAACCACAGAGCCTAGGGCTTGCTGATCAGAAGGTTGGCGGTTCGAATCCCCGCGATGGGGTGAGCTCCCGTTGCTCGGTCCCTGCTCCTGCCAACCTAGCAGTTCGAAAGCACGTCAAAGTGCAAGTAGATAAATAGGGGAAGGTAAACGGCGTTTCCATGCACTGCTCTGGTTTGCCAGAAGCGGCTTAGTCATGCTGGCCACATGACCCGGAAGCTGTACGCCGGCTCTCGGCCAATAAAGCGAGATGAGCGCCGCAACCCCAGAGTCAGTCACGACTGGACCTATTGGTCAGGAGTCCCTTTACCTTTACTTGCTCACTAGTGTGAGTGAGGAGGGATAATATTTAATCAATATATTGTGATGTATGTGCCCCCTGTCCTACTTTCCTTAACGTCCCCACTGGCTCGAACCCAAGACCCTGAGATTACAAGAGTCTCATGCTCTACCGACTGAGCAGTTTTGCTGGAATGTGCCGCGTGCTCCACCCCCCAAGTTCTCCCGGGGCCCCCAAATACATGCCGACGGCCAGGCAACCTGCTCTTCCGTCCCCAAGGCTGCGCACTCACTTATTAAGCACAACCACCACTGCCACGCCATCCGGGCGTAAGAAGCCCTCGGTCTTTAGTTGGCAATTGCCCAGGAGGCTGTTGCAAGCCAGCAAGACTCGGACGGAGCCTTCCGGGATGAACTTGCTGAGGAGAGAAAAGAGAAATGAGGAGGAGGGCGGCAGGGAAAGAGGATCGACACCATGCTCTATATGGCAGCCATGTGTCATTGGTATATCTTCGCATCTGCATAAAAAGTACAGTTTGGGTGGGTGGGGTAGGGGGAGTCAAGGGGGTGGGTGAGGGGTGAAGGGAGGGGGTTGGTCAGGGGTAGGAGAAGGGCCAAGGGGTAGGCAGTAGCGACCAGGAGAGGCAACCCCCAGTATATCTTGTCACTGAAATACTACTCAGTATTGATCCAGAGCAGAACTCAGACATATAGATAGCAGAGTATAAACTTAAATACATTGCAGGATTCCCAAAAAATAGAATCATAGAATCATAGAGTTGGAAGAGACCACAAGGGCCATCCAGTCCAACCCCCTGCCAAGCAGGAAACACCATCAAAGCATTCCTGACAGGTGGCCGTCAAGCCTTTGCTTAAAGACCTCCAAAGAAGGAGACTCCACCACACTCCTTGGCAGCAAATTCCACTGTCGAACAGCTCTTACTGTCAGGAAGTTCTTTCTAATGTTTAGGTGGTATCTTCTTTCTTGTAGTTTGAATCCATTGCTCCGTGTCCTCTTCTCAGGAGCAGCAGAAAACAACTTTTCTCCTTCCTCTGTTTCCCAACCTTTGGTCTCCAGCTGTTTTCAGACTACAATTCCCATCATCCCTGACCACTGATCTTGCTAGCTAGGGATCATGGGAGTTGTAGTCCAAAAACAGCTGGAGATCCAAGGTTGGGAAACACTGCTCTAAATGACATCCTTTTATATATTTGAACATGGCTATCATATCACCCCTTAACCTTCTCTTATCCAGGCTAAACATACCCAGCTCCCTAAGCCATTCCTCATAAGGCATAATTTCCAGGCCTTTGACCATTTTGGTTGCCCTCCTCTGGACCCGTTCCAGCTTATCAGTATCCTTCTTGAACTGTGGTGCCCAGAACTGGACACAGTATTCCAGGTGAGGTCTGACCAGAGCGGAATACAGTGGTACTATTACTTCCCTTGATCTAGATGCTATACTTCTATTGATGCAGCCCAGAATTGCATTGGCTTTTTTAGCTGCTGCATCACACTGTTGACTCATGTCAAGTTTGTGGTCTACCAAGACTCCTAGATCCTTTTCACTTGTACTGCTCTCAAGCCAGGTGTCACCCATCCTGTATTTGTGCCTTTTTTTTTTTTTTGCCCAAGTGTAGTACTTTACATTTCTCCCTGTTAAAATTCATCTTGTTTGCTTTGGCCCAATTCTCTAATCTGTTAAGGTCATTTTGAAGTGTGATCCTGTCCTCTGGGGTATTAGCCACCCCTCCCAATTTGGTGTCATCTGCAAACTTGATCAGGATGCCCTCAAGCCCATCATCCAAGTCATTGATAAAGATGTTGAATAAGACTGGGCCCAAGACAGAACCCTGTGGCACCCCACTAGTCACTTCTCTCCAGGATGAAGAGGAGCCATTGATGAGCACCCTTTGGGTTCGGTCAGTCAGCCAGTTACAAATCCACTGAATGGTAGCAGAGGCCAGAGGCAATTGTATTTCATCCAGCAGAGCTTTACTGCTACTGAAGACAAATGAGCATAATGGTCACAAATCCAATACATTCAGGATTGGCACTGTTCATAAGAAATCCAGTTGCAGCAGACTTAGCTTAAACGTACAATAATTTAGAATAACTCTAAACCTTGACACTATAGCATACCATGTACAGAACACCACACCGGAAGCTTCTCACCCCTTGCTTTTTCCTGTTAGACCAATTGGAGTCGTCAACAGTCGTCAACAGGTTTACCACAGCTATCAGCCTATCACCCATCTGAGTAATACCCCTCCCCACTATATTTAAGGGTCTGGTGACTTCTGTTTCAGTGTATCTGAAGAAGTGTGCATGCACACGAAAGCTCATACCAAGAACAAACTCAGTTGGTCTCTAAGGTGCTAATGGAAGGAATTTTTTTATTTTTTATTTTGTTTTGAATTAAGTAGAATAGGTCTCTACACATCAGATCAATACTTTTTTGCACTACGAAATGCAAACTGACCTTTCTGTCTGTGTGAATGTGTGTATTGTCCCATGCCACCCCAATCGCCAAGGGGAGCTCACCCAGAGTTCGTGTTTCTTTTTTTTGGAAACGAGGGAGACTGATATATGGTTTGTTTACACATATATAGTTACCTGAGCCTACGAAGCAGTGCACAGCATTAACAGCCCGAGATAATTATGTGTGAAAAGGTACATTATGCTGGTGCCACGGAGCTCCTTCGCTGCCCCCTCCCCCCATTACCCTCAGGGGCATCCTTGGTGGCCAGTCATAGCCAAAGTCACCCTCCGAAGCCTTACCTGAAATGAGCTAAGTGGTAGAACATGGGTTGCTTGTAGAACTCATCTTCTGCAGCGTTCACAAGGATTGGGCTGTCCACAAAGTTTTTAATGAAGTTGGGTCCTCCACGCATATCCAGGGCCAAGTTCCAGTCGATCCAACCCACAATATGCTTGCTGATGTTCTGCAAGGATTCAAAGGGCAAAGGTCAGTCGGGGAGGTGGCGGGGAGGAGGGGGTCACCCACCAAGGGGAAGGGGGCTCCACAGCAGCACAAGGCATGCAAGCTCCGCCCCCAGTCGGTCTCAGACTCCTTATTGGCAGCCGAGCAACGCAGCTGAGGAGCCTCCCTGGCCGGCAGGGAGGGAGAGGAGCTGCTTCCTTTGAAATCCGGGAAATTGAAGGGATATCAACAATCCGGGATAGCAGCGGGAAACGGCATTGGAATAAGGGAGTTTTCTGCAAAAAAGGGGAGGGTTGACAGCTATGCTCAGATGAATATTTTCAGAAAGCCCCCTCTTCTCAGGTTGCTACCACAGTGGACCCCAGGGTAGCAGCGCCTTACCTCCAAGATACTCTGGCTATACTTGACGCCCCGGTCCCAGCTCCCAAGGATGACGTCCACGTCAGTCGGCCCATAACCGTTACACGATTCCGTGTAGAGCAGGAAGTAATTGGGGAAGAGGGCGTGTGTGGGCTCCACAGTCAGGCTCGGAAGGGTTATGGGATCAAAGTACCAGTGGATTCCAATGCCTGCCACGTACCTGGCGGAACTGCTGTTTCCAAGGATCTGCCAAAGGGGGGGGGGGCAAAGCTTTCTTTCTTATTTCCACCAGGGAGGAAGGAATTCAAGTGTCCTTTGCCTATCCCTTGGCTCGGGCAGTGGGCGGGAGCAATTTAAAAATACTGTCTCCCACCCCTCCACCCCACCTTAAAGTTAATGACAGGCTGGTGTGTTTCTCCTTGCTCAGGCACAGAGAAGATGGAGTGTCGAGTCCAAAGCAGCCTTCCAAAATGATTGGGTATGGCTGCATACCCCTCAACTGCTCCGGTTTTGCCGGGGAGGTCCTGGAATTGGTAAAGCCATTATGACTTCTGCCTTGAAATCGCCGCAAGGGAGAGAGCGGTGGCGGCGGCTGATTGCAGAGGCCAGGCAGGGTCTCCAAGGTAAGTACTTGCTTTTTAAAAAAAATTAATAATGTTAGGTTAGGAAGAAAAGGGGGGAGGGGGAATGGTGAGGGGGTTGGCATCAGATGGTTATTGTTGTGTATTGATTCAAAGGGTTATCATATCTGTATTACTATTGTCTGTAATCACATTAGGGTAAAGTTACTGCCTTCCTGTCCCAGAAGGAACAGTTACTATTGGTGCATTCAAGTTGTTGCATTTGGATCCTCAGTCTTATTGGTTCCCACCAAAAAGCAGCTGTGTGATTGCTTGAGATTGTTCCCTCCAAAATGTATCTTTTCCTAGTCAGTCCTCTGTCCCTATAAATGTAGCTTCCCTACCCTCAGTTCCCCCAGTCTTGTTTGCCTGAATAAAGAGTTGTTACATGAAGAAGCTGTCTCCTGCCTGCTATGTCAGAGAGGTGAAATCACTTGCTGAAATCATTAACCCACGCTACAATAGTTATGTTTCTATTCTTCTACTTAGTGTATGTGTGGAGCTTTGTGTCAGCATTACTTGTATGGGTTCTCTTTCTATTCGCTCGTTGTGTTTCCTTGGTGGTGAGAGAGGTTGGGGGTGGCCTAGGGTGCGGTTGGTTGTCTTTGGTTGGCTGTAGTGAGATTTGGTTGTGTGTGTGTGTGTGTGTGTGTGTGTGTGTGTGTGTGTGTGTTTGAATCAGGTTAGCCAGATTGATTCCAACGCTGTTGGCGGATTCTTGTTGGGCTATGTATGTGATGAAGGGGAGCCATACCAGGGTGAAGGCGTCTTCTTCTATTTGTCCCCTGTCCATTTCTGTTTATTGGTTAGTTTTTCTAATAAGGCTGTTTCCCATACTATTTGATACCATTGGTCCATGATTACTCCTGACAAATCTCTCCAGTGTCTGGCTATGATGTTTCTGGCTGCCGAGAGTAGGTGGGTTATGAGCTCTTTATGATGTGAGTGGGCATTATTGTCTTGGAACATGTTTAGTATGGCCAGTTCTGGGGTGGTAGTACTTGCTTAGTTATTTTGCACATTTCTTGTATGATTGCTGTCCAGAAGAGTTGGATTTTGGGACATTCCCACTACATGTGGAGGTATGTGCCTGTGGAGGTGCATCCTCTCCAGCAATTTGGTGAGGTTCCTGGGCGTATTCACACTAGTTTCCTGGGGGTTAGGTAACATCTGTAAGTGAGTTTCAGGGTGAGTTCTTTCCTTTTCGCTGATATAGATTTAAAGGGAGGTTTAGACCACATTCTAGTCCATTGTGTGGGGTTAATCTCATAGCCTATATCACCCTCCCATTTTTTTTTATTACGTCAAAGGGGGTTTGTGGGATTTTGGAGCAGCAAGATTTGGAGCAGCAGCTTGTGATCCGATCCACATGGATTCTGCCTCTCAGCCCCGAACAATATAGTTGCCAGCTCCAGAATGGGCAATGCAGCCTGATGATGTCATTCGCCAGGGCTCCACCAGGAACCAGAGGCAGAGAGACAGAGCGAGACAGAAGGGCATGGGCTTAAAAGGGCCATGGTGCAGATTGGAGCCAGTGGCCGTGGTGGGTGAGAGGAGGGCAGGAGGAAAGGTAAGGAGGGTTGGTCCCCAGCACTTAGAGTCCCATCCGGTAATGTGTGAGGGAAAGAAGAGGTGGCAGTAGCCCCTCTGAACATGTACAGAGTATTTATGCGCCCTTTGCTTTCCCCCAGCCGATAACACCTTGAATTCCTCAGATTAAAATGTGGGTCACATTGGTGGGATCAGTTTGGATGGCAAATTGGCTTTTCAGATCGCCCACTGGGATCTGGTGGAGGCGGACGCCAGGGAGCCAAACAGCAGGTGGATCCAGAGCCCATTTTAGGTGGAGCCAACAAAGGCAAGGCCACATTCCCACCATGCATTTCAAGCACTACGGCACTGCTTTGAACAGCCGTGACCAAGCGTCGCTTTAATGGGAGATGGTGAACTGGGGACCTACCACTTTGGCCCAGTTGAGGAGGTCGGACCTCTGGTCATCAAGCATGATGATCAGGACATCATTGTGGGAGCTGGCGGCCAGCTGAGGGCCCAGGTCTAGGATGATGAAGTCTCGCTCCTCTTCAGCTGTATATTGGTTGACGGGGAATTCGCCACTGGGCGCGAGAACAGCACTGATGGGCTCATTCTGAGGTGTCACCGCCCAGAAGGTGATGTTGTGTCTGGCGTATTCATCCAGGAACCTGGACCCCAACAGATGGAGGAAAGAGAGGGTGTTAGCCCCGGCGCTCAGTCTTGCGCTTACCATTACATGAAAAGGGCCAGAGCTATGGTTTGGGAGGGGGCTGCGAAAGGTCTCAGGGATTTTCTACCCCGTCCCCAAATGTTCCACTTTAAATTTAAATTAAAGTATCTATTCCTTTTGCTTACAAAGATGCAGTGGAGCAGTTAAGTAATCCTGGACTTTGGGGTTAAAAGTCAAAATGGAGACCTTCACCTTTTAGAATTTAACGTTTTGTTGGTAATGGGCATATAACCTTCCTCACTGCAGACTATTATTATTATTATTAGTAGTAGTAGTAGTAGTAGTAGTAGCAGCAGCAGCAGCAGCAGCAGCAGTTCTTCTTGTTGTTCGCCAGAGTGGTGCATGCTCTAGTTATCTCCCGCTTGGACTACTGCAATGCGCTCTACGTGGGGCTACCTTTGAAGGTGACCCAGAAACTAATCCAGAATGCGGCAGCTAGACTGGTGACTGGGAACGACCGCCGAGACCACATAACACCGGTCTTGAAAGACATACACTGGATCCCAGTACGTTTCCGAGCACAATTCAAAGTGTTGGTGCTGACCTTTAAAGCCCTAAACGGCCTCGGTCCTGTATACCTGAAGGAGCGTCTCCACCCCCATCATTCTGCCTGGACACTGAGATCCAGCGCCGAGAGCCTTCTGGCGGTTCCCTCACTACGAGAAGCCAAGTTACAGGGAACCAGGCAGAGGGCCTTCTCGGTAGTGGCACCCACCCTGTGGAACGCCCTCCCTTCAGATATCAAAGAGAACAATAACTACCAGACCTTTAGAAGACATCTGAAGGCAGCCCTGTTTAGGGAGGCTTTTAATGTTTAATAGATTATTGTATTTTAATGTTCTGTTGAAAGCTGCCCAGAGTGGCTGGGGAGACCCAGCCAGATGGGCGGGGTATAAATAACAAATTATTATTATTATTATTATTATTATTATTATTATTATTATTATTATTTCTTGTTGCTCCTGCTGCTCCTGCTGTTACTACTCTGTCCTCCATGAGGTAAAGGTACCCCTGAGCGTTAGGTCCAGTCGCGGACGACTCTGGGGTTGCAGCGCGTGCCCATGTGCGTTGGCGGACCGTCGCTTGTTACCTGACGAAGTAGCGGGCCCACGCTTTGTGGTACATGCCTCCGGCTTTCCCCTTCAGCTTCGATTTGCCCTCCACGTTGCCGTTGAGCCTCATCCAGCCAGGGCTAGACCACGGACTGGCAACAAGGGAGAGGGGTCGCTTAGATAAGGCCAGGATGCGTTGAAGGAGAGGGATCTACGGGGAGAGGTGATGGGGATCCAGTGAGCAGATCCAGGAGCATCCCGGAGATATTAGGGCCCAAACCTAAGGCCTAGGGGGCCAGCCCCAGGGACGTCATCGAGCAGGGCAGCACAGTCCCTGGGGGCATGGCATTCAAATTAAAAACACAGCGTCTAAACAAACGAGGAATTTACATCGCTGGATGGAAATGGAAATGGACGCAAACCATAGCTAAAGGTTGAGCTGAAGGGAAGGGGATCCTTCCTTCTTAACCTGCTCAGGGAGGCTGGGCGGAGATTGTGCTCTCATCCACCTGGGGGGCGGGTGAGAAGGAAACACCCTCCCAAGTTGGGTTTGGGGGTCTGGCAACATCCCCAGCCCCACAAACACCCCATTGGCCAGGCTCTCCTCTCCTGAGTAGCCTCTGGAGGAATTGCATAACTCCCTGGGGACTGAGGGGATTTGTAGTTTTAGGGTGTGTGTAGGGATGGAGGAGAAATCCAGTTTGGTTTGTGTTTCAACACAACACGCACTAATTCGCACAGGCTGAGGCAGAGAATTAGGTAAAGGTACCCCTGACCATTAGGTCCAGTAGCGGACGACTCTGGGATTGCGGCGCTCATCTCGCTGTATAGGCAGAGGGAGCCGGTATTTGTCCGCAAACAGCTTCCGTGTTGTGGGCAGCATGACTAAGCTGCTTCTGGCGAACCAGAGCAGCGCACGGAAACGCCGTTTACCTTCCCGCCGGAGCGGTTCCTATTTATCTACTTGCACTTTGACGTGCTTTCGAACTGCTCGGTGGGCAGGAGCTGGGACTGAGCAACGGGAGCTCACCCTGTTGCAGGGATTCGAACCGCTGACCTTCTGATCAGCAGGCCCTGATCTGTGGTTTAGACCACAGCGCCATCCTGTCGGAATTGGCACTTCTCTGAAATTTGCAATGGGGTTCTCCAACCATATAACGTTTATCAAAACGTGTCTATTAGGGGGAAATGTTGGGGTGGGAAATGCAAATTGCATACGTGTGTGTGTGTATATACATACACATACATATATATATATATATATGTATGTATATATGCATAGGGACCAGGTGGCGCTGTGGGTTAGACCACAGGCTTGCTGATCAGAAGGTCAGCAGTTTGAATCCCTGTTTCCGTGCGCTGCTCTGGTTCGCCAGAAGCAGCTTTGTCATGCTGGCCACATGACCCGGAGGCTGTCATCGGACAAACGCCGGCTCCCTCGGCCTATAGAGCGAGATGAGCACGCAACCCCAGAGTCGGACACAACTGGACCTGATGGTCAGGGGTCCCTTTACCTTTACCTATATATGCATATGTATATTATATGTATACATTCATGAAAATAATAAATGCATTATGTTAGCGAAATCTACTTGCAGAAATATGTACAGTGGTACCTCGGAAGTCGAACGGATTCCATTCCAGAAGTCCGTTGGACTACCAAAACTTTCGGAAACCGCGGAAGCCACATTGGGTGTTCGGCTTCCAAAAGAACATTCGCAAACCGGAATGCTCACTTCTGGGTTTGCGGCGTTCGGGAGCCAAAACATTCGACTCGCAAGGCGTTCAGGATCCAAGATACGACTGTACTTCAGGGGAAAATGCATCTTAAAATGCTGGTGAATTTTCACGAACTGTCTTGTGTCTGTTCCATATAGCTAGCTACATTTCAGTTTTTAAAACAGAATTTCTCATTGTAACTTTAGCTCCTCGTTGTTGTAAAACAAGCCTGGACTGCAGTTTTGTTAAGGGTGCTGAGAGTTCTTAGGGGCAGCCAGAAGCCTTTCATGGCTGTTGAAAGCATCATCATAAAGCTTTCATTTTTGTGGTGTGAATGTGGCCTCAGGTTGGCCCTTGGAGAAGGAAGTCTGCTATTGGTATCTGGGAGAACCACAGGAGGGGAGCAGAGGGCTCCTCTTTCAAGCCGGCTCCACTCACTCTGAACCTGGTGTCCTCCTGCGCCAGGCTGAAACATTTCAGCTCAAAGTCGTCGGGGCAGTCGTCGTCGTAAGAGTACGGGTGAGTGGAGAAGTCCGAACAGCCAATGGGCAAGCGCAAAAGGTTGTATTCAATGCCTGCAGCGAGATGGGGAGGGAAACAGGGGACCTGCGTCACTGGCGTCACAAGGGGGGCGGAGGGGGCGGTACGTCCTGGGTTCCAGGTGAGGAGGGGGTGACAGTTGGGCTGGCCCCGCGCTGCGCGGGGCTCGCCCGCTGGTGCTGCTCCTGCGGCACGCTTGTGAGCCGCCGCGCCAAAAGCAGCAGTGGCGGGGCACCCCCCCAAGCCGTCGCACGCTGCTGCTTTTGGTGCGGCGCCTCCCAAGGGCGCCGCAGAAGCAGCGATTCCGGTTTGGATGGAGTGTGCACGCGCAAATTGCGCGTGCGCACTCCATCCAAACCGGAACCGCTGCTTCTGCGGCGCCCTTGGGAGGCACCGCACCAAAAGCAACGGAGGCGGCACCCCCCCCAAGCCGCCGATCGCGTACGGAGACTCGGGGGTGCCACTGCTGCTTTTGGCACGGCGCTTCCCAAGGGTGCCGCGGGAGCAGCAGCGCCCCGGCGATGGAGTGTGCATGCGCAGCATTTCACGCATGCGCACTCCGCCGTGACGTTGCGCCGTAACGTCACGACGCCCCGCCCCTAGGGGAAGCCTCCATTCGCCGCCCCGGGTGGCGAGGAGGCTTCCTGCTTTAAGTGAATCGATTTACGGATTAAATAAATACAAAATACAAACCTCTGGGTTTGCTTACCGTCTTCGGAGAAGTAGGACCGGAGCAGGCGCTCTTGGGCTGGCGGAGACAACTGCATGATATTAATCGCGGCCGCGTCTGTGTGGGAGCCACCAAAACCTTTGATGCACTGGTAGTGAACGCAGGGATTGTAGGAATACAGGAGCCCTTCAGAGGAGGTAGAGATGGAGGAAGTGAGTTAGGTCGGGGAGAAGAGGAGGTTACTAGAGCTGCTCATAGCCTCCTTCCCTCTGACCCACTCGGCCCCCAATTGCCTTTAAGCCAGCCCAGAATTGCCCTGAGTCCATTGCAGTGGAGTGGGGCGAGGTAAGAAAGAGATGCTACTTCTTCTTCCTCCGCCCTGATTGAGAGCTGGAGGGTTGACTCCCAGGGCCGTCTTTACCCGGGGGTGCAAGGGGTGTGGGGCACCCGGGCACCGAATTCTGGGGGGCGCCGCTGAAGCTGCCTAAGCGTATTGTATTGAGCTGCTATGCGGCAGCGGGGTCAGTGGCACCTTTGACACGACTGATCCCGCGCCGCCTGCCTGCAGTCTGGTGGCACGGCTACAGGCAACAGCGGAGGGAGAGGAGGCCAGATGGAGCGGCAGGTTCTTCCTCCAAGCCTCCTGTTTAGAGAAGGCCCTCCTTACCTGAGCGTCTCCTGTTTGCCAAAAGCTTCCCTTCCCTTCGCTCGAGGCGCTGGCCAGCCTTGCTGCTCAGGTACTTGACGAAGGCGCCCTCGGGCGGGAGGGAGAGGGGGCCCATCATGTCGCAGTAAGTTGCGTTGCAGACACACACCATGGCGCCAGGGCCGACATACTTGGGCACGCAAGGGCAGCTCGCTAGGTGAGAGATGGAAAAGACACAAAGCTGAGCAGGAGGAAGGAAATGACGCCTTTCAGAGAGGGTGCTCTGCACATGCTCCAAGGTGGCCTTCCCTAACGTTGTTGTCGTTGTTGTTGCTGCTGCTGCTGTTCAAATCTAACAACCAATAACTGTTTGCAGATGGGACCAAGGTGGCGCTGTGGTCTAAACCACAGAGCCTAGGGCTTGATGATCAGAAGGTCGGCGGTTCAAATCCCTGCGACGGGGTGAGCTCCTGTTGCTCAGTCCCAGCTCCTGCCCACCTAGCAGTTCGAAAGCACGTCAAAGTGCAAGTAGATAAATAGGAACCGCTCTGACAGGAAGGTAAACAGCGTTTCTGTGCGCTGCTCTGGTTCACCAAAAGCGGCTTTGTCATGCTGGCCACATGACCCGGAAGCTGTATGCCGGCTCCCTCGGCCAGTAAAGCGAGAGTCGGACACGACTGGACCTAATGGTCAGGGGTCCCTTTACCTTTACCTTTAACTGTTTACAGACCCTCCAAGTGTCCCTATTTTATAATAATAATAATAATAATTTATTATTTTTACCCCGCCCACCTGGCCGAGTTTCCTCAGCCACTCTGGGCGGTTTCCAATCAAATGTTAAAACCATACAGCATTAAATATTAAAAACTTCCCTAAACAGGGCTGCCTTAAGATGTCTTTTAAAAATAGGATAGTTGCTTATTTCCTTGACATCTGCTGGAGGGCGTTCCACAGGGAGGGCGCCACTACCGAGAAGGCCTTCTGTCTGGTTCCCTGTTGTTAAATAGTGGGAAAGATGGACGAAGACACAGCTCTTAAAACAACCAGCTCTTTATTTTGGCTCTGAGTCCTGGACTGGAAACAGAAGCTAAGTTGCCTGGCTTATATAGAACTCAATAACTTGCAACAGTAACAACTCCTCTGGCTACCCAATCAGTGAACGTCACTTTCAATCCTTCATTTGCATGTAGGGACCTGAGTGAGAACTGCAGCCACTGTGGGTAGAGTGAGAACTGCAGCCTCGGTGGCCAGAATGTGTACTGCAGCTAAACTCAATACATAACACCTGTAACCTCACTTCTCACAATGAGGGAACCGCCAGAAGGCCCTCGGCGCTGGATCTCAGTGTCCGGGCTGAACGATGGGGGTGGAGACGCTCCTTCAGGTATACAGGACCGAGGCCGTTTAGGGCTTTAAAGGTCAGCACCAACACTTTGAATTGTGCTCGGAAACATACTGGGAGCCAATGTAGATCTCTCAGGACCGGTGTTATGTGGTCCCAGCGGCCACTCCCAGTCACCAGTCTAGCCGCCGCATTCTGGATTAATTGCAGTTTCCGGGTCACCTTCAAAGGTAGCCCCACGTAGAGCGCATTGCAGTAGTCCAAGCGGGAGATAACTAGGGCATGCACCACTCTTGCGAGACAGTCTGCGGGCAGGTAGGGTCTCAGCCTGCGTACCAGATGGAGCTGGTAGACAGCCGTCCTGGACACAGAATTTTCCAGGGGCAGTCCCGGATTTACAGAAGCCGTCCGTTTCTGTTTTGATCCCAGAATGTCCCGCAGTTCCTTAGGACGTCCCTATTTTCATTGGAGAAATGTTGGAGGTTATGTGTTTAGCCAGGGCATTTGCTGACTGAAGGCTACTGTTCCAGGCAACTCAAGATACCCGGATGGAAGACTGCTTTTAGCCGTAACTGCTTTTAGAATGTTTGTATTTTATTTGATTTTAAACATAAATTGTTTTGGGAATGTTTTGAATGTTTTAAGATGCTTCTGTTGTGTTTGTGCTTTTAAAGTGTGCCCTGGGCTCCCTTGGGGATGAAGGGCGAGGTATTATTTCAACAAATTACAAAATAATAATTGCGGTTTCTCTTTTTTTCCAATCTTAAGTTCAGCTCACCACATTTTCGCACCAGACTGCGATTCTTCAAGAATCCGCCCTCACAAGAATCCGTCATCACTTTCACATTTCTCTTAATTCACACATCTGTGCATATAATCTTGCTTAACAGCACAGACATGTTTGTGGCAAGCGGCTCTAATTTAATGCATTTCTGCATCTTGTTTTCACTAATACAGTATATGATTTGCATTGCAAATTTCCCCCATAATCATAATGAAAGCATCCAACAGCATTTCAGGCAAGTTTGATCTGGGTCTGGGAAGGGTGCAGCTAATCATAAATTAGTTAATTGCTACTGCAGTTAATTGCTATAACTGCTGTAGGGACGCCCACAGATTCCTCAACATGAGTATAAAAACAAAAAATTGGGGAAATTCTGGTTGTACACACTGGAGACATTCACACTACAAGGCCTCAGCCTAGAGGACAGCACCAGTGTCCCTTAGCTTGCACCCCCTCCAACATCTCGCCAATGAAAATAGGGACATCCTTCAAAAACGACAAGCGTAACAGTCTGGGATCAAATCAGAAACTGGGACTTCTGTAATTCCAGGACTGTCCTTGGGAAATCAGGACACTTGGAGGGTCTGTTATTTCCTGAATTTACGTTAATACAGGCAGAAAGGCAGGATGCTATTATTATTATTATTATTAATGATGATGATGATAATAATAATAATAATCCTATATAATAAAGTGCCTGTGTCCGTGCGTACGTTCCGTGTGTCAGTGGAAATTTTCCACTGCGCATGTGCCCCACGGGCACAGGGATTGGAACGACGCAGAGACTTCGGGCCTCGGATTGGCCGGGAGCGGACGAGGGCGGGGCTGTGCCTTTCCGGGGTTGGCAGCTCCTCCAGCGCTGTTGCCAGTCGCTCGCTGAGCTGAAGCAGGAGAACAGCGGCGAGTGGTGCTCGCACCAGACGCTGCTCTCCTCGCTGGAGGCAGCCGCCGGGGAGCCTCTCCCGGTGAGGCAAGGCGCCGTTACAGCCCCCGAGGGCGGCTGGGGGTGACCCCCCCTCCCACAACCGCCTTTGAATCAGGGCTCCTGCTTTTGCGCTCAGAGTGAGAGGGACAGACACCAGCCAGCGAGTGCTATGAAAGGGGAACTGCAAAGGCTGGGGGGGGGGGAGCGAGCGCACGGCGGTGACGTGAACGCCCCACCCAGGTGGCATCCGAGCTGGGGGGAGCGCGGGAGCGGAGCGAGCGAGAGGCCAATGGAGCGCCGCGCCAGGAGGAGGGGCAGAGCTGCACTCAGAACGTGCGGCGGCAGCAGCCCAGAGTGACACTCCGGCTTCCCCCTCCATTCCAATTCCGAGCGCCGCTCGAGGATGTGAGTGGAGGAGCTGGCGGTGCCGCTGCTGCTGCTACTCGCGAGAATGCCGCCGCCGCCAACCTGAGGCGCGCGCACCCGCCTGCCAAAACAGCACACCGCCGCCACACCGGCGAGGCGCTCGCTCTGGGGGCTCCCTCCGTTCCTACCTCGCTCTGCCCACCCGTCCTTCCTTCCCCCAAAACCTCTTCCACCCACCTTGCCGTGCTGCCGTGAGGGGAAGCGGCCGCGCTCGGGTCAGCCGCTCGGTCAGCTCTGCGCGTGACCCCGATGTGGAACAATGTTTGACCACATATGTTCTAGCGCCCGTTATTAACGGGCTAAATTCAACTAGTAATAATAATAATAATAATAATAATAATAATAATAGAATAATAGAAAAGTTGAAAGGGACCATGAGGATCATCTAGTCCAACCCCCTGCAATGCAGGAATCTTGTGCCCAAGGTGGGGCTTGAACCCACGACTCTGAGATTAAGAGTCCCATGCTCTGCCAATTGAGCTCTCCCCCTCTGCTCTATAGATGAGCAGATAATAATCTCTATGCACATTTATTGTCCTCTTTTGGGCTCTTCATTGGCGCTGTTCAAACTGGATCAAGCCTGGATCTAATCCAGAACCCTCTTCTCACCGGGCCCAGCCTTATGCCTTCATGGGAAGCCTGCAAGTAAGGCCAGGGTGCAAGGGCACTCCACCCGCTCGGGATTCGGAGGCACTTGGGAGCTGTAGTTCAGAAGTGCTCTAGGACAGCGTTCTTCAACCTTGGGTCCCCAGATGTTGGTAGACTACAACTCCCATCATCCCTGACCATTGGCTAAGCTGACTGGGGATTATGGGTACTGGAGTCCAACATCTGGGGACCCAAGGTTGAAGAGCACTGCTCTAGGACTCCATGTCAGGGACTGGGCAGAGGAGGAATGGTGGAGACCGCGTCCCCAGCCTGACTCTTCCAGAGAAGTAGAAGGCAGCTCAGAATTAAAACAGGGGTTTCAGGGAGGTCACAGCTCAGAGGAAGATGAGGGGGGAAGTTGGGAAATAATGGGAGAGGAGGAGGAGGAGGAGGAGGAGGAGGAGGAGGAGGAGGCAGAGCAGCTGGCTGACACGTCATCACTAGAAAGCATTCCCTAAGAACCAGGCGCAATCAGTGAAAGTTGCTTTGAGACTCTTTCAAATGAAAGTCCTTCCCCTCCTGTTGGTGGGCATTTCCCTGGGTATACGTCAGGACTTTCTTAGATTGGAAGCTATCCAAACCCGATTTCTTAGAGCCATCCTCAGGATCCCCCCTTCTGTAGCAGGGGCGGTCATGAGACTAGAGGTGGGTTGGCAGTCTTTTCGGTACGTGGCCTTGAAGACAAAACTCTGGCTATGGCTCAAGTTATGTTTTAACCCGGTGGGCTTGGCCCCCCTGATATTGAGGGATGATTTTCAATCATCGTGGGGAAAAGAGATTATAAATGAAGTGCAGAGCTGCGGATTGTCGCATCTCTTCCTGGAGTCTATGACATTTAGCCAAGCTAAAGTTCTGATCTCTCAAAGACTGGGGGATATCGTTAGGCAAGAGGACATTGCTCTTGTGAAACCTGGGATGTATTTGGGGGAACAGATATCTCAGATTTCACCAGTCCACTATGTGGAATACCGTAGGCTCCTTACAGCCACTAGGTTAAACGTTCTGGAATCGGCGGTTTTGTGGGGAAGGTTCAGGGGAGTCCCATACGCCCAGAGACTTTGCCCCTGTGCTCTGGGAGTGGTTGAGTCAACTGAACATATTCTTTTGATCTGCCCATTCTATGCAGATCTGAGACAAAAACTTATGGCTCCGCTCCTATGCCAACATAGCCCAGTAGACAGAGAAAGACTGGTTTTGTATTTGCTGAACAAGTTCACTGGAACAACAACCTTCTCGGTGGCCAAATTTCTTTTTTTGGCCTTTAAGCGTCGTAAGGCTAAAATCAACTGTATTGACACGGGTCTAAATGTATAATATACTTTTCGCTGTTTCTAAGTGTCACGCTTTTCCAGATGTTTAGACGTTTTAACTTTTGTATGGATAATATGTGCTTTCTGACTGACGGTCGAATAAATTTGTTGATTGATTGACTAGAAAGCATTCCAGACCCACCATCTCCCAGAAACCGGTGAGCCTTAAAAGTAGGAGAGCAAAGGGCTCAGAAGCAGAGGGGCCTCAGCGCCACCCGTAGAAGGGATGATGAATGAAGAAGTGGGAGAGAAGGCATTATTCCAAGAGGCTGCATTTCCAACCTGTAAATATTTTGTTTGTTTGTTTGTTTAAATAATAAAGCAAAAACAGAACATCAACAGAAAGGGGGGGGGATGAAATTTAAAAAGAACAAAAAAACACAGTTCAAAAACATTGAAAATAAATATACTTGTTGTATAGTACTCCCCCCGCCTACCAGCAGCTTTCCTCCGCCACAGTTCGACTTCTTTAAATCTCTATCTCCGCATTTATCCTTGTATTCTCCAATTATATTGTTGTTTGTGCTTCTTTTATCTCTTTTCTTTTCCAATTCATACATTTTTATCCTAAGCATATTAGCATATCTTTCTTTAACATATAACACACTTTAACATATAATCTTCGAAACATTCTCTCTCTCTGTAGATATTGAATAAAAGCAGACGGTAAGGGCTTTTCCGTGTCTTATCCGTTCCTGGGAACCTGCTGTGGGGGTTGGGGTCCTCTGCCGCCTGATACTCCAGCTCCCATCAGCCCCAGTGGGGCAGGGATGATGGGAGTTGTAGTTCAGCAGTGTCCTTGGACTCTGACTCCCATGAGCTTCAGCAGCATCTGGAGGGCACCAGCTCCCCCTCTCCCTGAAACAGAGGACTGTTCTCTTTAGAGCTGCCCTGATCCAGCCCAGCAGCGCTCTTAAATCCTTATGTCTCCCCCTCCTCACAGTACAGTGGCCCTTTCCACTCACCTGTGGCATCTGCGACCACCTGAAGGAGGAAGAAGAGGAGGAAAAGGCTGGCCCTCACAGTCCTCATGATGCTTTCATCAAATCTTGAGAGAAGTCACACCTATGTGCAGAAGGGTTGAGACCTGCTTATCAGGAAATCTCTCTCTCTCTCTCTCTCTCTCTCACACACACACACACACAATCTTTGACGTAACCCAACAACTGCATTGCAATGTGACAGGACCCAGTGCAAGATAGGGAGCGTTTTCCAACCTATGTACCACGTTGCCTTCTGCAAAAACCTACCAGGGGCCACTTACGACAATTAATAATTATCACTGTTATAAACAATATTACTGTTAAAAATGCATTGTTATTGTAAGTATTCCGCAAGTGCATCCCAGTCTATAAGGGGGTGGCTGGGGGCCGGTCCACTGTCCCTCAGACCTTGTGGGGGGCCGGACTATATGGGGGGGGGGGAGAGAACGAATTCCTATGCCCCACAAATAACCCAGAGATGCATTTTAAATAAAAGGACATATTCTACTCATGTAAAAACACGCTGATTGCCGGACTGTCCGCGGGCCGGATTGAGGAGGCGATTGGGCCGCATCCGGCCCCCAGGCCTTAGTTTGCCTACCCATGTGTTAGAGTCTGTGCAGCAGCCAAGCGACACGCTGTCTCTGGAGCATTTGCCAGAACCTCCAATTGGCTGCGGCTGCTACTGATGGTAATAAGCATAAAATGAGCCATAGCAACGCGTGGCCGGGTCCGCTAGTAAATAATAAATTATTATTATTATTGCTAACATGGGGTTGTTGCTTTTCTACACTAGTTTTCTGGGCATCACAGTTCAAGAAGGATACTGATAAGCTGGAACGTGTCCAGAAGAGGGCAACCAAAATGGTCAAAGGCTTGGAAACGATGTCTTATGAGGAACGGCTTAGGGAGCTGGGTATGTTTAGCCTGGAGAAGAGAAGGTTCAGGGGTAATAGGATAGCCATGTTCAAATATATAAAAGGATGTCATATAGAGGAGGGAGAAAGGTTGTTTTCTGTTGCTCCAGAGAAGCGGACACGGAGCAATGGATTCAAACTACAAGAAAGAAGATTCCACCTAAACATTAGGAAGAACTTCCTGACAGTAAGAGCTGTTTGACAGTGGAATTTGCTGCCAAGGAGTGTGGTGGAGTCTCCTTCTTTGGAGGTCTTTAAGCAAAGGCTTGACAGCCATCTGCCAAGAATGCTTTGATGGTGTTCCTGCTTGGCAGGGGGTTGGACTGGATGGCCCTTGGGGTCTCTTCCAACTCTATGATTCTATAAGGGACTCTAAGCTCCTGATTACCTGTTGATTGTTTTCTGTTACTCTAAACTGAATGTAACCCTTGACCATGTGACAAAGGGAAGGAGTTGCAAATCATCATCTTGAAAGGGTGGTGACTGTTAGTCTTTCTCTGAACGCCACAGAGAACAAAAGGATGTGATAATAATGGCTCTCCAAGAGGGACATAGCCTTAGGCAGCCTAAGGCAGGTTGGAATGGGAGAGAGAGAGAGAGAGAGAGAGAGACTGTTTTGATTTTTGGAGCGATCTTTTATTTCTAAGATGCTGAGCCTGTGCTGGACATTGCACAAGACCTTGTGGATATTTTGGATGTATCCTTTGTTGTTGTTTAGTTGTTTAGTCGTGTCCGACTCTTCGTGACCCCATAGACCAGAGCACACCAGGCACTCCTGTCTTCCACTGCCGCCCGCAGTTTGGTCAGACTCATGTTAGTAGCTTCGAGAACACTGTTCCACCATCTCATCCTCTGTCGTCCCCTTCTCCTTGTGCCCTCCATCTTTCCCAACATCAGGGTCTTTTCTAGGGAGTCTTCTCTTCTCATGAGGTGGCCAAAATATTGGAGCCTCAGCTTCAGGATCTGTCCTTCCAGTGAGCACTCAGGCTGATTTCCTTCAGAATGGATAGGTTTGATCTTCTTGCAGTCCATGAGACTCTCAAGAGTCTCCTCCAGCACCATAATTCATCGGCGATCGGCCTTCTTGATGGTCCAGATCTCACTTCCATACATCACTACTGGGAAAACCATAGCAAACGTTGAATGTTTCTAGCCTTTTATCTGCGGCAAATCAGGGTAACGACCTTGACAGTTTTGAAAACAACTTACTCCACAAGAAGCCCAGAATGAAATACTTCAAAAACTCGATACTCTTTGTTCTGCCTGATAAACCTGACGAAGGAACAGCCGGGCCCTTCTAAAGAAAACACATCTGACACATCATGAGCTGGACTTGTGGGCTGGGATACCACCTGCCCCATCAAACCAACTGGTTGTTGCTGAAGTGAATCTACTCCCCCAGAATCTGATGGTGAATTGCCCCCTCCTGGACTCAATTCCTATGCAATCCCTCTCCAAGGCAAATATGGCTACTACATCAGCTTGGGATAAAATGAGAGAACTCAATGAGCCCGAATTGGGCTCTCCAAATAAAGTGCCCAGTTTTATAGCTTTAACTATACGAACCTTTGTCAGCAAGGTGATGTCTCTGCTTTTTAAGATGCTGTCTAGGTTTGTCATTGCTTTTCTCCCAAGAAGCAGGCGTCTTCCAATTTCGTGACTGCTGTCACCATCTGCAGTGCTCATGGAACCCAAGAAAGTAAAATCTCTCACTGCCTCCATTTCTTCCCCTTCTATTTGCGAAGAGGTGATGGGACCAGTGGCCATTATCTTAGGTTTTTTTTTAATGTTGTTTTTGTTGAGCTTCATATGTATCCTAGTTTACTGCATTTTGCATTTGCTGTATTTACTATTTTTTTGAAGGGTTCTGCAAGTAAACTTTGAACAAAACTTTTATGGGTCTGGACAATGATTACTTCCAAAAGGAGCCAGTTCTTATGAACCACCCAGTCACTTCAAACCACACAATATTAATATCTGTAATAGGCCTTTGGTCTGTCACTTCAGAGGTACACAGCCTTTGAACATGGAAGGTCCACTTAGCTACACCTCATGGCTAATACCTGTTGGTAGATTATTCTACCTCCACATTTTTGTCTCGTCCTCCGCACCGCACCCCTTAAACCCATCTGCCTGAGGGGCTATCATAAGCATATTGTGATCATCATGTTGACGTTGGCCACAGGAGAAAGCCACAAATCTGAGACAAAAACAAGCAGGGAAGCTGCCCGCATGTGGTGAGAACAAGTCTTTCTAGACCTCCATATACTTTTGCTTCTGCTAAAGAGGCCTATTCTGGGGAATCTACTGCCCCAAAGAGGTAAGTTTCCATCTAAGAACACATACCCTAAAAGTTACTAGCCCTCATGAGTATATGGAAATCTTTCAACCCTGTGCCATCCGTCAAAGAGTGAGACAGCTGCAATTATGGTTTTCTGGAAGCCCCACAAGCATCTTGAGAGATACTTGGTGACCTACGAGCTGTTCCCTGGGGATAGCAGAGTTCCACTGTTTCCTGGTTGCGGGATCCTTCCGTCTCCGAGCCTGAGAGATAAGCTGCTGATTCACTTGATTCCTCGGCCGGGAGGTTAGACTTCCTAAACTAGTTCTGTTTGGTGCTTCCTAAACTCGTTCTGTTTGGTGCCTGAGGCTTGTTTCTGTGCTGTTACTAATTTGCACATTATTAATAAGATTAGAAATGAAGAGGGAACGCACAAGTCGGCTATGGGAGGGTGGGGTGTCATTTTAAAATGCGCTGTTGCGCATTAACCATAATTGCAACCTTTGGAACTGCTTACGTGTCAAGCGTTAAAAGTGTGAAGCCTGGGAGGTGTGGTTTATCCTTCTTTGTTGTTGTTGTTGTTTAGTTGTTTAGTCATGTCCGACTCTTCGTGACCCCATGGACCAGAGCACGCCAGGTACTCCTGTCTTCTACTGCCTCCTTTAAAGGTAAAGGGACCCCTGACCATTAGGTCCAGTCGTGTCCGACTCTGGGGTTGTGGCGCTCATCTCGCTCTATAGGCCGAGGGAGCCGGCGTACAGCTTCCGGGTCATGTGGCCAGCATGACTAAGCCGCTTCTGGCGAACCAGAGCAGCGCACGGAAACGCCGTTTACCTTCCCGCTGCAGCAGTACCTATTTATCTACTTGCACTTTGACGTGCTTTCGAACTGCTAATTTTGCAGCAGGGACCAAGCAACAGGAGCTCACCCTGTTGCGGGGATGCGAACCGCCGACCTTCTGATTGGCAAACCCTAGGCTCTGTGGTTTAACCCACAGCGCCACCCGCGTCCCTTACTGCCTCTTTAACAGGCCTACAATTCCTTCTTTGAGTACTCAGACCAGGAATGGGAAGTGCTTGGAGAAGGGGTCTCTGAAGGGAAGGATGAGGCGAAGGAACAGGGAGCAGGGAGAACGTAAGAAGAAGAAGAGTTTAGATTTGATATCCTGCTTTATCACTCCCCGAAGGAGTCTCAAAGCGCCTCACATTCTCCTTTCCCTTCCTCCCCCACAGCAAACACTCTGTGAGGTGAGTGGGGTTGAGAGACTTCAGAGAAGTGTGACTAGCCCAAGGTCACCCAGCAGCTGCATGTGGAGGAGCGGAGACGCGAACCGGGTTCCCCAGATTACGAGTCTACCACTCTTAACCACTACACCACACTGGTAAACTGCAAGGAGATTCCTGGGCTGCCTTACGCAATCCAGTCTGGCTTGCTGAGGGAATGGCAGAGCTGCTAGCATTACAATAGACAGCCATCAAGGGTTATCCCAGGCCAGGTGTGACCAAAGACTGGAGATTTGAAAGGTCAAGACACAGGCTTCCTCAAACTCAGCCCTCCAGATGTTTTGAGACTACAATTCCCATCATGCCTGACCACTGGTCCTGCTAGCTAGAGATCATGGGAGTTGTAGGCCAAAAGCATCTGGAGGGCCGAGTTTGAGGAAGCCTGGTCAAGAGGCCCAGTGGTTTAGACCACAGCGCCACCCGCGACAGACCCCGGGAGTGTGTCTGGAACCCCCTGGACTTGCAGAGAGGGAGGGCGGAACATGACTTTTATAGCAGCATTGTAGAGCTGGGGGTGACGGCTACATCACAACAACAACAACACAGAGGTTGTGCATCTCCTCATCTCTCCATCTTCCCCTGTTCCAGCCTTTGCCTGCCTGCCTTAGGGGGAGTTTGAGGCCAGCCTCTCCTTGCTCTTGGGGCCAGGGAGTCTGATTCAGAACCAGACTTTGAAATGAGCCTGGGTCATGCTTCCCTCAGGCTTCCCTCGGCTCTTCCTGCCTCTCCTTTCCTAGGTTCAAGAGGCAGGCTGCCTCCCACACGTTAGGTGTGCGTGGGTGGGTGTGGGAATGGAATGGAGTATCTTGGGAAAGAGCATGAGCCTGGCAGTCCATTAGGACTAATGGGGCCCTGCTCCACCATCCCTTAGGCAGGCAGCTCCACCTGTCTGCTTGCTTGCTTGCAACCAGTTCAGAGTCACTGGCTCTCCTGCTGAACTCAGGAAGGAGGAGGCAAACGAGGACAAAACGAGAGTCAATTGGCGCTGCTCGCATTTGGCTGCTCCTATTTTTTGGGCTCTCTGCCTTCTGCCTCAGCAGCTTCAACAGGCATTAACTATCACCTCCCCACATTGCGATATTTTGCGACAAGTCAGATTGCTTAATTCAGTGATGGCTAAACTCGGCCCACCAGCTGTTTTGGGACTACAACTCCCATCATCCCTAGCTAACAGCATCAGTGGTCAGAGATGATGGGAACTGTAGTCCCAAAACAGCTGGAGGGCTGAGTTTGGGCACCACTGGCTTAATTAATCCCTTTGCTTGCACAGAAATGGGGGCTTTGCATGGGCAATGTGCTGCTCCCATTTACCCCAAGCGCCAGAGAGCAAGTGGGTGGCATAGAAGACCCAAAGGGGTCTCCATCAAGCGCAGAGGGTCCCAAACCTATTTGGCCTGCCACCCCCTTTTTAGAATAGAAAAAAAAATTACTCAGCGTCCCCCCCCCAGATACCCGGTATCTACTTTCTTTAAGCGAACAAACAGAAAGATGCAGTGACAAATTTGCATTGTATTTTGGTTAGCAGCATTCTTAAATCACCACGACTAGCTATTTACAATCGGTAGATATAGATATATAGATATAGATATAGATATAGATATAGATATAGATATAGATATAGATATAGAGTTAACTTACAACTTACATTTTGAGTGTTTATGTGGAAAATAATCACTACGACTTTATCTCCACGTTATATTGGGCGTCATTACGCAACACATCAAACATGTACAAACGCTTTTTCAAATTTTTCTTCCCTTCTCTCTTTATGCTTCCACCACCTCCTTATTTTTATTCAACGCCCCTCCTATTGCACCCAAGGCTACTACACCCCTCCCGATCATTTCAGTGGCCCCCAGGGGAGGTGTCAGCCACTTTGGGAAACTTGAATCTGACCTCCAGCTGTGGCCAAGCATATGCTTTTGGGAATGCCCTATAAATAGAGCATGAATTATGAATTTTGAATTCTGGTGCTGGAGGAGACTCTTGAGAGTCCCATGGACTGCAAGAAGATCAAACCTATCCATTCTTAAAGAAATCAGCCCTGAGTGCTCATTAGAAGGACAGATCCTGAAGTTGAGGCTCTAGTACTTTGGCCACCTCATGAGAAGAGAAGACTCCCTGGAAAAGACCCTGATGTTGGGAAAGATTGAGGGCACAAGGAGAAGGGGACGACAGAGGATGAGATGGTTGGACAGTGTTCTCGAAGCTACTAACATGAGTTTGGCCAAACTGCGAGAGGCAGTGAAGGATAGGCGTGCCTGGCATGCTCTGGTTCATGGGGTCACGAAGAGTCGGACACGACTGAACGACAAATAAATAGAGCACAGGAGCCAACAGACCTTCCGTCGCTTGTGTCCCTCAGCACCAGGCATTCAGAGGTAGGCTGCGTCTGAACATGGATGTTCTTTCTTTCGCTAAGAAGATCCCATTCCCCCCCCCCCCATGGCAGCCTGGTAAATGTCTGGACGTATGGCAGCCCAGCAATACACCCCACAAGCCTCCCACCCACTAAGCATATATTTAAAAAGGAAAGAAACTTGGGACAGAGGAATCGGAATATACAGTCCTGCTAGTGAACCAGCCACTATTAGTATTCCTGCTACCAGAAGATGTCTGGTTAAAGGCTTAAAATGCACTTCCAACTCCCAACCCTGTAAGATGTATGCATTCTCTGTCCTGTAATTATACCAACTTCAGAGAAAGTTGAACCCACAAAAGCCTGGTCCTTATACCGTATGCCTTCCTTAAACACTTTTAAAGCTGAGCTGTTGGGTGTGACCCAGTTGCAGTGAAGATGGATGTGGTTTCTAATAAAAGAAAGGTATAACCAATCCATCTCTGCAGCTGCCCCTCCCTGCCCGCCTCCCCAGCTACGCCTATGGCCCCAAACAAACCTTTCCTCCCTCCCCTTTATACACTCCCTATGCTGTGAAGATTTGGGCTCAGCTGCCATGGGAATAATAGCACCTTTCCTGTTGGTTCGTCCAAGTCTTAAAAGTTCAGTCCTATTTCTTTCAGTCCGGGATTCTTTAACAGTTGGGATGAACCTATTGTTTAAGGGTTCAGCCAAACTTACCTATTGCCCTGTGCTTTCTAAACACAGGCTAGATAGCTCAGTTGGTTAAAGTGTGGTGCTGATCATGCCAAGGTTGCAGGTTCGATCCCCGTAAGTGACAGTTGTATATTCCTGGGGTTGGACTAGATTGTCCTCAGGGTCCAAGCTCTCCTCCACTTCTTCTTCTTCTTCTTCTTCTTCTTCTTCTTCTTCTTCTTCTTCTTCTTCTTCTTCTTCTCTCTCTCTCTCTGCTGCTGCTGCTTTCTCCTGGAAAACTTGTTCTTTAACTGGATCGCTGTTTGCTCTGATTCAGCAGTAAAGAATGAGTTTTGTGGGGAAAGCACGAGGGCAAAAACAAAATACACCCTGTCAGAGCTTTAAAGCGCAGGCCTGCGCCCAGAAACATGACACAAAAGGAAGCCCTAAATCACCGTGACGAAACTTTAATAAGCGCTCTAAATATTTCAGTTTTATTGGACAGTGTTTTCCTGCCACAGTCTGCTCTGCTCTGGTCAAGCCAACAGATGGATAACATATATTCAGGAAGTTTTTAGAACAAATGAAGCGCAGAGACCATGATCGGTGTGTGGATACCGTATTTGACTGTGTACAAGATGCCCCCATGAAGAAGAAGAAGAAGAAGAAGAAGAGTTTGGATTTGATATCCCGCTTTATCACATTGGCTCTCACAGCCCTTGCTCCATCCATCACAAGGTCCTGTCTGCAAGGACGTATCTGGCGCAAGTAAGTATGACCTCCATGCAAGACAATCTTCCCTCCCATTCACTCCTCTCCTTACTTATATCAGCTGTAGTTGAGAAAGATAAAATGCTAAAATGCAATATGTTTAAAAATAAAATGCTGAAATACGATATGTTTAAGATCATTGAAACAACAACATTGCAGCATTAAATAATAATTAAAAAACAACAACACCCTTCACTATCCAGCTTGCTAGGGATTTCTGTCTAACCACAGCAGGACCTAGCAAGGTCATTTGCACTATTCATTTCACTCATAATTTATTGTATTTTTATCCCAGCAGTAGGCTGAGGGCAGCCTACGCTAGTCTCTTTCCCCTTCCTGCATTTTAGCTTCACAACAACCCTGCGAGGAGCGGAGCATCATGACCAAATAGGGATCAAAAGCCAAGTTTCCTGCTCTCCCTGTCCTGACCTATTATCCAAAGTGTGACCATTTTGCAGTTGGCAGGTGTATTGCATCTCATGGTGTTGTAGGATATTGAAACAACCTGTACTCTGTTTGGAAGCCTGGCCAATTCAGCTGGACGGAAGGATGACAGGAGTCTGCAGACTTGCCAAGGAACTGATAAGGTTCATTATTGAGTCATCTGCAGTTTGACAGACCACTCTTCTTCCCAGACTGAGAGGTGAAATGGCAACAACAGGATATTCATTGGGACAGAGTGATTTTTGCAGCTGTTGTTAAAGTTTCAAAACAACAAAGTATGGGACAGAGCGAGGGAGAAATTTCTGGAACAACAATGGGATATGAGCTCCGCCCAAGGCATGATGGATAACAGCAAGAACTGGAAAAAGATAGACATAAAATTTTACAAGGACAGGAAGAAACAATTGCCACACACAGGAAGAACAAGGATATAGTTTGAGTGCCCCACCTGTAGTTTCATAAAGCATTTAATGTGTCAACACGAATAGAAGTTATTAATATTGCAGTTGTATAAGGGATTCTTATTATGACCACAATGGAATAGAAATTAATAAGGTGTTGGAACGCAGAAATAAAGCAAATAATCAAGCCGTCAATTCTAGCACCTTATCTAAATTATAAAATCCCGTATTTGAACGATTGGTATTAGTAATTGTATTATAAATTGGTATTGTTATAATGAGACTGTTACTGGATTGTAATTGAAAATTAATTTTTTTTTAAATACTGTATTGGCCTTAATATAAGCCGTACCCACAAATAAGCCACACCTTTAAAATTCAAGGGGGGGGGGCCAATATAAGCCACTCCCTTAAAATTCCACAGGCTCTCACACCCGTTCCGTTTTACCGTATGTCTGTTTCAGCAGCGATATTGTAAAAGCCAATTTTTTTGTAAGGTCGCGAATTTAAGTCACACTTTTAACTTTTCACGGTCGGAATTTGGAAGAGAAAAAAAATGTGTGGCTTATATTCGGGCCAGCGTGGTGTAGTGGTTAAGAGCGGTAGACTCGTAATCTGGTGAACCGGGTTTGCGTCTCCTCTCCTCCACATGCAGCTGCTGGGTGACCTTGGCTAGTCCCACTTTTTTGAAGTCTCTCAGCCCCACTCACCTCACAGAGTGTTTGTTGTGGGAGAGGAAGGGAAAGGAGAATGTCAGCCGCTTTGAGACTCCTTCAGGTAGTGATAAAGCGGATATCAAATCCAAACTCTTCTTCTTCTTCTTCAATATGGTATTATCAATTCTCCTAGGCACCTTGTTTCAGTTCCAGAAACCGCAGTGTACTCACCCCACAGCTGTTCCGCTCGGCAATTCTTCCCTGAGATGATTCAGAAGGAATGCTTGTCCCCGTGTCACTTGTGGCCATGCAAGAAGGTCAAACTGAGAAGATGCTCTTCTTGGGTGGCAGGTGTGGCTCACACCTCTTTGCTCACAGAGGACCAAAGGCTCTGCAGGCTGTATCTTTATAGGGATGTCATTGGAGCCAGTAGGAACTGAGATGGAATTTCAGGCTCTTCAAGCCCGGTGGCATCTACAGTTAAAGAGAGGAGGATACCCAGAACTGAATTAATGTGAGACAGAGCGAGGAGATGATCCCAGGGATGTTTCATAACCTTCTAATTGCAATTTTGTTGTTGTCAACCATGGTCTCAGTGGCTCAGACACGTCACATGTAATATGGGTAGCGCCATCTGTTAATACCATCTGTAAGAATATAGGGGGCATGTATTATTCCTGCATTGCAGGGGGTTGGACTAGATAATAATAATAATAATAATAATAATAATAATAATAATTTATTATTTGTACCCCGCCACTCTGGGCGGCTTCCAACAAATATCAAAATACATTAAAATATCACAGATTAAAAACTTCCCTAAACAGGGCTGCCTTCAAGTATTTTCTAAAGGTCATGTAGTTGTTTATCGCTTTGACCTCTGCTGGGAGGGCGTTCCACAGGGCGGGTGCCACTATCGAGAAGGCCCTCTGCCTGGTTCCCTGTAGCTTTGCTTCTCGCAGTGAGAATAATAATAATTATGAACCTTGGGGTGCCGCCCCATTCCACAATTCTGTGTTTCTATGTTTCTAATGTGAGGTCTGAAGTCCTTTTTGGACCAGCCCAACAATTGCTTTCTTACAAATGTACAATGACCAGGGGCCGATCTACTATATAAAAAAAGAAAGCTTAAGTTTCAGAGCCCCTAATCCCAGAGGGCCCCCCCTGAAATGAATTTCGTCCACATTGCTTTAAAAAAATTGGGCCTAGTAGACCCAATTTGAGTTGCACAACTCAAATTTATTACAGTGGTACCTCGGGTTACATACGCTTCAGGTTACAGACTCTGCTAACCCAGAAATATTACCTCAGGTTAAGAACTTTACCTCAGGATGAGAACAGAAATCGCGTAGCGGTGGCAGCGGGAGGCCCCATTAGCTAAAGTGGTACCTCAGGTTAAGAACGTTTTCAGGTTAAGAACGGACCTCCGGAACGAATTAAGTACGTAACCAGAGGTACCACTGTACAGTGGTTCCTTGGGTTAAGAACTTAATTCGTTCCGGAGGTCCGTTCTTAACCTGAAACTGTTCTTAACCTGAAGTACCACTTTAGCTAATGGGGCCTCCCGCTGCCACTGCCACGCGATTTCTGTTCTCATCCTGAGGTAAAGTTCTTAACCCGAGGTACCACTGTAATTTCAATTATATTCCATCATAATAATACTCCCTCATACAACAACTGCAATATTAATAACTTCTATTTGTGTTGACAAATTAAAAGATTTATAAAGCTACTAGTGAGGCACTCAAATTATACCCTAGTTATTCCTGTGTGTGACAATTATTCTGCCCGCGAATAAGAATACACGAAAGCATCACAGAATAGAAATGGGCTTCCGGTTTCAGAATATTACCTAATGTGCAAATGTATCTACATGTAAGCTGCAGATTCATCCATGATCACCATAAATATACATATTTAATCGGTTTAAATTATTTAATTGGATGGTAGCTGTAATGTATGCACAGTTATTTGGGGCAGTGGCGCTGTGGTCTAAACCACTGAGCCTCTTGGGCTTGCCGATCAGAAGGTTGGCGGTTCAAATCCCTGCAACGGGGTGAGCTCCGTGCCTTGGATTTCGAACCCTATCGGGAGTCAAACGGACTCCTGGAATGGATTAAGTTCGAGAACCAAGGCACCACTGTACAGTATATACATTCTTTGTATGCTTCTCATAATGCATTTCCCATTAAGTATCGTTTTTTGTGCAATTTTCTGGCATCAAATTTGCAGCGTGAAAATTCAGAGAAATGTACCATCTGAGTGATTAGCTGCATTCCAACCGCCTACAAGACCAGGGACAGAAAGTTAATTAGGTTTGTTTCAAAATGTAGACTGAACGCCAACAACAAGAATTGGGGGTGATTGGTTTGTGGTTGTTCTTATTTTTATTATGTGTTCTGTGTTTTTTTATATTGTCATTTTGCGTTGTGAACCGCCCTGAGATGATGATGATGATGATGATGATAATAATAATAATAATAATAATAATTAATAATAATAATAATTTATTATTTGTACCCTGCCCATCTGGCTGGGTCTCCCCAGTCACTCTGGGCGGCTTCCAGCAAATATTAAAATACATTAACACGTTACAGATTAAAAACTTCCCTAAACAGGGCTGCCTTCAGGTATTTTCTAAATGTTATGTAGTTGTTGATCCCTTTGACCTCTGATGGGAGGGCGTTCCACAGGGCGGGCGCCACTACCAAGAAGGCCCTCTGCCTGGTTCCCTGTAGCTTTGCTTCTCGCAGTGAGGGAACCGCCAAAACAAAACAAAAAAACATGAAGAAGAGGAAGCAGACTGAACAAATCTTTCCTTGCTCCCTCCAGAAGGATATGAATCTTCATGGTGAATTAAGAATGAAAATACAGGGGAGGAATTTTAATTGTATGGTTTGAGTAGTTTCACACCCGTGGCTTCATTAATTCAAGTGGTATCATTAGTTCGCCTGCCTTCAGGGCAGATTTGTGTACCTTTGAGATGGCAAAATATCAGGGTCCTTTTCAATTCCAATCCCATGATTCTATGATTCTATATTAAGGGAATGTAGGAAAGAACTAATGAATTAAATGCATACATAGCAACTTGTGTGCTCCTGCAATGACTCTTTTGTCTTTCAACAGGTGCATGAAAAGAAAACAAACCAACAGGTGAAGCTTTCGGCCTCCAACACAGAGGTGCAGTGATCGCAGAAGCTGCACCTGCTGAATTTCTACCCATCCTTGAGTTGTCATACGCACAAAAACCCTCCTAGGAAGAAAGGTTTATTATTTACTAATTTCTTACCCGCCCTTCTTCATGAGAACTCAGGGAACGTTACAACAATCTAAATACTGAGTGTACACAGTATTTAAAATGGTTAAAACAAATCTAGCCAAATGGCTTAAGGTACACCTCAAAGATGAAAAGGTTTATTTTATTTACTTATTTCGTAAAAAATTATACACCACATGATTTTCTAAACTGTTTTGAGGTTCCTTTTTGCAATAAAGTTAATGACAAAAACTGCTAAAAGCAACTATTTAGAACATTTTTAAAAATCAGAGATCAACTAAAAATGGGTAGGGCTCTTTGCTCCCTCAGCTGGCAGATAGTGAGAAGGACAAAAGCCAGAGTTTAGAGCAGAGTTTAGAATAATATAATCAAAGAATTGTAGAGTTGGAAGGGACCCCGAGGGGCATCTAGTCCAACCCCCTGCAATGCAGGAATCTCAGCTAAAGCATCCATGACAGATGGCCATCTGGTCTCTGCTTAAAAACCTCCAATGGAGGGGAACCCACCACTGTTGAACAGCTCTTACTGTAAGAAAGTTCTTCCTGATATTTAGTCGGAATCTCCTTTCTTGTAACTTGAAGCCATTGCTTCAGGTCCTAGCCTCCAGAGCAGGAGAGAACAAGCTTTCCTGATCAAGTTTGCAGATGACACCAAATTGGGAGGGGTGGCTAATACCCCAGAGGACACGATCACACTTCAAAATGACCTTAACGGATTAGAGAATTGGGCCAAAGCAAACAAGATGAATTTTAACAGGGAGAAATGCCTACACTTGGGCAAAAAACAACAACGAAAGGCACAAATACAGGATGGGTGACACCTGGCTTGAGAGCAGTACATGTGAAAAGGATCTAGGAGTCTTGGTAGACTACAAACTTGACATGAGTCAACTGTGTGATGCAGAAGCTAAAAAAGCCAATGCAATTCTGGGCTGCATCAATAGGAGTATAGCATCTAGATCACGGGAAGTAATAGTACCACTCTGGTCAGACCACACCTGGAATGCTGTGTCCAGTTCTGGGCACCACAGTTCAAGAAGGATACTGACAAGCTGGAACAGGTCCAGAAGAGGGCAACCAAAATGGTCAAAGGCCTGGAAACGATGCCTTATGAGGAACAGCTTAGGGAGCTGGGTATGTTTAGCCTGGAGAAGAGAAGGTTAAGGGGTGGTATGATAGCCATGTTCAAATATATAAAAGGATGTCATATAGCGGAAGGAGAAAAGTTGTTTTCTGCTGCTCCTGAGAAGAGGACATGGAGCAATGGATTCAAACTACAAGAAAAAAGATTCCACCTAAACATTAGGAAGAACTTCCTGACAGTAAGAGCTGTTCGACAGTGGAATTTGCTGCCAAGGAGTGTGGTGGAGTCTCCTTCTTTGGAGGTCTTTAAGCAGAGGCTTGACAGCCACCTGTCAGGAATGCTTTGATGGTGTTTCCTGCTTGGCAGGGGGTTGGACTGGATGGCCCTTGTGGTCTCTTCCAACTCTATGATTCTATGATTCTCCATCTTCCATGTGCGACAGCCCGTTAGATGTTTGAAGAGATGGCTATCATATCTCCTCTCAGTCTCGTCTTTACCAGGCTAAACGTACCCAGCTCCTTCAATCGTTCCTCATCCGGCTTGGTTTCCAGACCCTTGATCATGGGTAGGCAAACTAAGGCCCGGGGGCCAGATGTGGCCCAATCGCCTTCTAAACCCGGCCCGCGGATGGTCCGGGAATCAGCGTGTTTCTACATGAGTAGAATGTGTCCTATAATTTAAGAGAGAATGTAATGAAAATGCAATACAGATGGTACCTGACCCCGGTCAGACTGGCAAAAATGTATAAAAACTGTAGTGATGTCTGTTGGAGATGCAACAGTGGGGCAGGAACCTTTCTACATATGTGGTGGGAGTGCAAAGAGATAGTGGGATTCTGGGAAAATATCTATAACGAATTGAAAAAAATGTTTAGATTTTCATTTGGGGGGAAAGCAACCAGAATCCTTTCTCCTAGGTATCATGTCAGAGGAAATAAAAAGAACAGTCAGACCAATCAAAATAAAATAAAAAAATTCCTTCCAGTAGCACCTTAGAGACCAACTAAGTTTGTTCTTGGTATGAGCTTTCGTGTGCATGCACACTTCTTCAGATACACTGAAACAGAAGTCACCAGACCCTTTGACTATGACTATGACAGACCAACACGGCTATCTACCTTTAGTCAGACCAATATTTATGTATACGACTACGGCGGGAAGGTTATTGATTGCCAAAAATTGGAAACGCAGCAGCGTCCCAACTAAAACAGACTGGCTATCTAAAATGATGGAATACTTCCATATTGCTGAATTAACAGGGAGGATAAGAGGAGATATGGTACAAAAAGTGAATAAGGAGTGGGCTATCTTTAAGGAATACATCAAAATTTATGTGGAAAAAGTAGAATTTCTGACAGATATTGAGTGAATCCAGAAAATGGTTAGAGTGAAAGGAGAGTAAAGTCAAGATAGAAGAAGAGACTAAAGAAATAATGAAATGCGTTTAAGCTAGTTGGAAAAATAAAGTAGCGTAACAAGAACGACTGGAAGTCAAGTCACGTGGTGGGTGTCCATGTGGGGTAGCTGTGTAGGTATGTTGATATGTATAGTATAGATAGGTATTATACAGAGTAATGTAGGTAATGTTTTATGCTATGAAAATAAGGTAGTGTGTTGTGTATGTGTATTGTGCAAATGTAAATGTATGTGTTTTATATGTCAATAAAATGGGGGAAAATTAAAATAAAAAAGAGAGAGAAAGGCAGAACAGAGCAGTACTATGACTTCCCTTGATCTGGACACCCTGTTTCTGTGATTCTGATGTGTTTTAAACTCTTTTGTTCGTAACCTGCTGGTGTCAGGCAGGTAATAAATATAACGATAATAGCACGGCTGCTGCTGCTGATAATACGGTACTGTAATAATGACAGAGAGACAGGCAGTTCTTTCCCTCACCCTAAAAAGTTGCCTGAGGTGAGGTTTTGAAAACTGAGTCACCGTGATCACATTTGCAGGTGCTATTATTTTCTATTGGTTTTGACACATTAAGGAAAACAAACTGAATTAAAATGTGCTATCCTGGCTAGAGGCAGTGGAAGGCAGCTGCTGGAAAACAAATCTTCAAGAGCGAACCTT
This sequence comes from Darevskia nairensis, assembly GCA_034642065.1. Taxonomy (NCBI): domain Eukaryota; kingdom Metazoa; phylum Chordata; class Lepidosauria; order Squamata; family Lacertidae; genus Darevskia; species Darevskia nairensis. The sequence goes on along the minus strand of JAWWNI010000037.1, from coordinate 301,202 downwards.
CCTTTGGACTCCCTGCAATTTTAATTTCTGCTGACTATGGCCCGATTTGCACTATATAGTTAAAGTAAGATTTCAACACTCCCAACAGTCGTAGTTTCCCCTAAACCACATTGGAAACTGTGGTTTGTTTGGGGTGTAGGTTTTTTTTTTACAGGTGCTGGGAGTTGTTTGGACAGATGGTTGCCACCTTTGTTGTTGTTGTTGTTCAGTCGTTCAGTCGTGTCCGACTCTTCGTGACCCCCTGGACCAGAGCACGCCAGGCACGCCTATCCTTCACTGCCTCCCGCAGTTTGGTCAGACTCATGTTGGTAGCTTCGAGAACGCTGTCCAACCATCTCATCCTCTGTCGTCCCCTTCTCCTTGTGCCCTCAATCTTTCCCAACATCAGGGTCTTTTCTAGGGAGTCTTCTCTTCTCATGAGGTGGCCAAAGTACTGAAGCCTCAACTTCAGGATCTGCCCTTCTAGTGAGCATGCAGGGCTGATTTCTTTAAGAATGGATAGGTTTGATCTTCTTGCAGTCCATGGGACTCTCAAGAATCTTTGCTCTGGCCACCTTTGCTCTGGTTAAAGACAGGATAGGACGGTGATGGGGTGGCAGGGCGTTGGGGGCGTCCGCTCCCCCCCCCATGCTGAAATTATTTCAAAGCAATCCATTGCAGCCTAACAAGATGGCCCCTTTGGAATTTGTCACACACGGACACACACACACGGACACACACACGTACGTGAATTTGTAAATCTGTCTGTGCTTTGCTACCCAGAACTTAAATACTTGACCTTCCACATACCCTTTTCAAACACCTGCAATATATGTAAAGGTAACGGGACCCCTGACCATTAGGTTCAGTCATGACCAACTTTATTGGCTCCCTCGGCCAATAAAGCGAGATGAGCGCCGCAACCCCAGAGTCGTCCGTGACTGGACCTAATGGTCAGGGGTCCCTTTACCTTTACCTTTAATATACATGGGAATGAAAAAGACTCTGGAACAATGCTCATGCGATTATGTAGTCACTGCCTGATGGGCAGGGAGGAAACCGGAGACAATTTTCCTCCATCGCCCAGCCAATGTGAATATTATTAGGAAGTGAACAAACAAAACTTCCTCAGTACAGCAGTTTCAGTGTTTGTGAAGATTCCATGATGCCACAGCTGATCAGGAAATAGCTGAGTTTCAAGTTTTAGTCAGTTTAGCTGTGTGTACATCACAATTCCACGGGAGCAAAGGAAAGAGACAAAATGTGCTACTGGTGGAGAAGTCGGGTTGCTTTTCTCTCTTAAAAAAAAAAGTGTTTCTAGTCATTATGGTTGCGATGGAATGCTTAAAGGCAGTGCTTTTTTTTTCTTTAAAAATGTTTAGGGGTACTCTCATTTTGACTCAAGAAAATCACCATTTTATAGTTCAAATTGGGAAAAATAAATACAGTAAATGGACAGAAGTACAAAGATTCACAAAATGTTTAGGGGTATGCGTCCCCTTGCGTCCCCACAGGGGGGGAAAGCACTGCTTAAAGGTGTGGGGGCAATGCTTGCTGTAATCTCAGAAGGGTGACTGCATGCCTCCCTCCGAAGAGCAGAACCAGAAGAAATTGAACTGATTACAGAGTACAGTGGAACCTCGGTTTTCAAACGTAATCCGTTCGACTTCCGAAACGCTCGAAAACCAAGGATCAAAGGGCTGGCTGCAAAGTGAATGGGAAAATAATGAAAAATGCACCTTGGAAGCCGTTCGACTTCCGAAGTGCATTCGAAAACGTAAGCCTTCACTTCTTTTAAACAAACACATAGGCATTTGTTCTTTTTTTCCTCTTCTGGTGATGAACTGGTTAAATGCTACATCCTGATTAAAGCAATGCCTGTTAAGTTCTCTTGTTGCAAAATAAAAATAAATAAAAAGCAAGCATTCGCTTCCGGGTTTTTGGCATTCGGCTTCCAAAATGTTTGGCAGCCGAGACGTTTGAGAACCGAGGTTTGAATGTTTTGTTTGTTTGTTTTTTAATGCAGGCCAAAGCATGCAAAATGAGACATGGAAATGAGGGATGTCATGAAAGGCTTAGAGTAAAACAAGACTTCATTGCCTCTGTCCAGCAACACGGAGTACAGAGGTACAGAGGGGAAAACTCCCAGCACTATGACAAATTCCAGCCCCACCTAGTGAGTAAACTAGGCAGTTTCTATATTTCGGAAAGATGAGGGAGACTGCTTCCACACTGGGCAATTATTGTGGAATCATACTTTGATCATATTATTTACTATTATTATTACTCTGTGACTTTAACCCCTTCCAAAACACCATTGTCTTTATATCCATTTCTTTTCTTAAAGGTAAAGGGACCCCTGACCATTAAGTCCAGTCGCAAACGACTGTGGGGTTGCGGCGCTCATTTCGCTTTACAGGCCGAGGGAGCCGGCGTTTGACAGTTTTTCCGGGTCATGTGGCCAGCATGACTAAGCCGTTTCTGGCACATCGGGACACCGAAACCAGAGCAGCTCATGGAAACACTGTTTACCTTCCCGCCGGAGCGGTACCTATTTATCTACTTGCACTTTTTGGCGTGCTTTCGAACTGCTAGATTGGCAGGAGCTGGGACAGAGCAACGGGAGCTCACCCTGTCACGGGGATTCGAACCGCCGACCTTTTGATCGGCAAGCCCAAGAAGCTGAGTGGTTTAGACCACAGCGCCACCCCCTCTAAACTGCAGTGGAGGGGCAGGAATAATGACTGAGAGTGCACCAAGTGAGGAGAAGCATTTCATAGAATCCTAGGCGTGGATGGGACCCCAAGGGTCATCTAGTCCAACCCCCTGCAATGCACGAATCACAGCTGAAGAAACCCTGACAGTTGGCCATCCGACCCCTGCTTAAAACCATCAAATGAAGGAGAGCCCACCGTCTTCCACCTTAAACACGCCCACCCACTATGGTCCCAATGAAAATCATGCCCCCTTATGTCAACATTAGGGTCTGAGGAAAAGGCGGGGGAACATCCTCACCGTATACTTAAAGCACATTTATAGCCATGGATTCCCTGAAGGATTCCTGGGAATTGTAGTTTCCCCCCTCAGAGAAAGGGGGGTGGGGAGCGTTGTGCTTTAAATGCATGGGTGTGGAAGTGACCAGAAACTTAACTTGGGATTTCAGAAACCCGAAAGCAGAGTTGCGATTCCACTTGTGGTGGAAGCAGGACAGTAATGGCCGAGTGCTGCCGAACTGTCTAATGCCTGGAAGTACCCCCAGAGGTTAAAATAGACCAAAAGGGGTGTGGCGCTAAAACTGCGAGCACATTTTCAAAGCTAAGCAGGGTCTGGTATGGTTTCCAATTGGATGGGAGACCATGTGTCGAGATTCTTGCATTGCAGGGGGTTGGGGTTGGGCTAGATGACCCTCAGGTTCCCTTCCAATGAGTCTAACTGTGGGATCCCTGAGGATATGGGTACACTTGGGGGTGTGTGGAGGGGGCCACACAGCTCTTGCGGATACGAGGAGGAAACACAGAGAGCAGGCAACGTGGCCAAGTGGGATCTCTTTTAATGCCAGAAGTCCGACGAGAAAAAGAATCACACATAACACAACGACAACAGGCTCCTAAGCAGCAGGCAAAGAGAACACGTTGGTCCCCTTTCGAATCTGGGCACCCATCCAGCGGGGCCTTCTTCATTTTGTTTTATTTTATTTTATTCAATCTGGGTGCTCTCGAGTTCAGAGTGGTTCCTCTTCTTGCGCTGAGCAAGAGAACGAATTTCCGGTCGTTTCCTTCAGGTCTGGCTCATTTCAAAAGTGCGTCAGAAACAAAAGTGTCGCCACTTAAATCCGCTTTACGTGCCAGTTATTGAGGTAGATCCCAAACCAGGCCCGGTCAGTAGTAGATCCACCAAGTAAGGCCCCACTGGACCTGAGAGGAAGCGAGGTAGGCCTCAAACCAGGCCTGGGTACCATCATGCATCGTGCTAAAGAAGCTCACAGTTTTCCAAGTGTGTGGGGGGCGAAATCCCGAGCGCTGGGCTCAATGGCGCTTCCACAGATAAGTCTGGATGGAGTTGGCAGGGATCTCGGTCACAATAAGGCCATCCAGGTCAGAAATGGCAAAGGAGACGTTGAACCCGGAGCTGAATAAGGGGAAGGAGGCAAAATAAGAACGTGAGAGGAGGAATAAACAATACTTCATATCAGGATTGCATGGGTTGGTGTTGAACAATGACAGGGCTTTCTAGGTGGTGGCTCCCTCTATGTGGAATCTCCCTGGTGAGATGGGTCTCCCTCCCACTCATTATTAACACTGAGGAGGATTTTTTAAAAAACAACAACACGTTCCTGTTCCCCCAAACATTTCATGGCTGAAATAGACTGCTCTCAGAAGCCTTGAAATTATTAGCTTAAGAGGATTTGACTGGTTTTTAAAAATGTTTTTACTTTTCTGCATTATCTAATTTCTTTTTTTTTTTTTTGGCGGGGGGGGGGGAACAGTTTCTGTACTGCTCCTATGTTTTGTACCTTTGATTACATTTCTTCTCCCTGCATACAGATCAGAATGAATGCTCATTAGTAGCATGCACTGAAAAACAAGACTGCTCTGGAAGAATAACGCTGGCCTATCTTTTTTAAAAAAGGTTGGATTGACATGATATGGTCAACTGTGGTTTCTGAACAGCTCACCTATCAGGCTAGACTCTCCTGCGATGCCAAACTTTGCTTTTACCCTGCTTGCCGCCAGCCGACCTTTTTAATACTACTACTACTACTAATACTACTACTACTACTACTAATAATAATAATAATTTATTATTTATTAGCTTACCCAGCCGTGCCCTGCTGCGGCTGAATTTGTGAAATTGAAGAAGTTCCCCTGTTCACCTTCCATCTGCCCCTTCTCTGTTCCCACCCCCGTTTTCAATTACTCTCTTCTCGCCCCCCTCCTTTTCTATTACTGGTTTGCGAGCTTGCAAATGGCCGACGGAGCTCTGGCAGGGGGAAGGTTTTGTAGCTGCAGTACCAGTATAGCCGTCACTAGAGGGTGAGGTTTTGCTGGTGACGTCTAATAGGTGTGACAATTTTTGTGCTTTTGTAGCTGTAGTACCAGTATAGCCGTCGCTAGAGGGTGAGGTTTTGCTGGTGACATCTAATAGGTGCGACAATTTGTGTGCTTTTGTAGCTGTAGTACCAGTATAGCCGTCGCTAGAGGGCGTTGTTTTGCAAGTGACGTGTAATAGAGGAGCCAATTTTTTCCCTGTTTTTCCTTTATTTTAGGCATGACAGGTGTGGTTTTTCTGAATTTTTATTATGCCAGAGTCTTTTGCCATGGTAATGGAACGCTGTGTCCTAATTTGATGCGATTTGGTCCAGCGGTTACGCAGCAAGGGTGTTTCGGACAAACACGCAATGGGAACATTTTTATATATATAGATACCCCGCCCATCTGGATGGGTTTCCCCAGCCACTCTGGGCGGCTTCCAACCGAATATTAAAAACAATACAGCATCAAACATTAAAAACTTCCCTAAACAGGGCCGGCTTCAGTTGTCTTTTAAAAGTAAAATAGCTGCTTATTGCCTTGACCTCTGCTGGGAGGGTGTTCCACAGGGCAGGTGCCACTACCGAGAAGGCCCTCTGCCTGGTTCCCTGTAACCTCACTTCTCGCAGCGAGGGAACTGCCAGAAGGCCCTCGGCGCTGGACCTCAGTGTCCGGGCTAGACGATGGGAGGGAAACGCTCCTTCAGATATACAGGACCGAGGCTGTTTAAGGCTTTAAAGGGCAGCACCAACACTTTGAATTGTGTTCCCTGCTTGCAAGATCTGCCCTGTGCTTTCGACCCGAGTGCCCGACACTCACCGGTTAAGAACAACAACGACGGCAGCTCCGTCGGGGCGAAGTACAGCCACGTGTTCCAAGCTGCACCCCAAGCCTTTCTGCACCACAGTCAGACCAATGCGCTGGGAGCCTTCCGGAATAAATTTGCTGTGCAGAGAGAAAGAGAGAGGAGACAGAGAGTGGGATAACTGCCAGGTCTCAGCCAGGGGGTTCCTCATCAGAGGAAGATCAGGAGAGCCTGGCCTTGTGGTAGCACTGGGGGGTAGGGTTGGTAATTTATTTTTATTAAATCTTCCAAATTATTACATAACTCCAATCATATATATCTTTTTTTTTCATTGCACATTTTCTTCTTGACTTCCCACCCCTCCTTTCCTGGTGCTTTTTTAAATTATTCCCCCCAGTAGCTGCATTAAAACACATCTATATTTATTTTCTAAGCTCCCAAAGTCCATTCTCCACAGTCTTCCATTGCTCATATCTCAAAGCCTGCACATGATTTTATCTTTATTATGACTTAGAACAGTGATGGCTAACCTTGACACTCCAGATGTTTTGGAACTACAACTCCCATCATCCCTAGCTAACAGGATCAGTGGTCAGGGATGATGGGAGTTGTAGTCCCAAAACATCTGGAGTGTCAAGGTTAGCCATCACTGACTTAGAAACACATGTTCATCAACGAGAAACTGAAACTTTACATTGTGATTTCATGTTAAGAAGGCATTTTCGTTGTAAAACACCAATAAAGATGATTTTAAAAATAAAAAGGGGAAAAAAGAATGATAGTCTGCTAGGTAGTCCAGTAAGCGCTGGGGGATTTGAACCGAGGATCCAGGCCAGGCCTCTAACCACTACACCACAGGGGCAGCAAACGTGCCAGCACCAGGCATCGCCTCACCTGAAGTGACCCATGTGGTAGAACATCGGCTGCTTATAGAAAATATCGTTGCCCGCATCCACAATGATGGGGCTGTCCACAAAGTTCTTGACCCAGTTGGGTCCTCCTTCCAGATCCAAGGCCAGGTTCCAGTCGATCCAGCCCGTGACGTGGTGGTTGAGGTTCTATGAGGAGAAGCGGCTAGGTTTTAACTGCAAAGAGTCGGAAGGGTCATCTAATCCAAACCCCTGCAATGCAGGTATCTTTTGCCCCATGTGGGACTCGGACTCACAACCCTGAGATCAAGAGCCTCGCGCGCTACCAACTGGAGGGGAGAGGAGAGATGGACAAGAAAAGGCTCCAACGAGCAGTAAGAATTGCAGGAAGGGTAATTGGTGCTAGCTTGCCTTCAATAGAGACACTCTATGCTACCGAGTTAGGAAGAGAGCAGAGGGAATTGTCGCAGATCCTTTGCATCCCGGTCATCATCTCTTTAATTTACTTCCATCTGGAAGTCGCTACAGGACTTTATACACAAAAACGGCCAGGCACAGGAACAGTTTTTCCCCTTGTGCTATTAAATTGTTAAATTCGTAGTTGTGTAGCGGAAAGGGAGGCCAGTTCTGGGTGGGGTTTCTTTGCTGTGTCATTGTATTGTGAGTGGAAGAGTGTTTGTATAAGGTATGTTTACATTGCAATGTAGCCCAAGCAAAATTCCAAGTACCGTATTTTTCGCTCCGTAACGCGCACTTTTTTCCTTCTGAAAAAGGAAGGGGAAAAGTCTGTGCGCGTTATGGAGCGAAGGCACTGGCCGGCAGCAGGATCCCTCGGCTGCCACTGCAGTCTAAGCAGAGGGATGCCTCTGCCACCGGAGCCATGGCTCCCGGCGGGGCGGGAGAGGAACGGACAGCCCAAAAGCAGCGTTTTCGGGATGTCCGTTCCTCCCCCGCCCCTGGAGAGCACAAGGAGGGAGGGAGGGAGATGCTTCCCCTCCTCTCCTTCCATCCGTCCTTCCTTCCTTCCTTCTCTCTCTCTTCCCTCCCTCTCTCCCTCCTTCTTTCCCTCTCTCTTCCTCTCTCTCTCTTCCTTCCTTCTCTCTCTCTTCCCTCCCTCCCTCCCTCCCTCCCTCCCAGCCTTTTAGAGGAGGAAAACCAGAAAAAAAATGTTTTTCTTGTTTTCCTCTTCTAAAAACAAGGTGCGCGTTATGGAGCGAAAAATACGGTATGTTGGAAAATGTACTTGGCCAATAAATTATTCCTATTCCTATTCCTAAGAAGAGTGTGGATTTGATTTATCACTACCCGAAGGAGTCTCAAAGCGGCTCACATTCTCCTTTCCCTTCCTCCCCCACAACAAACACTCTGTGAGGTGAGTGGGGCTGAGAGACTTCAGAGAAGTGTGACTAGCCCAAGGTCACCCAGCAGCTGCATGTGGAGGAGCGGAGATGCGAACCCGGTTCCCCAGATTACGAGTCTACTGCTCTTAACCCAGTGATGGCTAACCTTGACACCCCAGATGTTTTGGAACTACAACTCCCATCATCCCTAGCTAACAGGATCAGTGGTCAGGGATAATGGGAGTTGTAGTCCCAAAACATCTGGAGTGTCAAGGTTAGCCATCACTGTGTCTTAACCACTACACCACACTGGCCTAAACCACTCCCCCCCCCCCGCCACCACAGGTCCTACCGCCAAGATGTTGCGGCTGTACTGGTTTCCCCGATCCCAGGAGCCGAGGACCACGTCCCTCTCCCAAAAGTGTGACCCGGTGCAGGCTTCGGTGGAGATAATGAAGTAATCCGGGAAGAGCTGGTGGGTGATTCCTACTGTGCTGGCGATGGGGGCAATAAAGTCCAGGTACCAGTGCACACCAATGCCATGGATGTAACGGTGAGCTGGGCTGTCTCCGCTCAGCACCTAGCAGGGAAGAGAAGGAAGTGTCAGTTGATGTGAGCAGGGATCATTGAGCCAGAGGAAAGAGATGCACACGGACAGAGAAAGAAAGGGCAATGTAACGTCAGGATGTCGCGTCCGGCAACCCGCAATTTCCATTGGCGTCTCTGATTACTGCCAACTTCTGTAGGGGAAGAAGGGTGGCATATTAATTCAATTAAAAAAAAAAACACCTGCAGGGGGGAAATCATTTTAAAACATACAAATTAAAATTATTATTATTATTATTATTATTAGGGTGGGGGATCACATTCAAAAACATGTTTAAGTACCGTATTGGCCCAAATATAAGCCGCACCTTCAAAATTGAAGGGGGGAAAAAGAAAAAGAAGACAATACCTGGGGGAGCTTTGCTGGCAGTGTAAGGTCGCGAATATAAGCTGCACTTGGTAACTTTTCATGGTCAGAATTTGGGGGGGGGGGAGCGCGGCTTATATTCAGGCCAATACGGTACATATCTTTTTTTCTCCCTTTGCTTAACATGTGTGGGCCGCTCTAGCTGCGCCACTTTGTGGTAGAGGAGGACTGCTTTGCTCTACCACCAGGTGGCACGGCTAGAACAGCTGGTTCTTCTTTTCCCTCGTTTCCTTGACGCGCCGGCCCTCTAGCCGTGCCACTTTGCGGTCAAGCAAAGCGGTCCTCCTCTACCACAAAGTGGCCCGGCTAGAGCGGCTCGAAATAAGGAAAGAAGGGGAAAGAAGGGTCAGCAGCTCTAGCTGCGCCACTTTCACACCAAAACGCCTCCGGTGGGCGGGAGGCAGCAGTGGCAGGAGAGGCAGGCAGAGGGTGGATATGGTTACTGGCATGAGTGGCGAATAAGGATTATTAATTTTTAAATGATTAAGTAAAGGAAGATAATATGGCTAAACACTCTGAGACCAAGGGGAGGAAGGGGGGAATAAAGATGGGAAGAACATAGGGAAAAAGCAGAAGTATCTAGATGCTTAGGTGTGAATCTAGGATTAATAAGTAACTTTACCTATGTACTTGACGATGTATCAAAAGAAGATGTATGAACCTGATAAAGAGGATTTATTATGAATTCAACAGTGGGGGATGCGAGGAAGTCAATTGAAATATGAAATTGAGAAAATTAGAAATGCCTGGCCTACAAAATTGGGCCAGGCCCAAGCAATGTTACGGGAAAATATTGGCAAGGTTAAATGTATAATGAATGGGTACACCTCTGTGAGAGGGGGGGGATGGATCTGGGCTTCCCACGGTGAGAGGGGGGAAGTATGAAAATGTAACCGATATGTTATGTGCTTATAAAATTGTAAAAACCAATAATTTATTTATTTTTTTAAAGGAGAGGCCGGCAGAGGGGAGTGGAGGGGGTCCCTACTGGCACCTCCTTTTCCCCCAATAAAACCCTGTGTGGTACTCACCACTTTGGTCCAGCTAGGCAAATGTATGCGGTTGTCATCCAGGATTATGAGCCGGATATCCTTGTAGGAGCTGTTCGCCAGGGCAGGGCCCAGATCCAGAGCAATAAAGTCCCGCTGCTGCTCAGCTGTGAAGCCCAGACACTGGAAGGGGTAGTTTTCCAGAAGCCCAGCGCTAGGTTCATTTTCCGCCGTCACCGCCCAGAAGGTCACATTCTGCTTGGCGTATTCATCCAGGAACCTGGCAGAGGGACGGGGGGGGGGGGGGTATACCTGTTGCGTTAAGCGAGACTGCCTCGAAACCTTCGATTCTGAGCCACCACACTAAGGCATAGGTCTATGGTGCGACTGCCTTTGGAATACCGTGTGTGGTTCTGGTCGCCTCAGAAACAATATTGTAGGGTTGGAAAAGGTTCGGGGAAAAGGGGCAACCAAAATGAGGATGAAGCAATTGTTTGGGACCTTTTAGTTTGGAGAAAAGACAAGCGAGAGGTGACATGGCAGAAGTTTATAAAAATTACACCTGGCATGGGGCATAGCTGTCAACTTTCGGATTTGAAAATAAGGGATGCTGCGAGGGCGGTGCAATGGCACCAAGTAGCCTCGCCACCCTGCGCTCCAGAGGCTGCGCATGAACGGGAGAGCGAAAGAGCGAGCTCATAGACGGCAGGCAGGCTGTCTGGCTGTCTGGTTGGGCGTGAGGGTCTGGCTGCACAAGGCATGCAAGCTCCGCCCCCAGTCGGTCTCAGACTCCTTATTGGCAGCCGAGCAACGCAGCTGAGGAGCCTCCCTGGCCAGCTGGGAGGGAGAGGAGCTGCTTCCTTTGAAATCTGGGAAATTTAAGGGATATCAACAATCCGGGATAGCAGCGGGAAACGGCCAAAAAAGGGAGGGTTGACAGCTATGGCATGGGGTAAGTGGGCAGAGAAGAGCTTTTCTCCCTTCTTCCTAACAAAAGAACTTGGGGACATTCAATGAAGGTGAAAAACTGGAAGTTTCAGGACAGATTAAAAAAAGGCCTTATTCAAGCAGGGCAAATGATGGAACTTGCTCCTACACCAGGCAGTGAGAGCCAGCAGGCCCAATTCCTTCCTCCCTCCCTCCCTCCCTCCCTTCCACCAGGCCTAGAGACTACCTCTGGGCTAGATAGCCAAGGGCTTTGGCTTAGCACGAGGCAGCTTCGTACGTTCATCTTCACAACAAGGTCGGTTAGACTGAGAGACTGGGCGACTGGGCCAAGGCTCCCCAGTGGGGATGTGAATCCTTGTCTCCCAGAGTCCAGCACCATGAATCCACGCTCAGTGGCAGAGGGAGGGGTGTGGGGGTGTGGCCTGCCCTGGGTGTCATCATTGAGGGGTGTGTGTGACAAAATGAGTTTTTAAAAAATTGGGCTCGTGAAACTTTTTAGGAGTGACGTGGCGGCTTAGGCGCCTGCAGGTTCCGCTGCCTGAAACGGCAGCGTGGGATCTCCCTACCGCCTCTCCCTCAGCTGCCCTACAGCTGAGGGGGAGGCGGCAGAGAGGCTTGCCCCGCCCCCATGGGCGCGGATCGCCCCGCCCCCGGCTGCAGGACACGTCCCCGCACCAGGCACCCAAGCGGCTAGCTACGCCTCTGTCCACGCTGTCTGTCTGTCTGTCTGTCTCTCTCTCTCTCTCTCTCTCATCTTCGGTCCCTTCCCTCCGCTAATACCGATTTTACCTGACAAAATAGTTGGCCCACGCCTTGTGGTACCGGTCTCCCGCCTGCCCTTTGAGGGACCCCTTCCCGTTCCACGCATTGTTGGTTTTCATCCAAATCGGAGAGGACCATGGGCTGGCCATAATGGATATGGGTTTCTTAGACATGGCCTTGGCGCGGTGAACGAGGGGGATCTGTGGGGAGAGGGAATGAGGAGCCGGTGAGGAAGTTTTCGGCCGAAAGGAGCCGAAGCTCCGGTTATTCCTTCGCGAGGTGCAACTCGTTTGATTACAGCTCAAGGCCAGTAGGACGCCTCTGAATATTCTAGAGCGAATCCTTTTAAAGCCATTTTTTTGGGGTGTTGCCATATCATCATCATCATCAGGTTCTACTGGTCAAACCAAATACAGGTTACAGCCAAAAACAAACAAACAAAGAAAAGACGGGTCTCAATAACATAATATAGCACATATGATTAAAACATTGTAATCCACACATGGCAGAAAACTCAGGGCACAAGACAGGACTCTTGGGCTTTCCTGAGTTGAGAAGCTTTTATCGCAAACTTCAATGTGTTAAGCATAATCGGTTTGTTTGAGCTAGACAGCAGGGAATTGATTTTATCGATGCTGGCCACCGTATCTGAAAAAACAAGTCATCAGCAGAGGGCCATCCAAGGAGATGATGGTCCACTGGACTTCACACCCAGGGACAATAGCAGTTGTATTTCAGCAACATCTGGAAGGCCAAAGATGTTCCCCACACCTGATATAAATTAAATAAACACCGACAACTGGGAAACACTGGCCTGCGAGCGCTCCAGTTGGAGAACAGCCTTTACCAAAGGTGTCATGGGCTTTGAAGACACTCAAACTCAGGACGAAAAGGAGAAATGTGCTAAGAGGAAGGCACACTTGGCAAACCCTCACCGTGATCAACTCCCGCCCGGAAACCTATGTCCCCACTGTGGAAGGACATGTGGATCCAGAACTGGCCTCCACAGTCACTTGCGGACACACTGTTAAAACCGTGTTTATGGAAGACAATCTTACTTGGCTACGAGGGATCGCCAAAGTAGAAGATAAATCAAGCAAGATAAACGACACAGGCCTCTGCCCATGAGGGAGGGAGGCTGCAGCCGCCGCCCCCTGCCTGCCAACCCCCCCCCCCACGCCACCTCTGCAGCCGCCCCACTCACTTTCAGTTTGATGTCCTCCTCAACCAAGCTGAAGTTCTTCAGCTCAAAGTCGTACGGCGAGTCGTCGTAAGAGTAAGGGCGCACAGAGAAGTCACAGCTTGCCATGGGCATGCGCAACAGGTTGTACTCGATTCCTGCAGGTGTGGAGGGAGAAGAGACATGGCAAGGGACCACCTTATACCGAGTCAGAGCACCGATCCATCGAGCTGAGTGCTGGCAACACCAGGGGTGGGAAGGAACCTGTGGGTCTCCTGGAAGCTGCTGGACTCCAGCTCCCACCAACCCCCAGCCAGCATGGCCAATGGGCAGGGCTGATGGGAGTTGTAGTTTAGCAACATCTGGAGGACCACAGCTTCCCTGGTCTACTCCAATCAGCAGCCACTCTTCCAGGATCTCTCTCAGCCCTTCTACCCAAGTAGAAATGTTGAGGGCTCAGCTTTCTGCATGCAGAGCCTCTGATCTCCAGCGCTGGATTAACCATTCAGCAAAATAGGCACATGCTTAGGGCATCAAGGGAAAGGGGGCACCACGTAAATTTCCTATTGCCGGATTTTTAACTTTAACAGTCACAGATTGCTCCGCCGAGCATTCATTTCCTCAGCTGAAGCGTATCAAAATATTCCAGCAGAACTACTATGCAACAAGGCAAGCTGGATGCGTCGTCTCTACTAAGTATGGAAATAGATGTGTTACGTAAGGAGCTGATCAAAGACTTTGCAATTAGAAAAAGCAGGAGAAAAAATTCAAATATATACGGTAAACAAAGTGGAAGTATACAAAGACAAACATCATCCCCCATCTTACTGTCCATTTTGTTTTGGGGGGGACGACCTATTCTACAATTTATTGTTGCTTATATTTTGAATTAGATATATACCAAAAACTCTGAAGTGTTTGGGGCCTCTAAAGGTCTCAATTCGGCCCTGCTGATCTCCCACTAACTAAGCCAGGCATGGCCAAACTTGGCCCTCCAGCTGTTTTGGGACTACAACTCCCATCATCCCTAGCTAACAGGACCAGTGGTCAGGGATGATGGGAATTGTAGTCCCAAAACAGCTGGAGGGCCACGTTTGGCCATGCCTGAACTAAGCAATGTGTCATCAGACTGGTGAGGTGCCGTAGAAGGAATCCGGTTCCTTAGACCCAAAAATGGCGCCCGTGAGGTTCCTAGTTCTGGTTCTAGGGGCCTTGTTGCTGCTGAATCTGGTTCAATGGACTTCCACCCACCATCCTGGGCTCCACGGCCCCTCTGATTTCCCCCCCCCCCCCAAGCTCAGAGCCAGGAACCAGGTCTGCATCCTTAGCTGTTGACAATGTAGCCTCAGACCCAAAGCCCTGGTCACTGCTGGACAGATCCAGCCCTTTCCCTGGTCTCCCAACCCACTCCAACCACCAGTCCCTGAGCCCTTACCTTCATCTGAGAAGTAGGAACGCAGCAGATTGTTCTGGGTTTCTGGTGTCAGAGAGAAGACATTTATGCCAACCGAGTCAGTGATGGAGCCCCCGAAGCCTTTGATGATTTGGTACCGCTGGGCCAGCTCCAGGACCAGGACCAGGGCTGAGAGGCAGAAATACAGGAGGAGAGAAGGGTGTGCTTTCAGCAGGAGTGAGACACCCACCAGGTGAGACACCCACCAGGGCCTTTTCAGTGCTGGCTCCCTGGAATGCCATCATTATTACCTTTCCAGGGGAATTTGAAATTATTCGTGTTTAGCCAGGCTTATAGAATCAAAGAGTTGTAGATTAGGAAGGAACCCCCAAGGGCCATCTAGTCCAATGCAGGAATCTCAGCTAAAGTTTTCCCTTTGAATTCCCTTTTTCATAGATTTTCTAGGGGCCAAGTCTCGGTTTTATGTTCCTGTGATAATAGATCGATCGAAACACTTCACCATATAGTATTTATATGTCCTTTATATTGTGTTGTCCGGAAGAACTTACTGTTACCATTAATCCACAAGTTGCCTGGGCACCCGGCAGATTTTCGCCTGGCCTTTTTATTGCAAGATACAGATCAGCATGTAACTTTACAAATGGCGAAATTTTTAACTTCCGTTTTGACATATAAACGTCGTAATGGACTGCTGCTTGGAAGCTGGAAACTCCTTATAGTATCTATTTCTAATTTGTACTCTTTTAAGTTTTACTGGTTCTAGTTTTTTAAATCAAATTGTACTGTGCATTTGTTCTAGTTCTGTTGTTCTTATGAGCTTAAAGCTGAAATAAAGTGATTGATTAAAGCATCTATGACAGATGGCCATCCAAACTCTGCTTGAAAACCTCCAAGGAAGGAGAGTCCACCACCTCCCGAGGGAGACTGTTCCCCTTTCAAACAGCTCTTGCTGTCAGGAAGTTCTTCCTGATGTTTAGCCGGAATCTCCTTTCTTGTCATTTGAATGCATTGGTTCGGGTCCTACCCTCCAGAGCAGGAGAAAACAAGCTTTCTCCATATTCCACGTGGCAGCCCTTGAGATATTTAAAGGTGGCTATCCTATCTCCACTCAATCTCCTCTTTCCCAGGCTACACATACCCAGTTCCCTCAACCGTTCCTCATAAGGTTTGGCTTCCAGGCC
This sequence comes from Darevskia nairensis, assembly GCA_034642065.1. Lineage (NCBI taxonomy): Eukaryota > Metazoa > Chordata > Lepidosauria > Squamata > Lacertidae > Darevskia > Darevskia nairensis. Next base: position 285,732 of record JAWWNI010000037.1, on the reverse strand, counting down.
CTTGATCATCTTGATCATCTTCATGTCAATGTCATCTTAATTTTGGGGGAAGACAAATCGCTACACAGAGAGATTTAATAGTGCAGAAAAAATAGGATAGAATATTTTAGATTCCCCCCTCTAACATTTGAGTAATTACTTTTACGTACATTGTCAGGATCTCTTATCAGTTGTTCAATAGAAATGCCAAACCATTTGTCTTTAAGTCTTTTTATTCAGTGCCAAGCTATTTACAGTGCAGAGCTAAGTCTTATCATGTCTGCTCAGTCACTAGCAGAATCCAGAAGTGCCTCCCTCCTGTTTTGGCGCCAACACCAAAGTTTCGGCATCCTAAATTGCCGCCTTCTCCTCCTACGTGATATATGCGCCGGAACTGACGCTTCCCCCTCCGAGCGAGTCTGCTGGGTGGTGCCAGGCCTCCCACTAACTCCCTGGACACCTGGTGCTCCCTGGCTCCCAGCCACTAACTGCTCCTCCCCCGAGATGGGACTGCTAGATTCACTCGAAGATGAATCTGTTGTTAACACAGGTTGCGGCTCTCTATAAACACTCAGAGCTGGACTGGCAGGGGCGGGCAGATCCCTGACATCCATTAATAGTAAAGTTTTACGTGAAGCAATAAATGAGAAAGGAAAAGGAAAAAACAAACAAAACGTGGTACCTGGGGTGGTCGTTTTCCCCTGGAATTTCCCTTCGCTGCGCTCCATCCGGCTACTGGACCTGCTGCTTTCGTACTTGACGAAGTAGCCGGCCGGCGGGAGGGAGACAGGGTCCTGCGTGTCGCAGTAGGTGCGGTTGCAGACGCAAACCATCAAGTCCCGGCCAAAGAACTTTTTGATGCAGGGTTGGCTACCTGGATGGGATAAGGAAGAGGTCAGTTGTTGGGTGGGGAACAGCAAAACCCGCATTTTCACTCCGAGGCCCTCCAGGAATAATAATAATAATTTATTATTTGTACCCCGCCCATCTGGCTGGGTCCCCCCAGCCACTCTGTGCGGCCTCCAACAGATATTAAAATACATTAAAATATCACAGGTTAAAAACTTCCCTAAACAGGGCTGCCTTCAGGTATTTTCTGATGTCCGATAGTTGTTTATCTCTTTGACCTCTGCTGGGAGGGCGTTCCACAGGGCGGGCACCACTACCGAGAAGGCCCTCTGCCTGGTTCCCTGTAGCTTTGCTTCTCGCAGTGAGGGAACTGCCAGAAGGCCCTCGGTGCTGGACCTCAGTGTCTGGGCTGGACGATGGGGGTGGAGACGCTCCTTCAGGTATACAGGACAGAGGCCGTTTAGGGCTTTAAAGGTCAGCACCAACACTTTGAATTGTGCTCGGAAACGTACTGGGAGCCAATGTAGATCTCTCAGGACCGGTGTTATGTGGTCCCGGCGGCCACTCCCAGTCACCAGTCTAGCTGCCGCATTCTGATTTAATTGACTATCTGACATTCTATCTGACATTCAGCATTCATCTGACATTCAACAACTATCTGACATTCAGAAGATACCTCAAGGCAGCCCTATTTAGGGAAGCTTTTAACTTGTGATATTTAATGCATTTTGTGTTTGTTGGAAGCCGCCCAGAGAGGCTGGGGAGACCCAGCCAGATGGGCGGGGTACAAATAAAAAATTATTATTATTATTGCAGTTTCCGGGTCACCTTCAAAGGTAGCCCCACGTAGAGCGCATTGCAGTAGTCCAAGCGGGAGATAACTAGAGCATGCACCACTCTGGCGAGACAGTCTGCCTTTCCGTCTACTGTGCTTTCCGGAAGACTCAGAGGGATACCTGGCCCTTGTGGCCAGAATGTGCCGGACTCTATGGACCACATGATCCTGGATTGTCCCCTCTCTAATATCTTCCGAATTGGTCCTTCAATGCCCTCAATGTGGCCTAGCGCCCTTTTCAATAACCACCTACGATCCAGTGCCTGTTGAGGGATGATTCCTCTGCCCTCACTAGAGCTATGGCTCAATATCTGACTAGGGTTTTTGAAATTAAGGCCTGTATATCTAGCCTGTCCAATAGTGACTAATGAGGATCCTTTTATTTTTTTTTCTATTTATTGCATGCTTTCAGAAATATTATATTATATAGAAATATTATATAAATAGATGGTTTGTATGTCTCCTTTTTATATATGCCAATAAAGGTGTTGAGTTGACTAGAGGGATGAGGAACAGCTTTACTCTTCAGAGCCTGTGGGGCCAAACTTGTGCTGCAGCAACTGGGCTCCTGGTTCAGGTCCTCAAACGGCCGGCTTCTCAAAACTGAGGGAGTATCTCCAAATAACAAACTCTACACACTACGCGAGTCCTCGGTCATTTCCTCTCCAGCGCACAAACAGCTTCACCAACGTCTTACTCACCCATCACTCCAGCTGCTATGTGCAGCAGGAGCAAACCCAGAAGGCTGGCTCGGCAGAACCCCATCGTGGCGCCGGAGTCCAAACGCTGTCAAGGCCGGACGAGGATGGCCCAGGGAGAACGAGGCCGACCGCGATGTCTCTTTGCATCTGCACACAAGGGGAAGAGACTTTAAGGAGCGGCTCACCTGCGGATGGATGAACTACTGCGTTCAGATTATTGGCCAAAGAATCCAAGTGGCCGTGGGTGGGCCTTGGAGGAGGACTCGGCTCAGTGGGAGGGCCTCTGCCTTGCAAGCAGAAGGTGCCAGGTTCGATCCGGGTAGGGCTGGGAAAGAGCGCCCTCCCTACAAAGGAGAATCTGGCAAATGTATTACACAGATAAGCCCCTAGAGGCACAATGGGTCAGAGTGTCTGGCTGTTAACCAGAAGGTTGGTGGTTTGAGCAAACCCAGGGACAGCAGTGGGCAGGATTCCTGCATTGCAGGGGGCTGCACTAGTTGACGCTTGGGGTCTCTTCCAACTCTTCAATTCTATACTATTTTTATTTATTTATTATTATTATTATCTATATATATAAAAATGTTCCCATTGCGCGTTTGTCCGAAACACCCTTGCTGCGTAACCGCTGGACCAAATCGCATCAAATTTGGACATAGCGTTTCCATTACCATCTCAAAGTAATCTGGCATAATAAAAATTCAGAAAAACCACACCTGTCATACCGAAAATAAAGAAAAACCGCCAAAAAAAATTGGCACACACATATGACACCACCAGCAAAACAGCGCCCTCTAGCGACGGCTATGCAGCTACAAAAGCAAGAAATTGGTGCGCACATATGACATCACAGCAAAACCTCACCCTCTAGCAACGGCAGGCCTGTCTCCATTTTCACACCCAAACTGACAAACTGTTTCTCTGCAAGGAAGGAGGGTTGATTGTGTTAGTGGCTTCCTGATACCTGAGTGCCAGACAAGGATGTGATTAAATTGGCTGGGATACAGGCCTGTGGCCTTTTCAAGGGGAAAAGTGCTAGTAACCCTCTACAGCAGGGGTGTCAAACTCCGGCCCTCCAGATGTTTTGAGACTACAATTCCCATCATCCCTGACCACTGGTCCTGCTAGCTAGGGCTGATGGGAATTGTAGTTCCAAAACATCTGGAGGGCCGGAGTTTGACACCCGTGCTCTACAGAGAGGATTTGATTCCATTTCCCAGAGTGCTTTGAGCACGCGGTTGGTTGGGATAATAAGCCCACCGTTTCCCAGCATGCCTTGCAGTTTGGGCGAAAGAGCTTAGTTCAGTGTTTCCCAACCAGTGTGCCTCCAGATGTTTTGGGACTACAATTCCCATCATCCCTGACCACTGGTATTGCTAGCGAGGGATGATGGGAGTTGTAGTCCCAAAACATCTGGAGGCACACTGGTTGGGAAACACTGGCTTAGTTCACCCACAGGGCGCCTTGACTCCATTTCCCAGCGTGCCTTGCGGGTCCGGCCTAGTTAACTGCGAGAGGCGGCGGCCTCCTTTCCCAGCGTGCCTTTGACAAAAGAGATATTTACATTTCCCTGTTTCCCAGCCAAGTTAATCACACCCTTTTGTCTGGCACTCAGGTATCAGGAAGCCAGGAATTATTACTGAGACAATCACCCCCTCCTTCCTTGCAGAGAAACAGTTTGTCAGTTTGGGAGTGAAAATGGAGACAGGCCTGCGGCCTGTCTTCAGACATGTGGCCTTGTTTTGCTTGGCACACGTACGAACAATTATTATATATATAGATAAGACCTTGATATTCTTACAACACCTTGCAGGTCCGGCCTAGTTAACTGCGAGAGGCGGCGGCCTCCATTTCCCAGCGTGCCTTGCAGCTATTAAAAGTCTATTAAAAGCCAAGTCGACTATCAGGGAAAGAGGCAGGCCATCGCTTCTTTGAACTCATTTCCCAGACATCCTTGCGGCCCTGGCCTGAAGAGTCCATTGACGCTGCCCTGCGATGAGCCTTTCTATTGGAAGCTGATGATGACGTCTAATATGTGCGCCAATTTTTTTAGCGTTTATTCTATATTTTAGGTATGTCAGGTGTGGGTTTTTTTTAATTTTTATTATGTCAGATCCTTCCTTGATGGTCATGGTATGCTGTGTCCTAATTTGATGAGATTTGGTCCAGCGGTTACGGAGCATGGTGGTGTCCGCCGTGCATGCAATGGGAACATTTTTATATAGATAGATAGATTTCAATGACCTTGCAATTTCCATCTTTACCGCTTCGGGACAACTTGGCGCAAATGAATTCAACTAGTCAATATGAGTTGATAACAGCAGGAACAAAAACAACTGAGTCATCATCCGGCTGAGAGAAATGTCATCTGGATTAATTGCATGCGTTGAGCCAATCCGTGGATTGGTCAACTTAATTTGCATGCATTTGCCTGAGCATAAAACCATCTTCCTGGGCCTCCTGTTTCTGGCGGTGGGAAATGGCCGACTCCCATACGATCGGGCCTCAGCTGTGTCGATAATTCAGGGTCGACATGGGGGTAATTGGCCCTGGCAGACTCCCCAGGGTGGGGGACGACTGTCTCGTAGACCCGCAGACAGTCCGAGATTGCCAACTTGCAACAAAACGCAAGTCGCAGGACGCTGGGTCCCAGAACACGACACGGCTGGCACTCTCCGAAGCCACTCCCATAGCCGGAAATATCTGTTTGATAAAATAATTAGATTTGGACAATAAACAGACATCGTCTGGACCGAAGAAGACTGAGGAAAAAACCTGCAGAACTGCACAGTCCCTGGTGTTTAAGCTCAGACTTCAAAGAGATTCTCATCGTGGTGTTTGGATTTACGGAGGTCATTGGTACGTTCTTTGTTTTCTTCTCAATATCTACAATTGTTTTTCTACGCCAAGCCTCATTAAGGAACCCAATTATTATTATTTTTTGAAAAGTACAGATGGACTTCTACTTATAATTAAGTATTTAATTGCGCAACTTTGCTTAGAATTGAAAGACTTGATACAAGATGGCGCTTGCAAATATGACGCAGCACGGAAAAATGAGAATTCCTCCCTTCTTCGAGGGAAGTGAGAAATACTTGCTCGCTGACTCTATAATGACTTGAGATAACAATTTGGGATAACATATACCGGTAGTGCATCTGTTTGCAGAATTTCTTCATTATGAGTGAGAGAGAAGGCTTAATGGATGGCTTAATAGATGGCTAGCGGCCCCCCCTCTAGGGCCCGGAGGGGGGGGACTGTGTGGTCTCCAGAAAAGATAATCAATCGCCTAATGACTTATATCTGTGGAATACAGTTCATTTACATTGCAATATTGCAAACAATATGCTCAACAACAATGTGGAAACTACTACGTCAATAAATTTTAAGGCTTGGACAACAGTCCGGATTGAAATAACTTGGCAGTTAGTGCATCATTAAACTTCAAAGGATAGACTTGGAAGACTGGAATGAAGTCAGGAAAAACTGCGCTGGCAAATAGACAGTGGAATACACACACACACACACACACACACACGCACGCACAAATAAAGCTGCACTTGATAGATGAAAGGATTTATGATTTCAACATGATCGAGAATCGCATAGCCAAGGACGGAGAACTTTAAAGTGTTAAGATCGTAATGTTGAAAATATGAGAATAACAAGAACAAAGCAGGATGGAGATATTGGAGATATACTTCAAGGTCCAGACTATGGGAAGTCCGGGAAAAAATCAATAATTAATAATTTGATTGTAATTTGGGTTTTTTATTTTAGTTTATTGTTTTTAATTGGATTACTATTATTTGATTGAGAAAAGAAGACTCCCTGGAAAAGACCCTGATGTTGGGAAAGATGGAGGGCACAAGGAGAAGGGGACAACAGAGGACGAGATGTTTGGACAGTGTTCTCGAAGCTACCAACATGAGTTTGCCCAAACTGTGGGAGGCAGTGGAAGACAGGAGTGCCTGACATGCTCTGGTCCATGGGGTCACGAAGAGTCGGACACAACTAAATGACTAAACAACAATGATTTGATGGATATGTTAATTGGCTGCTTTATTGGAAAATTAATAAAAATGATTAAAAAAAAAAAAATCTTCCTGAAGGGAACAACTCTCCTTCCTTTTAGGACATGTGATTCAATACCAGCAAGAGAGGCTCTCCAATTAGCAACCCAGCATCCTTATTCTGGGCTAGCTACAGTTCCCGATCTGTCTTCAAGGGCAGCCCCATGTAACACACATTGCAGTAATCAAGCACTGAAGTTACCAGGGCATGGTTAACTGCGGCTGCTCACTGTCTGTGCATCAGCCTCAACCCAAACAATGTTCTTCATGCCACTGAGGCTACTGAACATGAAAATATTAAGTTAATTGCTCTCCTTGGGCTGTGTTCCCTGTATGTTAAGGGAAGTACAATGTGTTCCAGAATTGACTGAGCCTGCCAATTATTTCAGTCAATAGTCCTGCCCTTGAGCTTGTGTTAATTCTACTCAAAGCACACATTTTGAAATCTGCCATCCTTGGAGCCATGCATTTCAATGGGTCTATACTTAGCAGAACTTAGCTGACTAGCACCACTTACGACAATTAATAATTATCACTGTTATAAACAGGGTGGATTTGATTTAAATCAAACTGATTTAAATCACGATTTCAATCACGATTTCAATCACTAGTCAGTAAGGCTCAGGGTGGATAAAAATCAATGATTTTTAAAAAAAAAAATCAAAAAAATCCGGTTTAAATAAAAAAAGTCTGATTTAAATAAAAAAATCTGATTTTTTTTTTTTAAAAAAAATTGTTGATTTTTATCCACCCAGAGCCTTACTGACTAGCGATTTAAATCGTGATTTAAATCAGTTTGATTTAAATCAAATCCACCCTGGTTATAAACAATATTACTGTTAAAAATGCATTGTTATTGTAAGTATTCCGCAAGTGCATCCCAGTCTATAAGGGGGTGGCTTGACCTAAGACAACCGACACGGTGAAACAGCCGCAGGGATCGCGTCCTTAGTGAGTTCACAGCCAGGACGGCCTTTGAACCTAGAGCATCTTGGCTCCCAGCTCACCCCCGTGGGTGTCACGAGGGAGGGGCAAAGAGGGGCAAGCCGCCCCCCGTGAACCAAATGAACCGAATTCCCAAATCCCCATTTGCATTAAAAAGAGAGAGAGAGAGAGTACATTTCTGGCATTGGTAGAACCTGAGATATGAAGTGAAAAATTACAGACCCTATTCTTATTTTTTTTTGCAAGAAATCAGCCTGCTCCCCCCTCTTTCAGTCTTTCGTCTTACTCGTCCCATTGGTAAAAACTCACGCAGACCCCCCACTTTTCCAAGCGACGCTGGGGAACCGGTGTTCCTCGAGATGTGCTGGATTCCAGCCCTCAGCTGCCAGCACAATCGGCGGTCAGGGATGATGGGAGTCGTAGTCCGTCAACATCCACAGGGCGAAAGGTTCCCCATCTCTGGTTTAACTCACTGCGCCGCACGGCTCTTTAACCCACCTGTCAACCTCCGCCCCCTCCGCTTCAGATTAGCAGTTGTTCCCTCCGTGGCGTTCATCCACCGCCTGCCTACCTCCACGCCAACCCTCGGCAGTTTTATTTGCACCACCGACTCACCCACTCTTGTCACGCCCCTTCTGCAGGCAATGCGCCTCCCCCTGGCTTCCCTTTCTAGGTCAAGCCACCCTGTGTCAGTGTGAAATCAAGGGGCATGCAACACCACATAAATCAGTAGCGCTGATACAGACTGTTCCACTGGTTGCCCAAGTGTTTTTTGAGAACGTTCTGAAATCAAATCTCTGCAAAGATCTCACCTGACTTCTTGCAGAAGGAGGTGAACAGTCAGATTCAGGCTTTGAGGCCAGGTGGCATCTGTCTCGAGAGCCACACACTGCTCATCCTTCCTCTACACCCCGTGCGTGTGTTTATGTGATCCCTGACTGGTTGGGACATGTGTCTGGGACAGCAATGACAAAGCTGTGGCCCTCCAGAAAGTTCCTGGACTACAACGCCCACCCTCTCTTCCCACCCGCCATACAAGGTGGGGCTATCTAGCCAAATCCTTCTGGGGTGTGTCATTTTGAAGTAAACAATAATTACTCCTGGAGTAAACAATATTTAGCGAGATAGGATTTAGGAGCGGAGACACAAACCCGGTTCACCAGATTACGAGTCCACTGCTCTTAACCACTACACCACACTGGCTCTCATGACGCATGGCATTGTATGACGCATGGAATTGTATTCGATGATTGTATAAAGTGATTTAAAGGTAAAGGGACTCCTGACCATTAGGTCCAGTCGTGTCCGACTCTGGGGTTGCGGCGCTCATCTCGCTTTATTGGCCAAGGGAGCCGGCGTACAGCTTCCGGGTCATGTGGCCAGCATGACAAAGCCGCTTGTGGCGAACCAGAGCAGCGCACGGAAACGCCGTTTACCTTCCCTCTGCAGCGGTACCTATTGATCTACTTGCACTTTGACGTGCTTTCGAACTGCTAGGTGGGCAGGAGCTGGGACCGAGCAACGGGAGCTCACCCCGTCGCAGGGATTCGAACCGCCGACCTTCTGATCGGCAAGCCCTAGGCTCTGTGGTTTAACCCACAGCACCACCTGGGTCCCTATAAAGTGATTTAGACATGTCCAATTTTACTTATTAATTTGTCACATTTACATCACCCTTTCCAAGGAAACACACTGAATATTTAGTTCAAATTATCTTTGTACAAGTGAGGACAGAAGAAATTGGGTCATAGATATGGAATATAACATTAAACGGAACTGTGTGTGTAAAAAAAAGGGAGAAAGGGAGGGAAGCTCTATTTTGCAAAAGGTTTCTGGTGGAAACTTAGATGCTGACTCTTTCCCATCCTTTATTATTTACGGAGTAAACTGAAAAACGCTAAAAGGACTTGGAATTTAATTCAAAAACCGAGGCGCAAAGGGCTATCTGCAAATTCAATTGAGAAAATTCAAAAACACGCAGCAGAAGTCAACTTCCGAGGCGCATTTGAAAACGGAAGCATTTACTTCCAGGTTTTCAATGGAGACGTTCGAGAACCAAGGTACCACTGTAATCATGTACTCCTTGGAAGGCATGTCATTTGTAATACATTTGTAATAGCAAATAAAGTGCAATTAAATCTCTGGCCACTGAGCAATCTTTGGATTCCTGACTTCTGGAATCTGGAGTCACATCTAAACCACGGACTGATACGGGGAACTGGTTCCAGACTGTAATTTCCCATTGCTTCTGCATTCCCAGGGCAACTAACCATTGCATCCGTCTCTTCTTTTTAGCAGGGTGTGAGGAAGAAGCAAGCTCCTCTCTGGCTGGCAGATGGGACCAAGCTTATCTGGTGCCTGAGAAACAGGGCGGCACCCACCATTGGCTCCAAGGGCTGTGGCAGAACCCAGAGCCCCCCACCCTCCAGCTGGGAGGGTTGTGTCCAATTAAGGCATATACAGTCGTACCTTGGAAGCCGAATGGAAGCCGCCGAATGGAAAACGTTCGGAATCCAAGGCGCGGCTTCCGATTGGCCGCAAGAAGCTCCTGCAGCCAATTGGAAGCCGCGTCGGATGTTCGGGTTCCAAAGAACGTTCGCAAACCGGAACACTCACTTCCGGGTTTGCGGCGTTCGGGAGCCAAAACCAGGCATCCCCAAACTCGGCCCTCCAGATGTTTTGGGACTATAATTCCCATCATCCCTGACCACTGGTCCTGTTAGCTGGGGATGATGGGAGTTGTAGTCCCAAAACATCTGGAGGGCTGAGTTTGGGGGTGCCTGGCCAAAAGGTTCCGAATCGCAAGGCGTTCAGCTTCCGAGGTACGAATGTATTAGAAGTGTAGACAGTCATGGCTTCCCCAAGGAATTCTGGGAGGCGCAGTTTATTAAGGGTGCTGAGAGTTGTTAGGAGACACCCCTTATTCCCCTTTCCAGAACTACAATTGTGGTTTAAAGCAGAGTTTTCCAAACTTTTCACGTTGGTGACCCACTTTTTTTTTTTTTTTAAATAATTTTTATTAAGTTTTCCAAACAGTAAACAGAACTTAACACATACATATCACATACTAAAACAAATACAAATACAACAATACAGTGGGACCTCGACATACGAGCGATTCGACTTACGTGTTTTTCGACTTACGAATGACTTCCAGGAGAAACAAAATGGCCGCCGCAACCGAATTTTTCGACTTACGAATGGAAGTCGCGGCCGCTTTAATAGGATTTTTTCGACTTACGAATTTTCGACTTACGAATTTTTTCCGCTCAATGCATTCCTATGGGGATTCGACTTACGAATGTTTTCGACTTACGAAAATTGCGTTGGAACGCATTATCGTCGTAAGTCGAGGTCCCACTGTACACACATGTATCTACCTTTTCCCCTTCTTCTTTCCTTATCATCTTAATTTGACTTCCTCCTGTCCCTCCTACTGCGTTTCATTGTATTTCATCTTTAGCAATTTCCTATCATCTTCTAATATTATTTCTCTTTTCTAACTATTACTATTTCTTATTTTGACTTAACTCTTATATATTTCCATACTCTTATTACTATCTTAGCCTATCTTAATCATATATCATAAATTTTACTTAACTAATCTTATTTCTACTCTGCAAACTACCACATCTTCCAGCTTTTCTCTAACTTTAAATCTTACAATCATTTTTAATATAGTCCTTAAACTTCTTCCATTCTTTTTCCAGCGCTTCTTCCCTCTGGTCGCGGAGTCTTCCGGTCAGTTCGGCAAGTTCCATATAGTCCATCATTTTCATCTGCCATTCTTCTATGGTTGGTAAGTCCTTTGTTTTCCAGTATTTTGCAATCAAAATCCTTGCTGTTGTTGTGGCATACATGAAAAGGGTGTGATCGTCCTTAGGTATTTGCGTGTCAAATCCCGACCCCTCCCGTGGTGAAATAAAGACACAAGACTCAATAATTAAGGTTAATGGGCATAGAAAGGCCACAACTTTATTGGTTACGAATGTAGAGAGGTATTGGCTTAGGCATTGGATCTAACAAACTATATCTGACTCCAGCACGCTGTGCTGGCAGTCAGGGAAGGGTTAACCACCGATGGGAGAGTCCTGCTGCTGCACATCAGCTAGGAACTCACCCTGGGGTCACCGATATGGGGCGTGCCTTTGGCCCTCACCTAACATGGCTTCGGACAGGGACACGCCCCCCGGACTCGTTTAACGAAGTACCCTTCAGCATTTGGGGGAGGTGATGGCCCAACCTCCCCCCCCCCACCTTCAGCCTTCCCTAGATAATCCAATGCCTAGCCGCCAACCTAAGTTGTGACGAGTTGCTACGAGATAGGCGAAAACCACAAGGCTCCAGCCAATTTGCCAGGTGGGAAAATTCCTACCAGGTCCCTCAACGGCGACCAACTGAAGTCCATAGCAAGGTCATTGAGGACACTACCTGCAAAAAAGGGAGGGTGGGCGGGAAAAAGAATCAGCTGGCGGGGGCAGGAACCGAGAGGCTGAGCCCTGTTCGCGGGCTTGCTTAAATGCAGCAAGCCATGCCTACCGGCCGCACCGACAGGTCGGCCTGCCAGGCGCCGCGCCCAGGGCTCAGCCAATGGTGGCAGGGGATGAAGCCATCCCCTGCGCACGTGAAGGGCCCGTGATGCCCGCAACCCCCCCTCCTCCCTCCGGGCGGAAGGGACTTTCTTGGTTGACCATTCCAAGTAAGAAGGCCTCTGGTTTCTTTTTAGACACATATCATTTCGCGATGCAGTCATTCAGTTTTACTAGCAAACCGGAGGTTAACTAGCCCCTTTCCAGCCCCGGGACGAGCGTGGGGAGCGTTCGCACGACACAACTGCACACTGCAGCCGACACGCTAATATGTCGCGACACACGGTTTGGAAAGCTCTGGTTTAAACAAGGAGTTCCTCTTCGCAGGAAATATGGGCGCACGTTAAACAGCCGACATCCTTTACCCTCCCCGCAAACCAATCAGCGAACACTGATTGGTAGCCCCTCCTCCTCCTGTCAACATGTGTCCCAAATTGTTGGTTGTTTGCACATAAGGTAGGCCGCACCCCAACCTAGGTGAGATAAGGCCACAGCTAAAGGCACCAAAGGGAGAGGGAGATGCCACGGACGGATAGGGAACCCAGATGTTTCACTCAATTTATGACACTACACACCCGGGGTGTGGGTGTGTGAAAGAGACATTAATGCAGCCGAGGAGAAAGGTGAGCCATCTTGACACCTAGTGGCAGAATGGTGACCCGCTGTCATTAGGCAGAAGGAAAATTAGCTTTGCCCATAGCAGAAACTGCAATTTTCAAGACAACCGTTTGCCAGGAGATTCCTGTCACATCTCCAGACACGGGTGGCGCTGTGGTCTAAACCACTGAGTCTCTTGGGCTTGCCGAACTGAAAGTTGGCGGTTCGAATCCCCGTGACGGAGCGAGCTCCCGTTGCTCTGTCCCAGCTCCTGCCAACCTAGCAGTTTGAAACCACACCAGTGCAAGTAGATAAATAGGTACCGCTCCAGCGGGAAGGTAAACAGCATTTCCGTGCACTCTGGTTTCCGTCACAGTGTTCCGTTGCGCCTGAAGCGGTTTAGTCCTGCTGACCACATGACCTGGAAAGCTGTCTGTGGACAAATGCCTGAAAGCGAGATGAGCGCCACAACCCCATAGTTGCCTTTGACTGGATTTAACCTTCCAGGGGTCCTTTACCTTTTACCTGTCACATCTCACTTTACTGGAAGATAGCTTTTATTCTCACTTCTTCTTTTTCGTGACCCCACACCTCGACCCAAAAATATAACTGTGCCCATCTTATGATTTTCTTTCCCATCTTAGGGACTCCTAGATTTGTGTAGGGCAGGCACATCCAACAGGTAGATCACGATCTACTGGTAGATCACGGGGTGTTCCTGGTAGAACTCTGGTCTCTCAGGGATCTCTCCCCCCCCCAAATAAAAAGTAAAAAAAAAGAATAAAAAAGCTCAGCAACTACTGTTTCATTAAAAAAGTTCAACCACTGGTTTCCTAAGAAAAGCTGAACAACTTTGCCTTCCCCAAAAAAGCTCAGCTACTTTTGGTTCCTAGCCAGAACATTGACCATCAGATTATGGTCCACTATTTGACTGCAGATTCAGGACCCTAAACTGTTTTATATAATCGACTTTTGATTATGTTCTGTGTATATCACAATGCTCATTCAGTTTCATCCATTCGTATATTCCATTTCCTTCATTCATTTGCTTCCTAAAAAAAAGCTGAACAACTTCGGCTTCCCAGAAAAAGACCAACAACTTTGATCCATCCAACGACAATGGGTAGATCACTGCCAGTTTTTTTTACACTGTGAATAGATCGCAGCTTCTGGGGAGTTGGACGTCCCTGGTGTAGGGTTTAATCCTGAGCCTTTTCTTCTCCTGAAAATATCCCACAAGGGAGCGGAGGTTTAGGATCAGAGGTTTCCTTCTCTGAGATGGGCTGCCTCCCAAGGTTGACCAGCCCCCTCTGCCCCTCACTTCCCTCTGCAGCAACCCCCCTCCTTGACCCAAACTTGGTCTCGTCCGCTCCATCTGCCAGAGCCTGTCTTTGCATGCGGGGGAAGCCCCCTCACTCACTGAGAGTTTGAGACCCATCGGCTCCCCTCACTCAAAGCCATTCCCAGGGTATGGCTGCTGTCACATACTGACAGCTTCTAGGAGCCACAGGTGAGAGCCGAGTGCAGGGTGCGGACCAAAGGTGGACAAACTGCCTCAGACAGAACATTACCTTTCCTCTAGGGTAGGGGTCAGCAAACTTTTTCAGCAGGGGGACGGTCCACTGTCCCTCAGACCTTGTGGGAGGCCAGACTGTATTTTGGGGGGAAATATGAACGAATTCCTATGCCTCACAAATAACCCAGAGATGCATTTTAAATCAAAGGACACATTCTACTAATGTAAAAACACGCTGATTCCCGGACCATCCACAGGCCGGGTTTAGAAGGCGGTTGGGTCAGATCCGGCGCCTTAGTTTGCCTACCCATGCTGTACGGCAGGGGTGGCCAACCCCCAAGAGACTGTGATCTACTCACAGAGTTAAAGACTGGCAGTGATCTACCCATAGCTGTCAACTTTCGGATTTGAAAATAAGGGATTTTCCCAAACTTTCGGATTTGAAAATAAGGGATGCCGCGAGGGCGGTGCAATGGCACCAAGTAGCCTCACCACCCTGCGCTCCAGAGGCTGTGCGCGAATGGGTGAGCGAAAGACGGCAGGCAGGCTGTCTGTCTGGTTGGGCGTGAGGGTCTGGCTGCACAAGGCATGCAGGCTCCGCCCCCAGTCGGTCTCAGACTCCTTATTGGCAGCCGAGCAACGCAGCTGAGGAGCCTCCCTGGCTGGCAGGGAGGGAGAGGAGCTGCTTCCTTTGAAATCCGGGAAATTTAAGGGATATCAACAATCCGGGATAGCAGCGGGAAACGGCATTGGAATAAGGGAGTTTCCCGCAAAAAAAGGGAGGGTTGACAGCTATGGGGGGTTCAGGTCAAAGTTGTTGAGCTATTTTTAGGAAGGGGGAAGGCCCCTTGTTGAGCTTCTGTGGGGGGGGCAGTGATCTGCCAGTGATCTACCACAGATGTCCATTGTTCTACCGGTAGATCGCGATCTACCTGTTGGACGTGCCTGCTCTACGGTATGTGGTTGTTGTTTTTTACAAAACACAACACGCTGGACAGAAATCCTGCACTTGAAGTGTTCTCGCCCCGCCTCCCATTCCCGCCTCCCTGTCACTTCAGTTCCATCCCAGGATTTTATCTGCATTTTTATCTCCATAGCAGGAAAAGCATCACTGCTTGAATTTCCACACCCTGGGCTGCTCTTAAAGGGGCAGGCATAGCCAAGCAGTTTGCAAATCCCCATGCAGAATAGAAGGGCCATAAACTCAATGGCAGAGCGTTTCCTACGCATGCAGAGGGTCCCAAACTCAATCCCCAGCATTTCCAGGTGGGGTTGCGGGTAGAAACCCTTGCCTGAAGGGTTGCTGCCAGTCAGTGTAGACAACACTGAGTTAGGTACACGGAGAAGAGCCTCAGCGGAAGACCTTAAGCATCTTGGTGCCTCAGTAACCTTGACATCCTATATAATAATCTCCAAGTGTCCCTGCGTCCAGTCCATGTGTCAGTGGTTTTTTGCCACTGCGCATGTCCCACAGGGACGCAGAGACCAATAGGCGATGACGGGGGCGTGTCCGAGAGGCAGCGACGGCGCACGCGCGTCGTCATTTGGCTCAGTGCCGCTGCCTCGCACGGAGCTGGGCCCGCCGCCGCCCGCCGGGTCCCCAGAAGAGCGCGCTGCCGGGGTGCCCCTTTCCGCCTGCGCTCACCCGCTGCCGCCGCCTCCGAAGCTGCCCCCGCTCGGCAGGCTCTGGCTGCGGCTCCGGCAGCGCCTTGGCGATGGGCCGCCGCCGGGCCTGGCACCGCCCGGGGACGGGGAGCTCCGCGGCGGAGCGCAGAGGCCGCCAGTGCCGCTTCCCTCCTCGGGCCTGCCGGGAACGAGGGAGGGTGGGATGCTCGGCACCCCGGCCCTCCTCTCCGTTCTAGCGCCCGTTATTAACGGGCTAAATTCAACTAGTAATAAATAATAATAATAATAATAATAATAATAATAATAATTTATTATTTATACCCCACCCATCTGGCTGGGTTTCCCCAGCCACTCTGGGCGGCTTCGAACAGAATATTAAAATACAATAATCTATTAAACATTAAAAGCTTCCCTAAACAGGGCTGCCTTCAGATGTCTTCTAAAAGTCTGGTAGTTGTTTTCCTCTTTGACATCTGGTGGGAGGGCGTTCCACAGGGCGGGTGCCACTACCGAGAAGGCCCTCTGCCTGGTTCCCTGTAACCTGGCTTCTCGCAGTGAGGGAACCGCCAGAAGGCCCTCAGCACTGGACCTCAGTGTCCGGGCAGACAGTTGGGGGTGGAGACGCTCCTTCACTATTAATTCGAGAGGGTGACAGCAGCCCTGTTTGGGTTAAAAGCGGGCTCCAGGTCTGAAAAGGTTGAAGAAACCTGGCAAAGCATGGGACTCTTAATCTCAGGGTCAGGGGTTCGAGCCCCACATTGAGTGAAGGATTCCTGCATTGCAGGGGGTTGGACTAGATGACCATCAGGGTCCCCTTCCAACTCTACAATGCTATGTTCCTATACTTTGTCACCAGGTCTGACATCTGGCTTTACAGGATTTGGTTTGTTGGGCCACTGCCAGCCTATGATTGTCTTGCAAATCCGCCTCTCTGGAATCAGATGCAAAAGGAAGATACAGTGGAGTGGCACCTGCATACTGGGGAGACTTCACTCCGATATTCCTGATGTCAGCTCCCAGCAGCACCCCGCAGGAAAGCTCACATGGTGTCAAACAGTGCCCCCACCCCATATAGTATGGTCACACTCCCCCCACCATCTCTCTCCCATTTCTGGAATCAATTCAAATATTCCCTCTCCTCCAAACATGCCTGGAGAAGCTGAACCGGTTCTACCCACTCTGCATCTTGCCCACTCACAAACGGGGAAATTCCCCGGGAAGAGGGCTGGTCTATTTAACTGGAACTATGGGGAAACTATGGGGACGCGGGTAGTGCTGTGGGTTAAACCACAGAGCCTAGGGCTTGCCGATCAGAAGGTCGGCGGTTTGAATCCCCGCGACGGGGTGAGCTCCCGTTGCTCGGTCCCTGCTCCTGCCCACCTAGCAGTTCCAAAGCACGTCAAAGTGCAAGTAGATAAATAGGTACCGCTCCGGCGGGAAGGTAAACAGCGTTTCCGTGTGCTGCTCTGGTTCGCCAGAAGCGACTTAGTCATGCTGGCCACATGACCCGGAAGCTGTATGCCGGCTCTCAGCCAATAAAGCGAGATGAGCGCCGCAACCCCAGAGTCGGACACGACTGGACCTAATGGTCAGGGGTCCCTTTACCTTTATGGGGAAATAGGGGCCTTCCCACAACTCTCTTAATAAACTAGAGTTCCCATAATTCTTTGGGGGGGGACAAACTGTGATTGTCTAGTGCAGGGGTCAGCAACCTAGTGCAGGGGTCAGCTGTGGGCCGGTCCATCGTCCCTCAGACGATGTGGTGGGCCGGACTATATTTTGAAGGGGGGGGGGAATGAACGAATTCTTATGCCCCACAAATAACCCAGAGATGCATTTTAAATAAAAGTACACATTCTACTCATGTAAAAACACGCTGAATCCAAGACCATTCACGGGCCGGATTGAGAAGGCGATTGGGCCACATCCGGCCCACGGGCCTTAGGTTGCCTACCCCTGGTCTAGTGCTTTGAATGTATGCTGCCGAGGTGACCCTCCGGTCTGCAGTAGAAAACTGCAGCAAACCTCCTATAAATCACACCGCATGTACCTATAGCAGTGGGGACTCTACCTCCCTCCAAATCTCTCCTTGTTCATGAAAGGCTCCAGCCTACACCTACTGTAACTAAGCCTAACGATTTGAAATCGAAACAATCCACCTAAGGCTCCTTCCCACTCCATTCCCTCAGCTGTTCTCTCTTCTGCAGAGATTTTTTGACTGTAAGCATCTAGGGGGCAGAGACCTCCTGCCTCCTATTGATGAACTGACAAGCATTTTAAAGGAAGGCAAATAATAATAATAATAATAATAATAATAATAATAATAATAATAAAGGTTGTTTTCTGCTGCTCCAGAGAAGCGGACACGGAGCAATGGATTCAAACTACAAGAAAGAAGATTCCACCTAAACATTAGAAAGAACTTCCTGACAGTGAGAGCTGTTTGACAGTGGAATTTGCTGCCAATGAGTGTGGTGGAGTCTCCTTCTTTGGAGGTCTTTAAGCAGAGGCTTGACAGCCACCTGTCAGGAATGCTTTGATGGTGTTTCCTGCTTGGCAGAGGGTTGGACTGGATGGCCCTTGTGGTCTCTTCCAACTCTATGATTCTATGATAAATAATAATAATAGGGGTGCAGGGGTCCTTTAAGCAGCTGGATTTCACCAGAGAAGCCGGGATCCCTTTTTCTATACACAATAGTTACAACGCGCCGGAGCCCTGTCACCTTTGGAATATGGCCACCCTAACAATAATTATTTAAAGGTAATTATTTAAAGGTATATTTGAAGTGTGCATGCACATGAAAGCTCATACCAAGAACAAACTTAGTTGGTCTCTAAGGTGCTACTGGAAGGAATTTTTTTATTTTGTTTTGACTATGACAGACCAACACGGCTATCTACCTGTATTTAAAGGTAGGAGGTGAGGTGGGGGAGAGAGACTTGACGTTAGTTTTAAGAGTTGGTGCCAGGAAGCAAAGTGGGGACGGTCAGAAGCAGAACCCATCCACCACCTCCCCAGCATGAGGAATAAGAGAAAAATATAAAGAGACCTGCTTACCCAGCAAGACGAGAGTCGGTGTCTTTTTCTTTCTTTCTTTCCAGCACCCACCAGGAAGCAGCCGGTAAGGATTTTGCAGCCAGACTTCCACAGCCAGCCCAAGGCGAGCTGATCATATGATCCGCGGTCACATGACACCTGGGGGCGTTCGCTCTGCCGGCGCCGGGCATCAAATGAACCATTAACCCCACGGGAGCCGAAGGGGCTCGTTTACTTCGGAGCAAGCCGCGTGCAGCCTAGGATCGAGGGAGACAGTTGCTTGCTTCGGAGCAAAAGAGATGCCGTAGGGTCGGATCCGCCCTGCAGAGAGCTGGGCGCACCGCTGGGCTTAAAACAAGGAAATTCCTCCCGGCGTGGGAAGGTTTTGCTTCCTCAAATGTGTCGACGCAGTTTTCTTGGCTGCAGCAGAGACTCCCGTTGTCACTCACCCTCTGGAATAATTAATAGTGATTCATAATAATTGATAAATCGTGATCAGTCATCTGCTGTCCTAGCCTCCCCCAGCAACATCCTCCTTTCATCCCTCCGCTCCCCCCCCCAAAATAAGCCTGAAGAAGTGTTCAATAATAATAATAATAATAATAATAATAATAACAACAACATATAATTTTATTATTTGTACCGCCGCCCATCTGACTGGGTCGCCCCAGCCACTCTTGACAGCTTCCATCATATACAGAAACGCCATCTGTAAAACTACAGCTCGCTGTCTCCATGGTGAATATAATAGGGGTAGATCTACGCCATATATTTAATCAATGCATGTTTAAAACACATGACACGCCCCCCCCAAAAAAAGAATCCTGGGAACTGTAGTTTAAGGATGCTGGGAATGGTAGCTCTGTGTGTGTGTGTGTGTGTGTGTGTGTGTGTGTGTGTGTGTGTGTACTGCAGTTCCCAGGATTCTGTGGTGCAAGTAATGTGTTCAAAATGTGCTGTTGGGTGTGGCTTAAATGTATGCGGCTTAAATGCATTTGCACCTCCCTGTCTCCCGGTTAAAGCAACGGGTCCACATGATGTCCTCACCATCTCTGTGTGGTTCTGGACCTCTCGAGTTTTTCACTTCTGGCCATTTTGGACTTTCAAAGGATTGGCGGCTAGGTGGGGAGCATGGTAGCCAGGGGGCAAGGGGGCTGTTGCCTCCCCAAAATAAGTAAATATATAAAAATACTTAACTAAAAGAATAAATAATCAGAATATTCAAAGAGGAAGGGGGGGACTTCGCATGGATGCCCTTGAATTTAATTGAGAGACAGGCAGGTGCAAATCCACATTTTGCTCCGGTGAGGACAAACCCTTTAGATAATGTCAATAAATACATTATTTTGATTATTTTACGTAGAACTTCCCTTCTCCTCCTCCCCCCGCCTCCCCACTAACAGGTTTTGAAATCTACTTGCCTGCACTTTTTTTAATCTACTTGACCATCTGCCAAGGATACCAAATGTTGTGTTATTGATTCAAAGTGTTGTCATATCTGTATTACTATTGTCTGTAATCACATTAGGGTAAAGTAACTGCCTTCCTGTCCCAGAAGGAACAGTTACCGTACTATTGGTGCATACAAGTTGCTGCATTTGGGGGGACAAAATCTCAGAGCATATGGAACTCCCCTGTATCTTCCCCACAAAACCGCCGTATCCAGAACGTTTAACCTAGCGGCTGTGAGGAGTCTACGGTATTCCAAAACCAAGGCACGGCTTCCGATTGGCTGCAGGAGCTTCCTGCACTCAAGCAGAAGTCGCGTTGGACCTGCGGCTTCCGAAAAACGTTCGCGAACCGGAACACTTACTTCCAGGTTTGCGGCGTTCAGGAGCCAATTTGTTCGGGAGCCAAGCCATTTGAGAACTAAGGTGCCACTGTGTTTGGGATGGGAAAAGAGAAATACAAGCCACAGAGCTAGCCTAGGACATTAAGAAACAAAACCCGGGTCACTGGGGGCCATTGGCAATGAAGGAGAACTGTCCTTCACCCTCCCTGCCTTGAGGTGAGAACAGAGACATAGGATTTGGAAGGTTGCCAAGGTAAATGTGCGTGAGGAGTTCTTAGCAAGGTGTGCTGGGAAGAAGAAGAAAGACTGGCATTCATCTTGGGCAGGCTGGCTGAAGGCAGGCTGGGAGAGATGCCTTGCACAGCTGTGAAGAGCAAGCCCCTCTTGAGATGGTTGCGCTGTAAGATCTCGACTCCCTCCATGCAGACTGAAGGTGTAAACAGATAAATAAATCATAGTTCTTGAAGCGACAGCAGTCTCGGCCGCGTCTGGATTCTCAAGGGAACACAGACCCTCCCTCTGACAGAATGTGCAGTTTCTTAAAACGGAATGGTGTCTCCTAGAAGAGGGCACAGCCGGCTGAAATAGAGAACATTCCGCACTGGAACATTTTCTTCCTTACCAAGCGAGGCTAAAAAGTCAAGCGATTAAAAGAGGTGTGTTGCAAGACCGTTAAGAGGGCAAAACACAAAGAAAGAATCGCAAGAATTACAAAAAAAGAAAGGAAGGAAAGCAAGACCTGCTCACTGGGGCAGTGACTAAATTGCTGAAACAGGGACAGCTTCTGTAAATCCGGGACTGTCCCTGGGAAATAGGGACACTGGGAGGGTCTGGTTAAGAAGATGAATGTTAGAGATTCAGGGCAGATAAAACCTGTTGCAGGAAAACCTGTTGCTGAGGGCTCTTGCACTCAGATCCACCTCACATGGCCTCCTCCCATAGGCGTCTGGTTGGCAGGGGCGTAGGAAGTGGGGGGCGGGCCGCCCCAGGTTCCATCATGGAGTGGGGTGACAAATTATCAAGGAACAATTACTGCCCTACTAAGGCAGCTCATTAAAAACATGTTTGTTTGTTTGTTATTAAAAAAATGCCTGCTCCAAAGGTCCTATCTCACTACACTAGGGATTATATAGCTATATATGAAATTTCATGCATATCAGTTAATATCTTGACCCTCCTCCATGAAAATAGCTGTTTACTTGGCTGTTTTCCTATGTCGTGAAGGCTGAAATTTCAATTCAGTGGAGCGCTTACTGTTCCCAACCCTAACCCTGCGGAAAGCCATCTAATTAGACTTTAATTTGATTTTGACATGTTTTTAGGAGGTAATTTAATTATTGTTTGATTTTATATCAATGTTATGTATCTGATGTTAGCCGCCCTGAGCGCGACTTTGGCTGGGGAGGGCAGGATATAAATAAAAGTTTATTATTATTACTTATTATTATTCCTTTGTAAGAAAATATGAAATAACATAAAACCATTTTTGCAGGCAAAAAAATTAAAAAATAAAAATCAATGTGTGTGTGTGTGCGGGGGGGGGGGGGGACAAGAAATTTCCCACACTGGGTACCACCTGACCTTCCTACGCCTCTGCTGGTTAGCCACTGTGAGAACAGGATGCCGGAATAGATGATCCATTGGCATGATCCAGCAGGGCAGCCCACTGAAATTTAAGGCACCAAAGTCTGCCACTGCTCTTCTGATGTCCTTAAGCAGTCTGAATTCTTAGGCACTTAATTGAGTGTACACTTTGCCTATTAAAACAGGGTGGAGAAGGGTGGATTCTCTCCCCATGTCTGGAACCTCCCTTGGAAATGCTAAACAGGAGTCTGAGCTTCCCCATAAATTCAGTATTGATACCTGAGTGTGCTGAATGAGCACAGTTTTGTGCCGTCTTGGCATAGAAAGAAGAGGGGGAAGAACTTGAAAACCAAGCTCCAGTTGTACATATCCTTATGTCTATTGCCAGAATCAGGTGCATTCCTAGGCGAATGAGTCCATACCCCCCAACATTTCTCCGATGAAAATAGGGATGCCCTGTTTCATCATCACCATCATTTTGATCCCGGAATGTCCCATTTTCCCCTAGGACAGTGATGGCTAAATTTGACACTCCAGATGTTTTGGGACTACAACTCCCATCATCCCTGACCACTGATCCTGTTAGCTAGGGATGATGGGAATTGTAGTTCCAAAACATCTGGGGTGTCAAGGTTAGCCATCACTGCCCTAGGACGTCTCTATTTTCATCAGAGAAATGTTGGAGGGTATGGAGTTATGCGACCCCCTGGCCAAGGAGATAAGTAACTATACAACCTTAAGAAGACATCTGAAGGCAGCTCTACACAGAGAAGGTTTAAAAAAAAAAAGTTTAATTTTTTGTGTGTGTTTTTGTATATTTTAGAAGCAGCCCAGAGTGGCTGGAGCAACCCAGTCAGGTGGAAAAAGATCTATATATATTAAAATGTTCCCATTGCGTGCGCGGTGGACACCACTTTGCTCCGTAACCGCTGGACCAAATCTCATCAAATTAGGACACAGCGTACCATGACCATCAAGGAAGGATCTGGCATAATAAAAATTCAAAAAAACACACACCTGACATACCTAAAATATAGAATAAACACTAAAATTTGGCGCACATATTAGACGTCATCAGCAGCTTCCAATAGAAAGGCTCATCACAGGGCAGCGTCATATCTCAATGGACTCTTCAGGCCAGGGCCGCAAGGATGTCTGGGAAATGAGTTCAAAGAAGTGATGGCCTGCCTGTTTCCCTGATAGTCGACTCGGCTTTTAATAGGCTTTTAATAGCCGCAAAGCACGCTGGAAAATGGAGGCCGCCGCCTCTCGCAGTTAACTAGGCCGGACCTGCAAAGTGTTATAAGAATATCAAGGTCTTATCTATATATATAATAATTGTTCATAAGTGTGCCAAGCAAAACAAGGCCACATGTCTGAAGACAGGCCACAGGCCTGTCTCCATTTTCACTCCCAAACTGACAAACTGTTTCTCTGCAAGGAAGGAGGGGGTAATTGTCTCAGTGATAATTCCTGGCTTCCTGATACCTGAGTGCCAGACAAAAGGGTGTGAGTAACTTGGCTGGGAAACAGGGAAATGTAAATATCTCTTTTGTCAAAGGCACGCTGGGAAATGGAGGCCGCCGCCTCTCACAGTTAACTAGGCCGGACCCGCAAGGCACGCTGGGTAATGGAGTCAAGGCGCCCTGTGGGTGAACTAAGTTCTTTTGCCCAAACCGCAAGGCATGCTGGGAAACGGTGGGCTTATTATCCCAACCAACCGCGCGCTCAAGGCACTCTGGGAAATGGAATCAAATCCTCTCTGTAGAGGGTTACTAGCACTTTTCCCCTTGAAAAGGCCACAGGCAAGGCACGCTGGGAAATGGCCACCGTGATCGTCCTCAGTGATCTCCCGATGTGTGTGGTTTTTTCCCCTGTGCGCTTCCATAGTGCTTTTCCCTCAGACGGCGTCAGAGGCCTACTTCCTCGGCTTTTTCTGCCACAGGCTGCGAGAGGGCACCTGAGCACGTGCAGAGTGCACACAACGCCGGCGGGGGTAGGTGGGGGTTTATTTTGGCTGTGGCTGCTACTGATGGTAATAAGCATAAAATGAGCCACAGCAACGTGTGGCCGGGTCCGCTAGTAAATTATAAAACCGCTCCTATTTTCATCAGAGAAATGTTGAAGGGCATGTTCCTTATGTTCCTACCAGCTCAAAAATGTTGGCCTTGCATGTCATTGGCACACGACCCTGTTGTGGGTAGTAGGGTGGCATCAACCCTCAACTGAATTCCTCTTTCCTGTGGGACAGATAATCATTCAAGCGCAGTATGGAATGGGAAGTCATCACATATTTTGGCCACTGTCATCTTCCGTGCAGGAGGGAGGAAGGAATGAGGTGGGGCCAGCCACCGAGGCGGTGTTTTTGCAAACATTATTTATTAATCATAGTTGTTGGGAAAGATGGAGGGCACAAGGAGAAGGGGACGACAGAGGACAAGATGGTTGGACAGTGTTCTCGAAGCTACCAACATGAGTCTGACCAAACTGTGGGAGACAGTGGAAGACAGGAGTGCCTGGCGTGCTCTGGTCCAGGGGGTCACGAAGAGTCGGACACGACAGAACGACTAAACAACAACAACATTTACTGTATTTCATTTTTAAAATCTTTTCCAGCACCACCCAGGGCATCTTTTTAACTGATCAATGGGTTTTCCATAACCTATCCTAGTCGATGTACCAACATGCCATTTTAAATAGATTTTGGCATCCCTCAAACCTCTAATTCCTAAACCTGCCAAATTCCAGAAACATAGCTGTCATCTTCGTTTTCGTTGGGGCAAAAAACAACAGAGAGAGTCTGGACACTTAGACCAGGCTTCCTCAAACTCAGCCCTCCAGATGCTTTGGGACTACAATTCCCATCATCCCTGACCACTGGTCCTGTTAGCTAGGGATGATGGGAGTTGTAGTTCCAAAACATCTGGAGGGCCGAGTTTGGGGATGCCTGACTTAGACCCTATCTGTGCTAGACACTAAAAGTTGTTTATACCACTTTAAGCAATCATAACCTCCCCACTCCCAGATTCCTGGGAACTGTAGTCTGTTACAGATGGTGGGAGTTGTTAGGAGACCCCCTATTCCCCTGACAGAGCTACAATTCCCAGGGTGGTTTAACAATCAATCCCTCTGCCCGGGAACTCTGGGAATTGTACTTTGGTGAGGGGAAGGGGTGTATGTCTCCTAACAACTTTCAGCACCTGTAACAAACTACAGTTCCCAGGGTTCTTTGGGGGAAGCCATGACTGTTTAAAATGGTATCACAGCGCTTTAAAGGCATAGTGCTGATGTGGTTTTTAGGATGAAGAAATGTATAATGCTACATTCCCCTGAATCCCCAAAAATAGTTTCAAATGGGTGGGGTAGGGAACTGTGGCCCTCCAGATGTTGTTGAACTCCCAACTCCCATCAGTCCCGGTGGCCAGCATGGCCAATGGTCAGCGATGATGGGATCTGTAGTCTAGGGGGGGGGACATTGGGGTGCCCTAGTTATGCACCCTTGCTGTAAACAGTTGGCACCGTGTCAAATCCATAAACAAATTGCACACTTTGTGTGACTCGGCCTCAACAAATCCTTGCCACAGTGATCTCATTAATGAAAACAATTATCTCTCTTTCAATGCCATTACAATGTTGATCACCTCGTTCTATTGGCATCTTGCCAGCTGCCGCTCATTTCACTGTGAGCCACATGTATGCCCAATTCTTTCACTTGGAATTCAAATCCAATTGCTTAACTCATTTCATTAAAAAATAAAAATAAAGACAGAGCTCTCTCTCTCTGTAAGCAGGGTCTATTGCAGGGCTTGGGGGGTGCTCAAGAGTGAAGGGTTGGGGGTCAAATGCCTCCCCCTCTGGCTTTCAAGACTCTCCACAGTCCTGGATGGTGGGCAGAGAGGGTTGTGTGAGTGTTAGGTCTTGGTTTAATTGACACAGAAATAGGAATGTCTGTGTACTGGTGAAAAGGTTTAACAAGGGGAGATTCCACTGAAGAACAGCAGACCCTCCAAGTGCCCCTGTTTTCCAGGGACAGTCCCGGATTTACAGAAGCCATCCCGGTTTCTGACTTGATCCTGGAATGTCCTGCTTTTCCTTATTTTCATCTGAGAAAAGTTGGAGGGTATAGAGTTATGCCACCCATGAGCCAAGGAGATAAGTAACTCTATGACCTTTAGAAGACATCTGAAGGCAGCCTTGTATTATTTTTTTTAATGTTTATTGTTTTATTATTATTACTAGTGGGCCCGGCCACGCGTTGCTGTGGCTCATTTTATGCTTATTACCATCAGCAGCAGCAGCAGCAGCCAAAACAAACCCCCACCTACCCCCGCCAGCGTCGTGTGCACTCTGCACGCGCTCAGGTGCCCTCTCGCAGCCTGTGGCAGAAAAAGCCGAGGAAGGAGGCCTCTGACGCCGTCTGAGGGAAAAGCACTATAGAAACGCACAGATAAAAAACACACATCGGGAGATCACTGAGGGACGATCACGGTGGCCATTTCCCGGCGTGCCTTGCCTGTGGCCTTTTCAAGGGGAAAAGTGCTAGTAACCCTCTACAGCAGTGTTCCCCAACCTTGGGCCTCCAGCTGTTTTCGGACTACAATTCCCATCATCCCTGACCACTGGTCTTGCTAGCGAGGGATGATGGGAGTTGTAGTCCAAAAACAACTAGAGGCCCAAGGTTGGGGAACACTGCTCTACAGAGAGGATATGATTCCATTTCCCAGAGTGCCTTGAGCGTGCGGTTGGTTGGGATAATACGCCCACCATTTCCCAGCATGCCTTGCGGATTGGGCGAAAGAGCTTAGTTCACCCACAGGGCGCCTTGACTCCATTTCCCAGCGTGCCTTACGGGTCCGGCCTAGTTAACTGCGAGAGGCGGCGGCCTCCATTTCCCAGCGTGCCTTTGACAAAAGAGATATTTACATTTCCCTGTTTCCCAGCCAAGTTAATCACACCCTTTTGTCTGGCACTCAGGTATCAGGAAGCCACTGACACAATCACCCCCTGCTTCCTTGCAGAGAAACAGTTTCTCAGTTTGGGAGTGAAAATGGAGACAGGCCTGTGGCCTTGTTTTGCTTGGCACACTTATGAACAATTATTATATATATAGATAAGACCTTGATATTCTTACAACACCTTGTGGGTCCGGCCTAGTTAACTGTGAGAGGTGGCGGCCTCCATTTCCCAGCGTGCTTTGTGGCTATTAAAAGCCTATTAAAAGCCGAGTCGACTATCAGGGAAAGAGGCAGGCCATCTCTTCTTTGAACTCATTTCCCAGACATCCTTGCGGCCCTGGCCTGAAGAGTCCATTGAGATATGACGCTGCCCTGTGATGAGCCTTTCTATTGGAAGCTGATGATGACATATAATATGTGCGCCTTTTTTAAAGTGTTTATTCTATATTTTAGATATGTCAGGTGTGGTTTTTTTGAATTTTTATTATGCCAGATCCTTCCTTGATGGTCATGGTACGCTGTGTCCTAATTTGATGAGATTTGGTCCAGCGGTTACGGAGCAAGGTGGTGTCTGCCGCGCACGCAATGGGAACATTTATATATATAGAGATTATTATTATTATTATTATTATTGTATGTTGGAAGCTGCCCAGAGTGGCTGGGGCAACCCAGTCAGGTGTGGGAGGGTATAAATAATAAAAAAATTATGTATTATTATGGAATAGGACGTCCCTATTTCCATCGGAGAAATGTTGGAGGGTATGGAATGGCAAACTCTCCCTGCGCTCTTGCTGAGTTGATAAATTAACTAATGGTCATTTTCTGCCAGCAAACAGGTGAGTATTGTAACCTTAGATCAGGTGACGAAGGTGTGGAATTCCAAAACCGCCATCTTGAAAGGTTGGTTGGTGGCTTCAGTCTTTCTCTGAACCCAACAGAGAACAAAAGGATGCAAATGGCTCTCCAAAAGCTGCATAGCCTTAGGCCAATGGAGGCTGGAATGCAGGCTTTGGGGGAAGAGACACAGTTTGGATTTTTTAAAAATTGTCTTTTGTTTCTAAGAAGATGCTGAGCCTGTGCTGGCCATTGCACAAGATCTAATGGATATTTTGGGTGTATCATTTCCTGGTTTTTTGTTCTGCTTTTGACGAGTTCTGCAAGTAAACTTTGAATAATATTTTCATGGGTCAGGACAATGCTTCATTTCCAAAAGGAGTCGGTTCTTATGCAGCCAAACACTTCATGCTGCACAATATGAATATCAGCAATCGCGAGTGTGTGCAGAAACTAGCCTCCTGTACTGAGGTAAAATTCGGCACTCCTTGTTCCCCTCCGGCCCCACCTACCCCGGCATGTGTGCGCTACTCTGGTTCGCCAGAAGCGGCTTAGTCATGCTGGCCACATGACCCGGAAGCTGTATGCTGGCTCCCTCGGCCACTAAAGCGAGATGAGCGCCGCAACCCCAGAGTCGTCTGCGACTGGACCTAATGGTCAGGGGTCCCTTTGCCTTTACCTTTAAGGTGCTACTGGAAGGAATTTTTTATTTTGTTTTGACTACGGTAGACCAACATCAAAAAAAGTAAGATCATGGCCACTGGTCCCATCACCTCCTGGCAAATAGAAGGGGAAGAAATGGAGGCAGTGAGAGATTTCACTTTCTTGGGTTCCATGATCACTGCAGACGGTGACAGCAGTCACGAAATTAGAAGACGCCTGCTTCTTGGGAGAAAAGCAATGACAAACCTAGACAGCATCATAAAAAGCAAAGACATCACCTTGCCGACAAAGGTCCGTATAGTTAAAGCTATGGTTTTCCCAGTAGTAATGTACGGAAGTGAGAGCTGGACCATAAAGAAGGCTGATCGCCGAAGAATTGATGCTTTTGAATTATGGTGCTGGAGGAGACTCTTGAGAGTCCCATGGACTGCAAGAAGATCAAACCTATCCATTCTTAAAGAAATCAGCCCTGAGTGCTCATTAGAAGGACAGATCCTGAAGTTGAGGCTCTAGTACTTTGGCCACCTCATGAGAAGAGAAGACTCCCTGGAAAAGACCCTGATGTTGGGAAAAATGGAGGGCACAAGGAGAAGGGGACGACAGAGGACGAGATGGTTGGACAGTGTTCTCGAAGCTACTAACATGAGTTTGGCCAAACTGCGAGAGGCAGTGAAGGATAGGCGTGCCTGGCGTGCTCTGGTCCATGGGGTCACGAAGAGTCGGACACGACTGAACGACTGAACAACAACAAAGACCAACACGGCTACCTTCCTGTAATTGTGAAATGTGTGGGATCAATGAATCTATAATGGGAAGACGTGTCAACATCACATAATGTTCTACTAAAGACAAGGCATTGCCTAATTCCTACATCAGTGTGGCGCAACCAAATCAAAACAAATGTCAAACAAGATCTCCGAGACACCTTAGCTGTGTGTAGGTGTTTTTAATGAAGTCCTCCAACAAAAACCAGCAGCTACAGATTAGATAGATATGGCTTTATTTGGTTTATCTCAGATAAGTATTTGTGCAACTCAAACTGACAGTGGTGAGCCTCTCCCAGGGTGCCAACTTTCCCAACTTCACTTGGCTCCTTTGCCTCTTAGCAGCCACGGTCGGAAATCTGGCAACACCTGTATCGCCACGTTTCGCCGGCCGAATTTCTCCTGCTTGACGCACGCGGCTGCTAAAGGGCATAGAGGCATCTGTGCGAGGAGGGGAGAGTCGGCAGCCCTCCTTGCCAACCAAGCTCCCCCCCCCCCGCCACATACTCCCCTCAGCTCTGCAAAAAGGAGAGCGATAAAAGGGAGCCCTGTCATCCTACAGATTTACGCACCTGTGTTGCAAAAGAGCGAGGTAAGGGTGGGAGGACACACGACAGAGGAAAGCGTGGAACCCAAACCGGTTGTGGGGCTGTGTGTGGCTTTGGTGTACATGCAGAACGGCAGACTTCCTCCTCCAACAGGAAATAGGGTTGCCGGGTCTCGGGGAGTTTGACCTGAGGTTTCCAGGGGTTAACGCTTCCCTTCTCAGAGTCTTCAAGGGAAGCAGGCCGGAGCGGGTGCTGGGGAGTAAATTTGGGAGGTGGGGGGTGGGAGTAAGGGTCGCCTGGACCCTGCAAGGAAGAATGCTTGTTCACTGAAACTTTTTGCTCTTTGCTCTGACTCCTCTCGCGCAGAGGCAGCAGTTGTAACTTGGCTCCCACCCCTCTGCCACCTGAGATGTGCCATCCTTTGCCCAGGGCTGGCGCCAGCACTCAGCACCCTAGGGCAGTCGCTGAGGCCCGCTGCTGCCAACAACCCTGTGGTGGTTTGGTAGCTGCCTGCCGCTGAAACAAAATTCCCACAGTGCCCCACAGCAGGGTCGTTGGGAGGGGCATTCTGGGAAAACTACACTCACGACAGGAGACTGGGGTAGGCCGGGGCTCTCCTCAGTCAGATCTGGAGCCAGACCTGCTCTGCTCCACCCCTCACCGTTGGATGCTAAGCCCTATCTTGCCCCATCAGCGGCCAGGCCTCACCCTTTAAGCTCCTATGCTCGGCTCCTTCTGCCTCGTTGGATGGCTTTAAAAGGAGGAGGTGACTATCAACGGAACCTCCAGGCTTAGAGGCAGTCTATCCCGGGGTTGCAGGGCAGAAGTGAGGCAGCAGAGGGACGGCTCTTGCCCTCATGCCCTGCTTTCTGGGCGTCCCAAAGGCATCTCTGTTTGGGGCCACTGGAAGAAAGAGGCAGTTTTGGGGCACATGAGCCAGCTTTGGTCTTTATGAGTCTTGGGAGACCCGGCAACCCTAGTGGGAAGCGCTCTTTCTCTCCAGAGTGATTCCAGAGAATTCATCTGGCCCTGTCCCAGCACCTGGGTGGAGAGAGGAAGCAACCAACCAATCAAAGGCACAGCTAAAAGTGAGGTATCAGTAGTAGGCAAAGGGTTTGATCAGAGGTCGGCAACCTCCGGCCCATGGGACGGATGCGGCCCAAGAAGACCGTTTTACCAGCCCATGAGCCGCCCGCTCGGCAAGTCCCCTGCGCACTGCGCTAAACTGGCGCGGCGTGGGGTGGCGACTCGCCGAGTGGTGCCGGAAATGGCGTCTGCACATGTCCACTACGCCGGAAATGGCGTCCGAGCATGTCCACAACACTGGAAACCACGTCGGGGCATGCACAGATGCGGTTTCCAGCGTCGCAGACATGCGCAGATGCCATTTCCAGAATCACACTGCGCATGTCCGGCCCATGGACAATCTCCGTGGGAATGATCCGGCCCATGGCCGGAAAACCTTGCCGACCCCTGGGTTTGATGTTACAGATATGCTAGGGCAGCTGAGCTCCTGGGCATGGCGTGTGTGTGCGAGTGGGGGGCTGGGAGGGGGAGCAGCAGCTGGAGGTGAGAAGTCCAGGTAGGATACCTCTCAGGTGGCCATGCAGGGAAATCCCTGGTGATGTCAATTAAATGTGCATACAAGAGCTGGGATCATTCCCACCCCAGCCCTCTTTGCCAGGTCAAGCGGGATTCCTGGGCACGCATCTCTTCGGATGGGACAGCGGCTGCCACGCACATCCCCCTCGGCACACGACGCCATGAATCATCGGGATGCGGGGAAGCGAGCCATTGCATCTGCCTCTGCCGCTGTGTGCCGCAGCTGGCTGGCAGGCAGTCAACATTTCCTTGGGTACATACAAGTCCATTTGCAGGAGCCGAGAGTGCTGGCGACCGCTGTCGGGCGCAATGTCTGCCGGCGTTCCCCATCCTACAAGTCCTCAGGAGTCACTGGAGAGAGGGAGTGCTCCTTCCCACACAACCTGGAGGAGGTTGCAGAGCGAACGAGAACGATGGTTCTCATGGGCCTGTCAATCAGCACCCAGCCATTGCACCATTTCGGCAGGGCGGAACTCCTGCATGCCGCATTCCTTCCTTCTGTCCTCCTGACTGAGGCGGGAGGGTGGGTTGTTTTTTTGCTTGTTTTTTTGCTACTGGAGCCTCAATCCAGTTCCTCCGGAAATCTAGCCCCGGGCCTCCTGATCCGAGGCCCACGAAGCAGCTGCAACCGTCGGGAAGACGCTTGTTGAACGGCCTCCTACAGGTTACTCTCTCGGACGAGTCCACTAAGGCTGTGGGGGCGCCTTCGCTCCAGCCGGCGGCCGGAGAGCAAGCGCCGCAAGGACGAGGTAGAGCTGAGGTCCCCACAGCTCTGCAGGTGAATCCCTTCCGGAGAGCTCCGCTCCAGCCTCTGCCTGGGCACCTGAGAGAAAAACAAAAGGACAGACAGCCTGTAAATGAAACATTAAGCCAGAGCTGCAATTTTCTTCCCTGCCCTCGAACCCTGTTAGCAGTGCCAAGGTCTGGCCCTGCAGCATGAGAAATCGTACTATAAAGGGAGAGCAGCTCTGACCACACACAGAGATTGGGAATCAACACTTTCCAAACAGGAATCACGGCTTCTAGCACAGGAGTAGGCAACCTAAGGCCCGGGGGCCGGATGTGGCCCAATCGCTTTCTTAATCCAACCCGCGGACGGTCTGGGAATCAGCGTGTTTTTACATGAGTAGAATGTGTCCTTTTATTTAAAACTAGTTGAATTTAGCCCGTTAATAACGTGCGCTAGAACGGAGAGGAGGGCCGGGGCGCCACGCATCCCACCCTCCCTCGTTCCCGGCAGGCCCGAGGAGGGAAGCGGCGGCGGCGGCCTCTGCGCTCCGCCGCGGAGCTCCCCATCCCCGGACGGTGCCAGGTGGCGGGCCCAGCTCCGTGCGAGGCAGCGGCACTGAGACAACTGACGACGCACGTGCGCCGTCGCTGCCTCTCGGACATGCCCTCTGTCATCGCCTATTGGTCTCTGCGCTCCAGGGGACATGCGCAGTGGCAAAAAACCACTGACACACGGACTGGACGCAGGGACACTTGGAGATTATTATATAGGATGCATCTCTGGGTTATTTGTGGGGCATAGGAATTCGTTCATCCCCCCCCCAAAAAAAGATAGTCCGCCCCCCCCCACAAGGTCTGAGGGTCAGTGGAACGGCCCCCCACTGAAAAAGTTTGCTTAAACCAGTGATGGCTAACCTTGACACTCCAAATGTTTTGGAACTACAACTCCCATCATCCCTAGCTAACAGGATCAGTGGTCAGGGATGATGGGAGTTGTAGTCCCAAAACATCTGGAGTGTCAAGGTTAGCCATCACTGGCTTAAACCATGCAATGCAACTGCTGTGCCTTTAACCCTTGCCTTGCCTACGTATCGCTCAGGTCTATGAGTTGGGCAGAAACAAGAAACTGAGTTAAAGTTCTTCATCTGGTAGCAAGGGTTAAGAAAGGAGCTTCGTCTCTATTCCTGCTTTGGTGTCATTGAGGGATAAAAAGAGCAACGCGTGTTTTAAGCCACCTCCACATCATGGCTCCGTACACATGTTTTGTTTCCCTCCAAAGAATCCTGGGAACTGTAGTTTGCTCAGGGTACTGGGCATTGCACACCAGTGTGGGGCGAACTACGGTTCCCATGATGCTTTGTGGGTGGGGGAATGTGCTTTCAATGTACAGCACGGGCACAGTCTCTCGGGATTTTGTGGGAGGGATTACCAGAAATTTAGGTTTGCGCAACTAAAGAGGACGGGCTTATTCTGTCACCGACCGCAACAAATCCCGTTGCAAAAACAAACACCAGACATTTAACATTCCGATCGAGGATGGCGAAATGAGCTGGAGCGTGTTTAACAGGAAGACGCGAAAGACTTAACAGGAAGGCATGTGAACACGGTGC
This sequence comes from Darevskia nairensis, assembly GCA_034642065.1. NCBI lineage: Eukaryota > Metazoa > Chordata > Lepidosauria > Squamata > Lacertidae > Darevskia > Darevskia nairensis. The sequence goes on along the minus strand of JAWWNI010000037.1, from coordinate 251,907 downwards.
AATGTTTGTTCTTGTATAACTTCCCTGCAATCAAATCTGAAGGAACATTCAGTAAAGATGGGACACCATCTAACTCACCTCCACAATTTGCGCAAAGAGATCCGGGGGCAGTGATGAGGGAGTAGACCTTATTACTCTCAGGGAAAAGTCAGAAGGGGTGTTCAAAAGTCTGAAGCAGCCTCCCGTATGCCGGGGATTTAATCAAGGAAGAATTCTTTGTGGAACCTAAACAGGAGCTGGTTCAGTTCCCTTGTCGCCTTGTTTCAAGAGCAAGGCTCAGGCAATTAGGATGTTTAACCCTAATTAGTCAGCACAATGAATTTGCCTCCTTAAATACCTGAAATGGCCCACATCATATGGGGGTTTCGAAACTGGGGGTGGGGTGGGGGGTTTCTATTTTTGCCTTTGACATCCTAATCATTGAGTCCTTCCTGGTGGGTTCTTTCATGTTTCCATCCACTGCGGGTGGGTTTTAATTTATTACATTTGTTATTTGAGGGGGAAAGGGGGGGGGATGGCACACAGGCAGCTTACAAGTAGCTCCGGAGGCTAAGTTTGGTCAGAATCAAGTACCGTATATACTCAAGTATAAGCCGACCCGAATATAAGCCAAGGCACCCAATTTTACCACAAAAAACCTGGGAAAGCTCCATAGGAGCCACTGCCTGCCTCACTCGAGTATAAGCCGAGGGCGGCTTTTTCAGCACAAAAAATGTGCTGAAAAACTAGGCTTATACTCGAGTATATAGGTATACTTTTCCAGAGTTAATGCTAAATGCATTACTCCTGGTAAATTAGCCACTAGAGCAGGGGTCAGCAACCTTTTTCAGCTGTGGGCCAGTCCACTGTCCCTCAGACCATGTAGTGGGCCAGACTATATTTTTTTGGGGAGGGGGAATGAATGAATTCCTATGCCCCACAAATAACCCAGAGATGCATTTTAAATAATAGGACACATTCTACTCATGTAAAAACACCAGGCAGGCCCCGGGAAAAGGGTTACCAAAAGCTGTAGAACTAGGGGGGGGGGGGGTGGAAGGAAAGGGATGTGGGATGTGTTTGTTGGTTGGTTATTCTTTTCTGTCTCTGTATTAAAAAATGTTTCAAAACATATCTTCTAGGGCCCGTTATCTCAACGGGCTTAATTCACTAGTTTTAAATAAAAGGACACATTCTACTCATGTAAAAACACACTGATTCCCAGACCGTCCGCGGCCGGATTGAGAAGGCGATAGGGCCGCATCCAGCGCACGAGCCTTAGGTTGCCTACCCCTGCGCTAGAGGATCGTGACAATTTGTGCCCTGGGCTTTTTAAGACTCATCTCCCCATGTACTGAAGGGACGCGGGTGGCGCTGTGGTCTAAACCACTGAGCCTAGGGCTTGCCGATTAGAAGGTCGGCAGTTCGAATCCCCGCGACGGGGTGAGCTCCCGTTGCTCGGTCCCAGCTCCTGCCAACCTAGCAGTTCGAAAGCACGTCAAACTGCAAGTAGATAAATAGGTACCGCTCCGGCGGGAAGGTAAACGGCGTTTCCGTGCGCTGCTCTGGTTCGCCAGAAGCGGCTTAGTCATGCTGGCCACATGACCCGGAAGCTGTACGTCGGCTCCCTTGGCCAATAAAGCGAGATGAGCGCCGCAACCCCAGAGTCGGACACGACTGGACCTAATGGTCAGTGGTCCCTTTACCTTTACCTTTACCCATGTACTATCTGAAACCAAAGTGAAACATGGGTGTCAGATGTCAACTCTCCTACCCCACTATTAGAGGGAAAGCGCTTTCTTAAAACAAAACAAAAGAATTCTTGTCCAAATCAAGAGAACAAAAAGGAACACAAAATTGCAGAACTGGGAGGGACCACAAGGGTCATTTAGTCCAACCCCTTGCAACGCAGGAATCTTTTTGCCCAGCATTGGACTCGAACCCACAACCCTGTGAATAAAGTCTCGTGCTCTACCAACTCGGGGAGTTTTTAACGCCTGGTGTCTTGCTGTGTTTCTTATACAGTGGCACCTTGCTTTAAGAACAGATTAGTTTATGAACAACTTGGATTAAGAACGCCGCAAACCTAGAAGTAGGTGTTTTGGTTTGTGAACTTTATCATCATCATCATCATCATCACTTACTTGCCTTCCGTCCTACCAGCCACCACGACTGTTGAGTTGATAAGAACTCAATTTCATGCGAAACAAAAAAATAAGCAGCATAGGAAATTCCACTACCTGGTGAAAACTTGTTTTGCCCTCCGTACCTGCTTGCGCCCCGGAGTGCTGCTGCGCCCTGCCATTTCTGCTCCCGCCAAAGCCAGGTTGCGCTTGGACCTGTGCAGGAAACGGGCCACGAGCCCACGCGTCCCACGGCACACCTTCAGGTCCCCCAGGGAGCGCGTGCCGGTCTTGGACAGGTGCTGCAGCGGCGCCTTCCGTGGTACCTCCAGCTTGGCCTTCCCTGCCAAGCGAGCCCGCAGGGGCAGCTCGCAGAGCGACGGGTGCGAAAGGCAAGCTTCCGAGCAGGGCCCTGGGAAGGAAGGAAGGAAGGAAGGAAGGAAGGAAGGAAGGAAGGAAGGAAGGAAGGAAGGAAGGAAGGAAGGAAGGAAGGGGAAGAGAGGGAGGCAAGGTATTAATGGTAGGTAATAAGAGCCTCCATCTTCAGAGACACTCTACCCCTGAACATCACAATTGCTGGTGGGGTAACACAGGGGTATCAGAAGTTGCGTGATTTCTGCAGGATGCTATGGGACACAGTGGTGGAGCTTCATGCTCCGGCACTGGGGGGCGGAGAGCAGGCGGGGGCGCGGCTGGTGCGTGTCCCAGGGGCATAGCTGTCAACCCTCCCTTTTTTTGGTGGGAAACTCCCTTATTCCAATGCCGTTTCCCGCTGCTATCCTGGATTGTTGATATCCCTTAAAATTCCCGGATTTCAAAGGAAGCAGCTCCTCTCCCTCCCTGGCGGCCAGGGAGGCTCCTCAGCTGCGTTGCTCGGCTGCCAATAAGGAGTCTGAGACTGACTGGGGGCAGAGCTTGCATGCCTTGTGCAGCCAGACCCTCACGCCCAACCAGACAGACAGACAGCCTGCCTGCCGTCTATGCGCTCGCTCTTTCGCTCACCAGTTCGCGCGCAGCCTCTGGAGCACAGGGTGGCGAGGCTACTTGGTGCCATTGCACCGCCCTCGCGGCATCCCTTATTTTCAAATCCGAATGTTTGGAAAAAACCCTTATTTTCGAATCCGAAAGTTGACAGCTATGCCCAGGGGCGTGGCGCACCGCCCATAGGGGCGTGGTGTGCATCCTGAGGGCGTGGCACACCGCCTGCGGGGGTGTGGCGCCCAGCGCGGGCGGGGGGGCAGCCCCGATGGCTCCCCACCAGGATTGCGCTCCCCCTGCACTCCTCTTCCTCCGCCAGTGATGGGACACGAACCAACTGGAAAATAAGCAATACGTCCGCCCTGAAACTTCTGTACGCAAAAACAATATTGGAAGTGGGATGGTGTACAGGCAACTCCCCACTTATGCGGGGGTTATATTCAGGGCCCCTGCACGCATAAGTGGAACGCATGAAAGAGGGGAACACTGTGGCTCATGAGAAGACCCTCCCCAGAGCCCGAGGAAGACGCCCTCTTCAGTCTCTGGGGAGGGTCTCCTTACGAGCCACAAGGACTCTCCTGGGTGCTCCCCACTTCCGGGTTCCACTTCCAGGGTCCCAGCTCCGTCGCACACGAGTAGATCACTCACACGTGAGGAGTCGTCTGTCTAACTGCCCCGACACCATAATGTGCATAAATAGCTATGGAGAGACAATAAGGAGGAGGTCTGGAGGGACCCTGAGTCACAGGAGAAGGAAATACGTCTTAAACATACAGTGCTTGCAATGGCCACCTCGATTTCAAGGCGCTAGGTGCAATTTCAGCTGCTAACTGATTACAGAGGAGAGCCTAGGCTCTATCGTGACACTCCCTGAATTGGGATATTAGAAACTAAAATGCTAAACCAAAGTGAATCTTTACTCAAAAGAGGAAAGGAACAAGAAGCAGCAAGTCGATAAGATAAACTTTAAACTAGTAAACTGAAATAACTGAAATAACTTAAGCTGCAAAGTAGAAAACTGAAATAACTTAAATAACCTAACGAGAGGCTAGCTAATATTCCCGTTTCACTGGAGCTACCAGTTTTCTCAAAGGTAGTAAAGATTTCTAAAAGCTCAAAGAGCTTGCAAAATATCTTTCTGAGAAAAAAGAGAATGAGCAGTTTGAAAGGATATATATATCTACGATACCTTATGTAACCCGCTGTGCATTTTTTAATTAATTTATGACGGTCATGCCTGTTTACTGGTATCTAAACTTCGAACTTAATCTTAAGGAGCGGCATTTCTACACCCAATGTGCAGGTTTAAGTTCAACATGTTGGGTGTAGAAATGCCGCTCCTTAACATTAAGTTCGAAGTTTAGATAAACAGGCATGACCGTCATAAATTAATTAAAAAATGCACAGCGGGTTACATAAGATATTGTATATATATATATATCCTTTCAGACTGCTCATTCTCTTTTTTCTCAGAAAGATATTTTGCAAGCTCTTTGAGCTTTTAGAAATCTTTACTACCTTTGAGAAGACTGGCAGCTCCAGTGAAACGGGAATATTAGCTAGCCTCTCGTTAGGTTACCGTATATACTCGAGTATAAGCCGACCCGAATATAAGCCGAGGCACCCAATTTTAACACAAAAAACCTGGGAAAGCTTCATAGGAGCCACTGCCTGCCTCACTCGAGTATAAGCCGAGGGCGGCTTTTTCAGCACAAAAAATGTGCTGAAAAACTTGGCTTATACTCGAGTATATAGGGTATTTAAGTTATTTCAGTTTTCTACTTTGCAGTTTAAGTTATTTCAGTTATTTCAGTTTACTAGTTTAAAGTTTATCTTATCGACTTGCTGCTTCTTGTTCCTTTCCTCTTTTGAGTAAAGATTCACTTTGGTTTAGCATTTTAGTTTCTAATATCCCAATTCAGGGAGTGTCACAATAGAGCCTAGGGCCCTAGGCTCTCCTTTTTTCGGCTTATTCCTCATGACTGTCTCTTTTTTTCTGAACTGATTACAGAGGGCTGAAGTTGCAACACTAAAAGTCCAGTTTCTACAGCAGGCTAAAGACACCGCTGGGGCAGGTGGTTACTCTCAGCGGTGCCCCTTCTGAGGATCACAGCTGCCATGCAAGGTGGAGCGGTCCTTGACCATGTTCACAACTGCACTGTAATAAGAATGAGCACAGCGTTCAGACTTACTACACTTTCATAAGAACAATGATGCCAAAAACTATTAGTAATAATACTCAAGGCAATTTGTCATTAGTCACCTGCTTTGTGTCTTACAAATAAAACGATGTAAGACAAGACAAGACACCCTGTGAGGGCAATAAACTCCTTGAACGTCTGAGGCATTTTATCTGCACGGAGGAACAGGTGGGTGGGAACTGTCCGGTTTCCAAGGTGACGGTTCTCATGATTGAGATCCAGCGCCGAGGGCCTTCTGGCAGTTCCCTCACTGCGAGAAGTGAGGTTACAGGGAACCAGACAGAGGGCCTTCTCGGTGGTGGCGCCCGCCCTGTGGAACGCCCTTCCAGCAGAAGTCAAGGAAATAAGCAGCTATCCTATTTTTAAGAGACAGCTGAAGGCAGCCCTGTTTAGGGAAGTTTTTAATACTTAATGCTGTATTGTTTTTAACACTCGATTGGGAGCTGCCCAGAGTGGCTGGGGAAACTCAGCCAGATGTGCGGGGTACGAATAATAATAAATTATTACTATTACTATTACAGTGGTACCTCGACTAACGACGATAATGCGTTCCGACGCGATTTCCGTTAGTCAAAAAAATTCGTTCGGCAAATCCCCATAGGAATGCATTGGGGAAAAATTCGTAAGTCGAAGAAATCCTATTCAAAAATTCGTAAGTCGAAGAAATCCTATTCAAAGCGGCCACGACGTCTTTTCTTAAGTTGAAGAAATTCGTATGCGGCGGCCATTTTGTTTTACCGGAAGTCATTCGTTAGGCGAAAAATACGTTAGGCGAGTTATTCGTTAGGCGAGGTACCACTGTATTATTATTATTATTATTATTATTATTATTATTATTATTATTATTATTCAAGCAGTCGCTGATCTCAACCTGTATCCGCTGGCTCATTATTTGCCAGGTTCAAAGATGGCAAACTCACTCAGCTTCACCTTTGCCTGGATCTGCCTGATCACAATCAGCCAGGTCCAAAGATGGCTACCAAAGCAAGCCACTTCCCTCACCTGTCTGTGCCGAGGAGTTGGGCCCATCCTCCTCTGACGCCTTGGCGCAGAACACCTCCTGGAAGTCCGCTTCTGGTGGGGAGTGAGGAAATGAAAGGCAGGAAAGAAATGGTTTAAAATGGGGGCGTTTCGGTAGCTCAGAGCACACCTTTTGCATTCAGGAGATCTCAGATTCAATCCCCGGCATCTCGAATTACATCCCTTGCAAGTGTCCCGTGGGGGGAAAAAACAGGAAATCCAATTTTTTCCATGTGAGAACATGGTGGGCACTTTGAGTGCTGTGATCTCGCGTGATTTCGCACTGAGGTCTCACCCCCAAAAATGCTTTGGGGGGGGCACAATCATACGTGGCATATGCTCTTGTGAGAAAGCACGGCCTTGAAAACGGCACGTATGGGATATTTAAGATGCAAACAAACCAACAATTTGTGTTTTGCTAGGTAGGTACATGATAGGAGCTGAAGCTCACAGAGTTTTCCGGTAAACTTGCTAGAGAGAACAATCCTACTCTGACACATCAGTACACTTAGACCTTTAGACTTCAATACTTACCATATATTCCGGCGTATAAGACGACTGGGCGTATAAGACGACCCCCAACTTTTCCAGTTAAAATATAGAGTTTGGGATATACTCGCCATATAAGAAATACGACCCGGAGTATAAGACGACCCCCGACTTTTGAGAAGATTTTCCTGGGTTAAAAGTAGTCTTATACGCAGGAATATACAGTGATTAGCTGAAGAAGGAAGAATCTCCGAAACAGGGCCTTGTCCTTGTACTTTGTTCCCATTCGACAAATATTAAGAAATATAGCCACAAAAGACTTGCAAAACTGAAATTGGTCTGAGTTCTTGTTACTTTATTATTTTCTGCATCTTTTCATCAAGAACTCCAACTTTTTGAACTGACATTGTCGGGGGCATAGCTATTCAGTGGTACCTCTGGTTAAGAACTTAATTCGTTCCGGAGGTCCTTTCTTAACCTGAAACTGTTCTTAACCTGAAGCACCACTTTAGCTAATGGGGTCTCCCGCTGCCGCTGCGCCGCCAGAGCACAATTTCTGTTCTTATCCTGAAGCAAAGTTCTTAACCTGAAGCATTATTTCTGGGTTAGCGGAGTTCTTAACCTGAAGCGTCTGTAACCTGAGGTACCACTGTATATTCTCCTACCTGCCTGGGCACTTCGCCTTCCTCTTTCCATCTCTTTCCGCTGTGCCAGCAATGTGACGACATCTGCCCTATTTGAGCTCCAAGCTCCAACTACATTTTAAGCCAGGCTTAAGTTACTAACTGAATTAGTAACTGAATTACCTTTGTAACTGAATTACCATTTTAAGCCTGTCTGAGCAAAGCTGCAAAGTTACTCTTCAACAAGCATTCTGAGAAACTAAATGTTAATTTTACCTTTTACAAGACTGTGTGCTTGTCATTTTAAAGGGGGGAAATGGCAGAAAAATCCAGCCTGCCTTAAAGCGTCCTGGATTACTCAAACCAAAAGGCTAAAACTAGGCCAAGTTTCCTTTGAAGGATGGCATTCTGCTGAACTCAAATGTGAGGAAGGAAGGATAATACCCAGGGGTTGGTTTTTTTCAGGTGGGCGCCGTTCAGCGGCATAGCTAGCTGCTGGGGTGCCCGGTGTGGCGCACACGTCCTGCAGCCGGGGGCGGGGTGAGCCACCCATGGGTGCGGGGCGCGCTGCGGGAAGCCTCTCTGCCACCTTCGACTCAGCTGTAGGGCGGCTGAGGGAGAGGCGGTGGGTAGACGCAAGCCCCAAGCTGCCAGTGTGGTGTAGTGGTTAAGAGTGGTAGACTCATAATCTGGTGAACTGGGTTTGCATCTCCGCTCCTCCCCATGCAGCTGCTGGGTGACCTTGGGCTAGTCACACTTCTCTGAAGTCTCTCAGCCCCACTCACCTCACAGAGTGTTTGTTGTGGGGGAGGAAGGGAAAGGAGAATGTGAGCCGCTTTGAGACTCCTTCGGGTAGTGATAAAGCGGGATATCAAATCCAAACTCTTCTTCTTCTTCTGCAGGAGCCCAAGACACCACGTCACTCCCAGGAGAGACGTGTGGATCGGGCACACTGCAGGCCCCGCAGTAAGTGCCAGCCCCTGTGGTATGGCGCCCAGTGCCAGCCGCGTTTCATTACGGTTGTTGACTGAACTAAAAAGTTTCATGTTTAGAGTAGATCTGTGATAGTTTCAGAAAATATATTAAATGGCATAAGATGAAAGAAGGGCAGATGAAATTCCTGTCTTAGATATAGGAAGTGAAGTGTAAACGGTGGAAGTCAATCAACGAAATTTCAATATTGATTCTGTATGGTGATATACATAGAATAGATTTGGAAGAAATTCTTCCGAATTTTTTTCTCTTTTTCCTGTAGCCTCTTCTTTCTTTTTCCCCCTTTTTCTATCATTCTTCCGCTTTTTCTTTTTTCTTTACCTTTCTCTTTCTTATTTTTCTTTGGTTTAGATAAAGATTTGTGCTTATGGTAATAAATATGTATGTATGTATGTATGTATGTATGTACCGTATGTATGTATGTATGTATGTATGTGTTTATTTGTAATATTTTGTATATACTTTGCAATAAAATTAATAATATTAATAATAAAAGTTTCGTGAGCCCAATTTTTTCTTTAACTCATATTTTTGTCATTTTGTCACCCCCCCTCAGTGATGACACCCAGGGCGGCCCACCCCCCACACTTCCCCTTCCTCTGCCACTGGCACCATTGCCATTATAAGAGAACAAGGCAGGCGCTCCTGGTGAGTTCCAGCACCTCTTTTACTAGAAAAAACAGCACTGATAACATCTAATAAATATATCCTGTTATGTATCCACCCACTATTCAACATATCCTTTCCTAGCATCTGTCCTCATCACAACGAAACACACCCACGCCACGTTCTCCGCCGTCCAGCTTCCTCCAGCTCGGTCTACTCACCATTCTCGCAGGCCGTGACAATCCCGGGATCGCTGTGAGACCTCAGCAGAGGACCCCGGACAGAAGGCAAGCGGTACGAGGCCTCGCTGCTCCGGCGCTGCCGCCCGGCGCCTTTGCGTCCCGGCAGCGAGGCTTTGGGCTTGACCCGCACCTCGGGGAAGCAAGGCCCGGCGCTTTGGCCTAAGCTCTCCAGGCGCTGGCAGCTGTGCGTATGGGCACTGCCCGCCTCGTGCAAGCCCTCGTACCCCGTGGAGCCGGGCGTGGAGCAGGAGTACGAGCGCTCCCCGCGCAGGCGCGCCTGGGGCGTCTCCTCGAAAGGGCCCTGCAGGGTGGGGCTCTGAGGGTGCAGGCCGCATTGGCCGCAGTCCACGCTCAAGCAGTAGTCGGCTCGGCTGCGCTGGATGGAGCGGAACAAGACGTAATCCACTGAGCAGACCGACCCGCTGGCGTCCAGCAGGCAGGAGTCCTCAGATGGGCTGCTGTCGCCGGGAATGTCCACGATCTCCGACATGATCAGGGAGCCACTGTCCATGGAAACCGCTGCAGGGGAGAGAGCGAGAGAGAGCCATTTTAGTAAAAATGGCATGTTTCCAGGGTCAGGGCGAACAAATCCGTCCATTTGCAGCCCTCTCCAGGAGTGGGGGAAACTTACAATTTTACCTTAAAGGCCACCATAAACAGCTGAAAACTTTAGCAGGATTGCAATCACACTTGTAATGTAACAAGAACTATGGGTACAATGGAGTTATAAAAAAAACTTGGTTTGTTTAAAAAAGATGCAACAAAACAAATGCAATAGGGCGAATCACATTTTGATGGGCAGGAGAATCTACTGTCTATCAAAATAGTCATCTGGTGCTCATCTTCTTCCACACATTACTTCACTAGAGAAATGCACTGCAGAACCCGGACAAGTGTGAATTCTGAAGTGTGGATTCACGTATAGTTCCGCAAAGTACCAATTAGGCCTTTGAATGCAAAGTGAAATCAAATTTCTCCCCCACCTAGAACAGAGCAACCAAGTACAGGCGCCCACAGGAATTTTTTGGGTGCAGGAAGGAGCAGCAAAGTAAATATTCCAAATCATTTCATCAAAATACATACCTGTCAGAGATCTGGTCTATCCACACCTGGTGCTATCATTAGGGATAAAGGTAAAGGGACCCCTGACCATTAGGTCCAGTCGTGACCGACTCTGGGGTTGCGGCACTCATCTCGCTTTACTGGCCGAGGGAACTGGCATACAGCTTCCAGATCATGTGGCCAGCATGACTAAGCCGCTTCTGGCGAACCAGAGCAGCACACAGAAATGTCGTTTACCTTCCCGCTGGAGCAGTACCTATTTATCTACTTGTACTTTGACGTGCTTTCGAACTGCTAGGTTGGCAGGAGCAGGGACCAAGCAACAGGAGCTCACCCCATCGCGGGGATTCGAACCGCCAACCTTCTGATTGGCAAGCCCTAGGCTCTGTGGTTTAACCCACAGGACCACCCGCATTGTTAGGGATACATGCCTACAAAGGTTCTTACCTTCACCACTGAGCACAACAGATGGGACCCGGTTGCAAGAACAAGGACCGTGTGAGGTATCTGTAAACTGCGAGTCAAACAGAGTCACCTGCAGAGCAAAGGCAGAAAATGTTGGTGCGCAGCGAAGTCGGGGATACCTTGCCCATGGGGGCTGAATGCAGCCCCTCCAAGCCTCTCCTTCTGGCCCCCAGGACTCTTCCCCAGGCCACACCCCCTACTGGGCCCTGCTTCAAGCCTTCCTCAAGGGTTCTTGCCTGGCTGAAAGGCCTCCCATCACATTGCAGCCATGCCTCTCACTTGCCTGGCTGGACGATGGAAACTAGCTTACTACAAGTCCCAAGACCTGCATTGGCTCCCAGTACGTTTCTGAGCACAATTAAAAGTGTTGGTGCTGGCCTTTAAAGGCCTAATTGGCCCCTGCCCAATATACCTGAAGGAGTGTCTCCACCCCCATCGTTCAGCCCGGACACTGAGATCCAGCGCCGAGGGCCTTCTGGCGGTTCCCTCACTGCGAGAAGCAAAGCTACAGGGAACCAGGCAGAGGGCCTTCTCGGTAGTGGCACCCGCCCTGTGGAACGCCCTCCCATCAGATGTCAAGGAGATAAGCAACTACAGTGGTACCTCAGTTTTCGAACGTAATCCATTCCGGAAGACCGCTCGAGTTCTGAAACGTTCAAAAACCGAAAACTCAAAACTCAAAACAGAAGCCTCAAAACGGAAAACTCAATATGGAAGCCGTATTTCCGGTTTGACTTCTGAGGCGCGTTCGAAAACCGAAGCATTTACTTCCGGGTTTACGGCGTTCGAGTTCGAAAACCGAGATAAAACTGCCTCTGACTTTTAGAAGACATCTGAAGGCAGCCCTGTATCAGGAAGTTTTTCATGTTTGATGTTGTGTTGTGCTTTTACTGTTTTCTGTTGGGAGCTGCCTAGAATGTCTACAGCAAGCCAGTCAGATGGGTGGCATATTATTATTATTATTATTACTATTATTATCTCAAGTCTCCTTCACTTCCTCTAGGAAGACATTGAATTCCCTCCAGGGAAAGAACCTGGAATATATTGATTCGACGAGTAGCCCAGATATTGTAAAGGTGGTCATCTGTCATGGAAGAACCCCTCTGAAGAAGGCAGCAGGGGCTACCCAGGCCTTGTTGCTGGTTGCAAAGGGGTCCCCATGGCACTTCAAACTTCAGGACTCCAAAGACAAAAGTCCACAGCTACCCAAAGTAAGACCTTCCTGCCTTGAATTGTACCGATGTAATACCTGGCTGTCTCCATGGAGTCCCATGACGGCCTCGTAACTGGGAGGGAAGTCGGTGGGGTAGAGAGGAACGGGGCTGTCCATCGAGCCATTGTAGGTTATGCTGTCAGGAGGAGAAAGAATAACCTCATTGTCCATGATACACGTTCCTTCTTGGTTATGCATTTATATCTTACTCTTTCCCCCAAGGAGGTCAGCGTGGCATGCAGCGAAAACAGCGGGGGGGGGGGAAGCATTCGTTTTTAAAAGAGACGAGATGCTCTGAAGACCATCTTGGAGAGGGGCATACAACCCGTACAGTTTCAAGTCTGCATTTTGCATCAATGAGGACTAGGAACCTGCATACAGTGGTACAGTCATACCTCGGGTTGCGCTCACTTTTCAGGATGTGAACGCGCCGAACCCGGAAGTACCAGAACGGGTTACTTCTGGGTTTCGGCGCTCGTGCATGCGCAGAAGTGACAAATCGCGCTTTGTGCATGCGAAGAAGTGCCGAATTGCATCACGTGCGGGCGCAGACGCAGCGGCGCGGGCTGCGAACGCTCCTTCCGCACGGATCACGTTCGCAACCCGAGCGTCCACTGTACCTTGTTTCTCGAACTTAATCCATTCCGGGAGTCTATTCAAAAACCAAGGTGCGGCTTCCTATTGGCGCGGAAGCAGTGTCGGATGTTCGGGTTCCGAAAAACATTCGCAAACCGGAACACTTACTTCCGGGTTTGCAGCGTCTGGGAGCCGATTTGTTTGACAACTAAGCCGTTCGAGGTACCACTATATTTAAAAACAAGGAAGACTTCTTTCCATCCTCACCCTCTTTGTCCCCCAAACCACCCCCAGGCTTCCCCTCTTATCTCCCACACCTATCCAGCCCCCCACACCTTTGGGCATCTGTCTCTGAACTGCAGGTGTACTCTGGAGGGTAATAGGGCGGAGGGGGCACTGGGGGAACAAACTCTTCCAGGTCCAACATATGCTGCAAGAATGTGTCCGGGGGAGAAGTGCAATCCAGGGTCACAGAGCTGGAACGCGGAGGAGACAGCTGTGGAAGGAGACAGAAAACAGTGAGGGGGCTGGGCAAGATCCGCAAGGCGCCTGATGTTCCGAGGAGCCCTTTCTCTTGTTGACATAGGCTGCATACACACCGTGTGTCTAAAGCACAAGACGTCCCTCAAAGGATCCTGGGAACTTTTAGTCTATCCCTTGCCACACTACAGTTCCCAGCACCCTTCACAAACTACGGTTCCCAGGTTTCTTTAAGCGGGTGTGTTGCTTTAAATGTATGGTGTACATGCAGCCCTGGGGTTAAGTCTGTTTCCTGGGCATAATCTGCAACCCATCAGTCCCAAAGAAGCCCAGAAATTGGATTTCTCAGAACCTGGGAAATTTTACGGCCTGTCTAAGAGTCACATCCAAATGAAGAATCCTGAGAACCGTAGTTTGCTTAGGGTGCTGGGAATTGTTGCTTCGCAAGGGGTCAACTACAGTTCCCAGGATTATTTGGAAGAAGCCATGGGCTTTCCATGTGACCAGAATCACGACTCACATTAGGTCCAGTCGTGTCCGACTCTGGGGTTGCGGCGCTCATCTCGCATTATTGGCTGAGGGAGCTGGCGTACAGCTTCCGGGTCATATGGCCAGCAGGACTAAGCTGCTTCTGGCAAAACCAGAGCAATGCACGGAAACGCCGTTTACCTTCCCGCCAGAGCAGTACCTATTTATCTACCTGCACTTGACGTGCTTTCAAACTGCTAGGTTGGCAGGAGCTGGGACCAAGCAACAGGAGCTCACCCTGTCGCGGGGATTCGAACCGCCAACCTTCTAAGCTCTGTGGTTTAGACCACAGCGCCAACTGTGTCCCTCAGAGTAGTATTTCATAACAAAGTGAAGGATGCATGTGCAGTTTGCATGAAGATTTTACCTGTAAGCTGCCTTGAGTCCCTGTCAGGGGAAAGGTGGGGTAAATTTATAGTTTTATTTTTTTAAAAACTTTAATTTAATTTTTAAAAAACCAATTTAAATTTTTTTAAAAATTAAACTTTTAATTTATTTTTTTGGGGGGGGAATTAAATTTTTAAAAAAATTAATTGGCAGTGAGTATGCAGTAAATGGGAGTGTGAAATCCAATAATTCAGAAAATGGTTGGTACTTCAACAGAGTCTCATCTTGGCCTAATCTTGCAAGACAATGATCCTTACATAACCTTGCAGGTGGCAAGGTTCTTAAACTCCGTTTTGTCCCAAAAAAGACGAAATGGCCAATTACATAACTACTAAAGGTCTTTCGCCATTTTTCCTTTTAGATTGCAGTTTTAATATTTCTGGGTGATGGTTACTTTTGACGGCCGTGGTACAATATTCTGTTACTGTGGTATTTCCGTATTTCTGTGTTATATGGTTTGTTTTATGTATGTTTACGTTTATGTTGATATATTTATATGGGCTTATAGCCGCAATAAATTTCTATCTCTAGAGTGTGAAAGGCAGCCCTGAGAAGATTTTGAGAGGACAAGGAGAGGTTTTGAAAGCACTCAGATCATTCCCAAGCGAATCTGAGACAAGCTGGGAGCAGGACGCCCGTCTCTGGAACTCACCGCATAGAGGATGTCGAAAGAGAAGATTTGGATGCAACACATAATGGCAGAGAGGGTGCACACCACGATGGCGAAGACAGTCAGGCCGCACACACTGAAGAGGAGGTCCTGAAGGGGCGGGGAAGTGGGGATGTGGGGGTGTCAAAACAGATCATTGTCACTGCGGTTGCAAAGGAACGCTTGATAAGTGTGGCTGCCTAGACGCTAACCCGTTTGCGGCATACAAAGGTAGCTTTCCTCGACCCGGAAGGGCTTGTTGCGGACCCTCAACACTCTGCTTTTCATCTAGATTTGATTCCAGAACCTGCCATCAAGTGTTTACTTGATACGAAATCAGTTTCTCAATAAGGTCCTTTCAAGAGGAAGGTAAAGGGACCCCTGACCATTTAGGTCCAGTCGTGTCCGACTCTGGGGTTGCGGCGCTCATCTCGCATTATTGGTCGAGGGAGCTGGCGTACAGCTTCTGCGTCATGTGGCCAGCATGACTAAGCCGCTTCTGGCGAACCAGAGCGGCGCACGGAAACGCCGTTTACCTTCCCGCTGCAGCGGTACCTATTTATCTACTTGCACTTTGACGTACTTTCGAACTGCTAGGTTGGCAGGAGCAGGGACCAAGCAACGGGAGCTCACCCCGTTGTGGGGATTTGAACCGTCGACCTTCTGATCAGCAAGCCCTAGGCTCTGTGGTTTAACCCACAGCGCCACCTGGGTCCCTCTTTCAAGAGGAAACAAGGAGGCAATAGATCTAGATTCGGGTGAGTCAACCTCCACTTGTGCCCCCCTCCCCGCACCTTTTTTTGGTTCGTCCACACTGAGTGCCAAGCCAAGAGGGCGCCACCACAATGATGTGATGCGGCGAGAGGCAGAGGGGCGCCGGATTTTGGCGTCCAACAGGGCACTGCTGAAATTTGAAAGCGACTGGCCTCAGGCTCCATTTATTCTAGAACACAACGTTGCATGGGAAAGACCCACTTAAATCTCAGAAGCCTAATCTTCCCATAAAATGGATGCAGCATGTAACTTTCATCAAAAACCGCCAATAGGTCCCTCTGCGATCAGGAGCATCCTTTCGTACTCACCTTGAGGACCAGGCGGACCTTGGAGCAATTTGGATCCAGTTCTGCGTTACTTCCGCAGCTTCCGAGCTGGCAGCAAGGGCACAGCTGAGATGGGGAGGTGCCCTGCTGTGGAGGCAGGAAAGGTTCGTAAGTGTGCTGAGGGAGAGTGTTCTACTGTGAGGCAAGATTTCTGGGCCTGCCCGCAGTCGCACAGCACCATGGGCCTCGTAGTCTCCTCCCCTCCTCCCCTGTTGCCCCTTTACCCTTGGAATTGCCCCAACCCCAAAACAACTTTTGAAGCCTCCCCTCTTACTTCTTTCAGCACCCACCTTTTCCACGGAGCGCACACAACCATGCAAGTCCCCACAGCCCTAACCCCACAGCTAAACCGAACTACGCGGTAACTAAAACAATTCATATCCCCATTGCTATAAATACGCAAAGAAATACTCTAATGTAAAATGGGACATGCATGCTTGGAGAGGAGGGAAGAGGGATGCAGCGGGGCGTTTTGGGGGGCAGCTGGCAGAGAAAGAGTTAAGTGGGCCCTGCTCCCCAATCCCACTGCTCCAAAGCGCCCCCTTCGAAAGCTGCTTCCCCCCCCCTTTGAAGCCACCTTCCCCAACCTGGTGCCCTCCAGATGCCGCTGGAGTCGTTCTCCCTGATCACTGGCCACGCCGTTTGAGAATGATGAGAACTGGAGCCCAAGAACATTGGCGGACTACAACTCCCATCATCCAAGTTGAACTACAACTCCCATCGTCCATAACCATTGGCTGAGGCTGATGGGAGCTGGAAACCCATCAACATTGTTGAACTGCAACCCCCATCATCCATGACCAGGCTGGCCGAGTCTGATGGGAGCGGGAGTCCAAGAACACGGTTGAACTACAACTCCCATCATCCCTCAGCATTAGCCGTGCTGCTGGGATCTTGGCAACGCCTGGAGAGCACTCAGTTGTGGAAGGCTGCGCTGGAGGAAGAACGTAACGTATTAGCTCTGCTCTACGTCAAACCCCACCTGGAAGTCCAGGCTCTGTATCCCCTGCTCCTTCCAGACCGCATAACGGTCCCGTTGTCTTACCGGCTCGCAAGCCTCCAGGGACTTCACCTGCTGCTGGGCATTTTGGCAGGAGAGGATGGAGCCAGCCAGGGTAAGCATGACTCCGAGCACTGAGAGGAGCGTGAAGAAGGTAATCTGGGGGGTGGCGGGGAGAAAGAAGGCCGTTAAATCCCTAAGGAAGAAGAGGGGGGAAGAGACACACACAGGAAACGGAGGAAGACGGCGCCTCGTACAGAGCCAGGACGCTGTCCCATCTAACTCAATAGTGCCCACACAGGTTGGCAGAAGCTCTCCAGGGTTTCAGGCAGGGGTCTGTCTCCCTCCCAGCCCTACCTGGAGACGCTGAGGATTGAACCCGGGACCTTCTGCATGCAAAGCAGATGCTGTGCCCCTGAGCTACGGCCCATCCCAAAAAGCCACTTCCGCCTTAAGAGGAGGTCATGGCCTCCCCATGTGCACAGGGGCTGGGGTGCCCAGACCCTGCGCGATAGGGGGAATCGCCGCTACATCACTTGCCAGGCCAACCAATCCGGTCAGCCTGGGGGTGTGGCCTGCCCTATTTAAGCAGAGCGCAGCCGGGAATTCCTTCTGTATCCCTGCTTCCAGCTGCTCTGGTTTTTCCCCACCTACCCACCCTTCAAGGTTTCTTTTCTGGCCTTGCTATGGACTTCGGTTGGTTGCCGTTGAGGGGCCTGGTAGGAATTTTCCCACTTGGCAAATCGGCACCACTCATTTGGTTTTCGCCGACCTCGTAGCAATTCGTCACAACTCTTTTGGCGGTTAGGCCACGCAATAGTGTGCACAACAGAAGGTGCTACAAGGGGGACACCCTACAGAGTAGAGCTGGGAAAGGAGGACGTCCACAACAGCACAAAGAAGAAGGAGAACTACCGTATTTTTTGCTCCATAAGACGCACTTTTTTCCTCCTAAAAAGTAAGGGGAAATGTCTGTGCGTCTTATGGAGCAAATGCATGGTCCCTGGAGCCAAATTGCCTAGGGGCCAAAAGCAGATTGTGCTCTTTTTTTTACAAAGAGAGAAGAGGGTGTTGAAAGGAAGTCGCTGAACAGCTGTTTAGCAAGCGATTGGGGAGAGAGATAAGGCTCCCTTTCCAGCCCCGCCCCTTGCCCAGGCCTCCATTGTTGAATGCAGAGGGAGGCTGTTTGTTTCCCCAGGGACATGTGACTGGCTGATTAGATTATCTGTCTGGAAACTGTAGGACTAGAAGCTGCAGAACTGTGAGTTGAACCCCATAAAAACGGGGCTTTTCCTCTTTGAAAAAGAAGCTGCACCACTTTGAGCTGATCCTCAAAAAAGCAGGGCTTTCCCCCTTTCCTCCTCTAAAAACTAGGTGCGTCTTATGCTCGGGTGCGTCTTATGGAGAGAAAAATTCGGTAACTTCATCTTGGCTAGTAGCCTTTTGACAGCCTTATCCTCCGTGAATTTCTCTGATTCTCTTTTACGGCCGTCCAGGTTAGCGGCTGTCATGAATTCTTGCAGGAGTGAGTTCCACAGTTTTGACTACATGCCATGTGGAAAAATGACACTCTTATGTCTGACACCCGAATCTTCCCCTCAATTGGCTTCATCCTCAAATTCATGTCCTCAAATTCCAGCGTTATAGGAAAGAGAGAGAAAACCTTTCCTCTGTTCACTTTCTCTATGCTATGCAGCCTTTTATGCACATCTGTCATGTCTAGGGCCGGGCGATAACCGGTTTTCAACTTCGTGATATATCGCCAGCATCGCGATATACTGATATATCACAGTGTCTGAAATAAGGATGGAGCTAGGCTGGCTTCACGGTTTTTCGCGCGTTGTGATTTTTGCACAGCACACAAACGCACACACACATTATGGTTTGTGATATATTGCTAGGTCAAAATTATGAAACCAATATCATGATAGGGACTTCAAACCAGTTTTGGACAATATATTGCCCACCCCTAATCAAGTCCCTCTCACCTGACTTGTGGTGTAGTGGTTAGGAGCTGTAGACTCATAATCTGGTGAACCGGGTTCGATTCCCCGCTCCTCCACATGCAGCTGCTGGGTGACCTTGGGCTAGTCACACTTCTCCGAAGTCTCTCAGCCCCACTCACCTCACAGAGTGTTTGTTGTGGGGGAGGAAGGGAAAGGAGAATGTGAGCCGCTTTGAGACTCCTTTGGGTAGTGATAAAGCGGGATATCAAATCCAAACTCTTCTTAAGACAACTCAGCTCTCTCGCTTTCTCTCTTGATGCCATAATGCCTCTCTCCACTTGCCTTCCATTCAGAGGCCTCCTCAGAACCCACCTTTCCCACAAAGCCTTTGGCACAACCTCAGCTGGAAGGAATCCCAGGTATAAATGCGCTTCTTGACCATTTCTTTCCATTTATGCCTGCTTAGCCTTCCTTCTGCACATCAACCCTTTCCTCCTATTTCCCCCTTTGCGTTTCCTAAGAACATTTGCTTTTCAGAGCTTGGGGAGTTCGTTCTGAAACAGGAACTCATTTTGGTTCAAGTTCAAGATGTCCAAAGAGGAACAGATTCCGGCGAACGACCATCGCTTTACAAAGCAAACTCGTTCAAGGCCAGAGTTCGATTCAAGTTCGTCCGAATGATCCTCAACATTCAGACAGTTGCAAGCTGCTGAAGTATAGAATATACTTAAAGAAGACTAAGAAAACATCAAAACACACGGTGGCGTGTGAATGGTCCCCCCCCCCATGTATTTTCCCTATCAATTATGTGCTTTAATGGCCCGAAAAGTCCAAAGCTTATTTTTTTTAAAAAGCAAGAGAATGAACTTGAAGATGAACTAGAAACCTTCCAAAGTTCCACTGCCAAAAGAACTTTCTTTGTGTTCATTTAACTTGGCAGTTATGGGAACGACTTTCAGGCGCAGCCCAGAGATTTCTGAACTAATTCACTTAACTGTGTAAATAAGAAGAAGAGTTTGGACTTGATATCCTGGTTTATCACTACCCGAAGGAGTCTCAAAGCGGCTAACTATCTCCTTTCCCTTCCTCCCCTAAAACAAACACTCTGTGAGGTGAGTGGGGATGAGAGACTTTAGAGAAGTGTGACTAGACCAAGGTCGCCCAGCAGCTGCACGTGGAGGAGCGGGGAAGCGAACCCGGTTCACCAGATTACGAGTCCACCGCTCTTAACCACTACACCACGCTAGATTAGTTCATTCCGAGCACGAACGAAGCGTCAATACTTACCACCGGGGTGAATGGGCGCCTCCAGGAGACGATGCCAACCACTCCGGAGAATGCCAACTAGAGATCAAGACACACAGAGAAGAGAGGTTGCATTGATTGCCAAAGATCTACCAGTGGCTTCGAGTGACCGCTGCTGGTCCTCTCTAGGTGAGAAGGAAGCTGCTAAGAGCTTGGCCAGGGGCGGGACGGCCCACTTCTATGCATTATTTTTTTAAATAATAATATAATAATAATAATTTATTATTTGTACCCCGCCCATCTGGCTGGGTCTCCCCAGCCACTCTGGGCGGCTTCCAGCAAACATTAAAATACATTAACATGTTACAGATTAAAAACTTCCCTAAACAGGGCTGCCTTCAGGTGTTTTCTAAATGTCATGTAGTTGTTGATCCCTTTGACATCTGAAGGGAGGGCGTTCCACAGGGCGGGTGCCACTACCGAGAAGGCCCTCTGCCTGGTTCCCTGTAGCTTTGCTTCTCGCAGTGAGGGAACCGCCAGAAGGCCCTCGGCGCTGGACCTCAGTGTCCGGGCTGAACGGTGGGGGTGGAGACGCTCCTTCAGGTATACAGGACCGAGGCCATTTAGGGCTTTAAAGGTCAGCACCAACACTTTGAATTGTGCTCAGAAACATACTGGGAGCCAATGTCTCTCAGGACCGGTGTTATGTAGTCCCGGCGGCCACTCCCAGTCACCAGTCTAGCTGCCGCATTCTGGATTAATTGCAGTTTCCGGGTCACCTTCAAAGGTAGCCCCACGTAGAGCGCATTGCAGTAGTCCAAGCGGGAGATAACTAGAGCATGCACCACTCTGGCGAGACAGTCTGCGGGCAGGTAGGGTCTCAGCCTGTGTACCAGATGGAGCTGGTAGACAGCTGCCCTGGACACAGAATTAACCTGCGCCTCCATGGACAGCTGTGAGTCCAAAATGACTCCCAGGCTGCGCACCTGGTCCTTCAGGGGCACAATTACCCCATTCAGGACCAAGGAATCCCCCACACCCACCCGCCCCCTGTCCCCCAAAAACAGTACTTCTGTCTTGTCAGGATTCAACCTCAATCTTTTAAAGAAGAAACATGTCTCCTCAAACTGGAAGCTTTTGCTTCTGCGTTCCATTAATCAAAGCTTTTCTCATTTTTCCAAAGGGCTGCCTCTGAAGACAGTTCGGAAACTTCAGCTAATGCAGAATTCAGCGGCCAGGTTGCTCACTGGGGCAAGGCGATGGGAGCATATTACACCGATCCTGGTCCGATTACACTGGCTGCCAATTAGTTCCCGGGCCCAATTCAAAGTGCTGTTTTTGATCTATAAAGCCTTAAACAGCTCAGGACCGCAATACCTCAATCACCCCCTCTTTCCATATGAACCTACCCAGACCCTGAGATCATCTTCTGAGGCCCTCCTTTGTGTGCCTCCTCCACGAGAGGTCTGGATGGTGACAACATGAGAAAGGGCCTTTTCTGTGGTGGCTCCCCACTTGTGGAATGCTCTCCCCAGGCAGGCTCGCCTGGCACCCTCATTATAAACTTTTAGGCACCAGGAGAAAGCGTTCCTATTTAACCAGGTCCTGGGCTGATTGACATCCAATGCCCTTTTAAATATATGATGGGAGAGGGGATTATTGGTTTGTTGTTGTTATTTTTGTGTTTTTTGTATTCTATTTATATTGTATTTTGTGTTTTTTATATTGCAGTTTTATGTTGTCAACCGCTCTGAGATCTACGGCTAAAGGGTGGCATGCAAATTTAATAAATAATAATAATAATTTTCAAACCTAAGCACAGTTCTCCCCTATTTTCACATTACAGTGGTCATAGAATCATAGAATCATAGAGTTGGAAGAGACCACAAGGGCCATCCAGTCCAACCCCCTACCAAGCAGGAAACACCATCAAAGCTTTCCTGACAGGTGGCTGTCAAGCCTCTGCTTAAAGACCTCCAAAGAAGGAGACTCCACCACACTCCTTGGCAGCAAATTCCACTGTTGAACAGCTCTTACTGTCAAGAAATTCTTCCTAATGTTTAGGTGGAATCTTCTTTCTTGTAGTTTGAATCCATTGCTCCGTGTCCGCTTCTCTGGAGCAGCAGAAAACAACCTTTCTCCCTCCTCTATATGACATCCTTTTATATATTTGAACATGGCTATCCTATCACCCCTTAACCTTCTCTTCTCCAGGCTAAACATACCTAGCTCCCTAAGCCGTTCCTCATAAGGCATCGTTTCCAGGCCTTTGACCATTCTGGTTGCCCTCCTCTGGACACGTTCCAGCTTGTCAGTATCCTTCTTGAACTGTGGTGCCCAGAAATGGACACAGTATTCCAGGTGAGGTCTGACCAGAGCAGAATACAGTGGTACTATTAATTCCCTTGATCTAGATGCTATACTCCTATTGATGCAGCCCAGAATTGCATTGGCTTTTTTAGCTGCTGCATCACACTGTTGACTCATGTCAAATTTGTGGTCTACCAAGACTCCTAGATCCTTTTCACATGTACTGCTCTCAAGCCAGGTGTCACCTTGGTTTACAACCATAATCCGTTCCGGAGATTTGGTTGTAAACCAAAACAGGTTGTAACCCAAGGCGCGCTTTTGCCAATGGGGCCTCCGGAAAAAAAATTGGTTGTGATCCAAAAAAAGGGACACGCACTTCCAGGTTTGACATGGTTGTAATCCAAAACGTTGTAATCCAAAACGGTTGCAAACCAAGGTACCACTGTACTGTACGGTTTGTTTAAAAAACAACCATTTACCGGTATTCACAATAAGTTGCCAGCATTTTAGTGCGAACCTCCTAATGGGCACGCTTTTCTACGCAGCATTGCCTAAAATACACATTTTTGGCAAAGCGTATTTCCCCTCACATTTACATTTCCCCAGACGTAATGCATTTTGGCCTGCTCTTTCCTTTAGCATACGCATTTTTAGGCACGTTTTACCTCAGCGTATGCATTTTCATGCACATCGCTCAGCTGCAGAAGTGCGCTACAAAAAAATCTGGAGAGGCGCTGGTTTCGAAGCTGTTTCAGTTCGAATACAGTTGCAGAAAGTGCGAATCGGGTGGATTGGCCTTTAAACGAGAACCAAATCACAGAGATTTTTTAGCAGTTGCTAGGAAGGACCTCCTGGAAGAAATCGGCACATCTCTGTCCCTGATAAAACGTGGGAGAGAGGCTGCAAAGCTCATCGTTCTTTCCCATGGCTGCTGGCAGCCGAGTTGACTCTGATAGCTGAGGAGGGATGCAGCATTTCTCAGTAGGCTGTGGATTTTATTATTATTATTTTATAATGGAGTTCATTCGCTCTAAATTATTCATGATTACATTTTTATTTTTTTATAGACGATGTGCTTGAAAACACAGCCGGAAGAAACTGCCTCGAGCTGAGGAAACGTAGGATTGGTACCTAAAGCTAAGTCCTGCTCAGAGGAGATCCACCGATATTAATGCTCAAGGGTTAACTGAGGCCAACTCGCTGCAATGGGTCTATTCTGAGCAGGATTTCGTTAGATCCCAGCGTAAAAAAATGCTTAGAAGGGGGTGGAGGGCCAAGTATCTTTGTGTCGTTTGAGGTTTCAGGCCCTCCTCTCATGGATATTTCGAGATTGGGTGCTAGAGGACTGCCATGCGCTGTACGTGGGGCGGCCCTAGTAGACGACTCAGAAAGTTTGGTGCAAAATCGCAGCAGCCAGATTACTGGTTGGGGTTTGCCTTTAAGCACTCATAAAACCGTGTTCTAAAGCAGATGCATTGGCTGCTGGTTGCTTTTGGGGCATAACTTAAGGCAGGGGTAGGCAACCTAAGGCCCGTGGGCTGGATGCGGCCCATGTGTCTTCTCAATCCGGCCCGCGGACGGTCCGGGAATCGGCATGTTTTTACATGAGTAGAATGTGTCCCTTTCTTTAAAATGCATCTCTGGGTTATTTGTGGGGCCTGCCTGGTGTTTTTACATGAGTAGAATGTGTGCTTTTATTTAAAATGCATCTCTGGGTTATTTGTGGGGCCTGCCTGGTGTTTTTACATGAGTAGAAGGTGTCCTTTTATTTAAAATGCATCTCTGGGTTATTTGTGGGGCATAGGAATTCGTTTTTTGTGTGGCATAGGATTTTTTTTTTTTCAAAATATAGTCCGGCCCTCCACATGGTCTGAGGGACGGTGGACCGGCCCATGGCTGGAAAAGGTTGCTGACCCCTGATTTAAGGTGTTCACACTAGTTTAAAGCTCTAAAGGACCAGAAAGCTGGCTTCTTTCCTAGAGACCCAGAGGAGGCCCTCTTAGTCAGGGCCGGATTTAGGTTTCATGAGGCCCTCAGCTACTGAAGGTAATGAGGCCCTTTATATGTCCAGCTGTTCTTTTGTCAACATCAAATTGTCACTGTTTTTGGTGTTGAATATATGCTACATGGTAATTTATGGACCTAACAGGTATCTAAAGCCATTTGTGCATGTTGCCATGCAACCAGTCCCTGCAGAATGTAGGCACCCTATATATAGAAATGAGCAAACCAGTGATATTTTAGGGAGCAGGGTAGCAGGCAGGGCCCATCACTTACATCATAGGAGCCCACACAACACAAAACACTGTTGCTGTATGTAGGTTTTTATTTGTTTTTTATCTTATATTTTGGAAATGGACATCCAGGTGTTTTTTTCCTTTAAATTTTTTTGGGGGGCCCTCAAGAGAGTGAGGGGGCCCCTCAAGCTATAGCTTGTTTAGTTTATATGTAAATCTGCCACCCTCAGAGGTCCAACACAGTCTTTGGGCTGTGGGTCCACCCCACCATTGCGTGTGCCCCCCAATTGACTTCCCCTTCATGGGGGGGGGGGAGAATATTCCAGTTCACGCGTTTGTTACACAACATCGCCTTGATATTTTACAATATGGCAGTATTTAGAAATGTGTCTGTAAATAGTTACAAAATTGTTGCTGTTGTTGTTTGAATTTATATACCGCCCTAGACCCGCAGGTTTAACCCTACAAAAGTAAAAACCAACGCTAACCAACGTTAAAATGCCTAAATCAAATAGACGTGATGAGAGACCAAATAAGTTTGCCAAACCAGAGAGAACCTGAAATTCGGAATCCCCCTGGCGAAACACACACTGTGTTTGCAGAACAGTTTATTCTCTTTTATTGAGTAATTAATGAGTAATTAATGAACTGGAATGACTACTTGCTCTCAATGCTGTCATGTGAACCTATTGCCTATTAATGGCAATCTGCATCAGAGGCCCAACATCCAGGGCCTTTTTAGTGGTGGCTCCCTAATTGTATAATTCTTAGCCTTAGGACAGTCAGCTGGTATCTATTTTGTTTGCCTCTCCAGATCCAGGTTAAGACATATGTTTTTAATTTCCCTGGGCTTTCAGTGGATTTTCTGCTGTATATTTTAATTATGATTGCTACTTATCAACTTGTTTTCAGTTTTGCTGCTGATTTCAGTGTTAATTAGTGGGTAGTTTGTTTGTTTGTTTTAAAAAAGATATTTATTGGAAGTGGTGGCTGATGGATGGCATCCCAGAAATCTGTTAAATAAGTAAATATCATCCGACTTTTTGCCTTTTTTTTTTAAAAAAGCATCATCTGCAAGTGGCTAGGAATATTTAAATCAATGTTTGCTGGATGGGGAAGGCAGGGGAAGCCCAATATCTATCAATAATGGGTCCAAAAATGGATCTGAGGAAAGCCTGAGGTTTCACCCAGTTTTCACTCACCGGAAAACCAGCCCAGATGGGACACGCGTTCCGGATGTGGCTCTGCGAGGGCATGTTGGTGGTCACCAGCAGGCTCAACGTCACGATCAGGACCCCCAGGATCATCTGAACGAAGCCGAGGAGGAGGATGATCTGAAGCCAGGCCCGCCGGGCGTGGAGGTGTGTGAAGCTGCGGGACGTGGTGCGGGCCGTCAGAGAGTAGCTGGAGTCGCTTCGGGAGGGCATGACTCTGGCCCAAAGGAGGGCAGCTTCCGTAAACAGAAGCGACCCTGGTCCTTAAAGGCTAGGCCTCAAACCGTCCTGCGTAAGGCACAGGGCCCGCTTTTCAAAAGAGGCACGCTTTTTATGGCTGACCCTCCGAAAAGCAGTTTCTCGTTGGCTTGTTGTTTTAAGAAACCCCAAATCCGCTTGACTCTCCGGGGCTCTGTATATTTGAGAAGAAACCAACGAAAATGGCAGGCGGATGCTGGTGTATAATTCCAAGACAGCAGCGTGGCTTCAACAGGGCACCGCCCTAGATGTCTCGACTGTGAAAGGGTGCCTCTGAGCATGCGTGGAGTGCCTCTGCTCTGAGCAAACACACACATAAATGCATCCGACGGGAGAGGGGTTCCAGGGGAGGAGACGAGGGGTATTGAGGCGGGTTTGGCCCTGGCAGACTTTCGCTTTTAGCTGTACGCCTCTGGGGAGAAGCAGATGCCAACTTCCAGATCTCTCCCCCCCCCCCAAGAAAGCCACTGCCCAGGAGAAGGGACATCAGAGCTCAGCTTCAGGATAGGGATCATCCCAACCTCAAAGGCCCGGAGGTTGCGGAGACATAACCACGAACCCAACCCTCCCGTCCTCCACGTGAATCGGTCCAGCAGCATGTGAATCCTCCAGGCCCCACGTGAACAGCATCTAACCACATCACTTGTGAGTCGAATGGGGAAAGTGAGCGTTTTTTCTCAGCCCGGCTGCAGTTAAAATGCACTGTGCAGTTTTGAATCTGCAGGCCTCCCTTTGGAAGAAGGCCTCCAGGCCACCAGGAGATGGAGGGCTGGATGCCGGGAGATTGTTACGCAGAGAAGGGGCTTTCTGTCTTTTTCCACAGCCGGGGTCCTCAAGAGAGCCATCTTTCCCGGATCAGGGATCATCATGGGCCAAAGGGGACCCTCGCCCGGCGGCCATGGGGTGGCTGCTTATCCGGACAGGAGTTTGCTCCCAAGGAGAGAGAATCGCAACAGCAGCAGCAAGAGGTTGATGCTGTTTCCGACGAATGAGAAACACGAAGCGGTTCCCGGACGAGCGATGGATTCTCAGCCGGCCGCTGCTCCTCTGACGGGCGGCCTGGCACCACCGCTGCCATCCACGCGCCTTGCCTCCTCCCTCCTCCCCTCAACCCAGCGTTGGCAGATGGATAAGGGAAAGATGTCCGGAGTCAGCTCCAAAACCCCAGAGGATTCTCACTGAACCGCTGGCAAACCGACCCGACGCTGCGGTAACCACCCCAAGCAGGATGGTGGCAGCTTGGCTTGGAACGGCAGAAGGCACCAGTCTCATCCGGCACAGAGGCTGGCAATTGCCAGAGTTCAAGCATTACCCAGGAAAAGTTTTTTGGGGGGTGGGGGGTGGGGAGAGGGTCCCAGCCGTCCGGAGAGAGGCTTGTTCTTCTGTGCCGTGCAGACAGAAGGCGTCAGCTCTTAAAAGAGGCCACAAAACTCTGAGACATCTGAAAGACAGAAGAGGCACAGGATAAAATAAACCGTTTTGGTAAACAGCTGGACACCTCGGCTTCCCTATCACGGTGTGGGGTGTGGGCAGGAGCCTCATCTCCCTCGGCTTCTCCCTATAAACTTTGGTCTGCCCCACCCTACCCCTGGTGTCCACTGGGAAGCCCCCAACTTTGCAAAACACTCAAATCCCTCCTTCTAAGGAAGAGACCAGCCATCAGCCTGGCTGGCTTGCTACAGACTCTGCTGCACTCTCCACCTCACCCCACCCCGCTCCCCTCTGCTCCCATCTCATCTTTCTTCCCCCCCCCCCCACAAACAGGAGCTAAACACAGCTGCAGACTTACCAGGCATGGGAGGAGTCTGCCTGCCCAGCTGCAGGGCAGCTCTTAGCCAGGGGTGTTCCAGGAGCCACCTCCCCCTGCCAGGCGCCTGCATCCCTCTCTCTGGAGGATGCTCCGGCTGGTCCTGATGCTGCAAGGAGGAAGGGCACGCCCTGCCGTGATGCATCTTGGGAGTTGTAGTTAATCAGCCAAGGACTAGGATCATGTGCTTTTGCCCTGCCAGGATTCCAGCGTGGGCAGGGTTGGTGTGGGGAATTGTGTTTCCAGAGTTTTCCTGTTTGGATGGCAAGGGGCATGGGAACATAGAATAACAGGGGAAATCTCAGATCTTTCAGGAATGAGCAAGGTATTGCTGGTAGTAGCCTGCCCAGTGCTGATTTTTTTAGTTTAGTTTTGTTTTGATTGAGAACTCAACTCATGTGCTAATCCTGGCATAACTGCATACACATAATAATAATAATAATAATAATAATAATAATAATAATGCCTAGCCCCTGTATTTAAGGAGAAATCTGTTCAGTCATCCTCTGCTTCCAAAACAGGGTAATAAACTCAAGGTCTGCATTAGGCTTCAGCTGTCCCATAAAATCGTATCATCTGGCCTGTCCAAATTTACAACCAGTAATTTGGGCTTTCAGATTTCAGCAGCACCCTGCGCAACGCCAAAATTCAACCCCAGCCTCCGTCGTTCAGCTTCCTCTCTAAGTCATTATTGTAGCACCCGCAGCAGCACCTTCTCAGCTCAGTGGGAGTGAACCGGTTGCGCTCCCTTAAATCTGCCTCTGTTCACAACCCTCATGCTGAGAAAGAGGAGATGGAATTTTAACCTGACACCAAAGGTGCTTCATCATTGGTGTGGGTGTGTGCATCTGAGCATGCACAGAGTGCCTCTTCTTTTGAATAAATACAGCCAGTCAGCTCACTTCAGGGAATGGGGGAAATCAATGCTGTTCTAATGACCACTTGGAAAGGGTGATGATAATGCTTTTTATTTGAGGATTATTCAAGGTGCTGGTTCCAACCCACGCCCAGGCCCAGACAGAGGGTGGGCCATATGGGCCACTTGGCCCGGGCCTCCGATTCCAAAGGGGGCCTCGGTCAGCATATTCACAATCGCTCACCTGAGGTGAATGTAAAAAATCGGGGGGGGGGGCAGAAAATGCGAAGGGCGGGAGGGTGGTGCGTTTCAACCTGCTAATAGCGCCCTCTGGTTGTGTTGGAGAGGTGAGGGATTGTGAATACGCCCTCGGTAAGCAAGTAAGGTCTTAGTCAAGTCAAGTGTTTGTGATGGTGGGCCATGTTTTTCATGCTGTTAAAAGTTGGCGAGTTTTTGTTTGAAATCTTGTTTGCCAAAAAATTTAAACCCCGCATAACTTAAAGATAAGTGTGTTGGCTTTCTTATCGCTATTTTTTTTTTTTTGAAAATGATGAAAAATTGATGAAGATGTGGCCATTTGTTTAAAATTTTGTTGACTAGGCCAGGAATATTACTCACACCCGAGGAGTACATATAGCTCAATGAGGATAAAATTTGGTGGAAACCATGTTTTTAAAGAAATAGTGGCTTACGAGCAATAGTGTCTTTCTCACAAGCATACATCTTTTTTAAGAGTAGAATAAGAAGATAATAAATAATAGTCAAAGTTATTATTTGTCAGCATAACTTTTGTGAAAAGTATTTATATGCTTACTTATCGGAGATCCCCAGGGTAAAAAAAAAAGGGCCACATTATCTACCTGGCCCGGGCCTCTGCCTGGCTCTGCAAGGGCCTGCCCACGCCAACGGCCATCCCTATCAGCAATAGGTTTTTTGGGGGTTTTTTGCCATCATATAAGCAACTAATCTAGGGACCCGGGTGGCGCTGTGGGTTAAACCACAGAGCCTAGGGCTTGCCGATCAGAAGGTCGGTGGTTCGAATCCCCGCGACGGGTTGAACTCCCGTTGCTTGGTCCCTGCTCCTGCCCACCTAGCAGTTTGAAAGCACGTCAAAGTGCAAGTAGATAAATAGGAACTGCTCCAGCGGGAAGGTAAATGGCGTTTCTGTGCGCTGCTCTGGTTCGCCAGAAGCGGCTTTGTCATGCTGGCCACATGACCCGGAAGCTGTACACCGGCTCTCGGCCAATAAAGCGAGATGAGCGCCGCAACCCCAGAGTCGGACACGACTGGACCTAATGCTCAGGGGTCCCTTTACCTTTAAGCAACTAATCACTCTTGGTTTAATGCATTTCCACTTTCATACATGCACAGAAATACAAATTTGTTCACTTTGAAGGTGTCACAAAGTTTGATTTTTATTTTTTTTTGCTGCAGCAGACTGAAGTGACCATCCCTCTAAAAGAGGATAGGACAAATAACGCCAAGGTTGCAGGTTTGATCCCCGTATGGGACAGCTGCTTATACCTGCATTGCAGTGGGGTTGGACTAGATGATCCTCAGGGTCCCTTCCAACTCTACAATTCTATGAAATTCACGGAGGATAAGGCTGTCGGTGACTACTAGTCGCTGCTTCCACTGTCACAGGCAGAATCTCTTTGAATGCCAATTGCTCGGAATCGCAGTTGGGGAGAATTGCTGTTGCAATCAGTTACCGCTTGCGAGCTTCCCAAGAGGCACTGAGTTGGCTGCCACGAAAACAGGATGCTGGGGCTAAATGGGGCATTTGGCCTGATCTGCCAGGGCCCCTTTTATGCTCTGGAAATGGCCGTTCTGCATCCATTTGTCCATTTCACAGATCTCTCTCTTTTTCCTTTGAGAGAGGATCTCTTTGTAAAATGCTTGTTCTCATATGAGCATCTTACAGTTTACTCCCTCCCTCTTCTCACCAGGGCCTGAAATTGCATGTTGCTGAGTCTCCCATTATTTGTTTACTCTCTCTGCGCTAGCTTCTCCACCGATTTAAAAGCCAAGTGAGTGTTTGTTCTTCCAGCTAAAGGGAGCGTTTGCAAAACGCAAAACGCTTGGTGCCGTGTTATGTACGGTTCAAAGATATCATATCCTCCAACATTTCTCCGATGAAAATAAGGGTGCTCCTATTTAATAATAATAATAATAATTATACACACACACACACACACACACACACACACACACACACACACACCCTGCCCATCTGACTGGGTTGTTGTTGATCATTAAATTTGTATATTGCCGTATACCTGTAAATGTCTCAAGGCCGTTCATAACAGAAAATTACAATTAAAAAAACACAAAACACAAAACAAAAATGAGAACAAAGAGAACCCAATAACTCCCCCCCCCCCTTCCACAGCATATTTAAAACCAGGCAGAGGGCCTTGTGGAACGCCCTCCCATCAGATGTTAAGGAAATAAACAGCTATCTGACTTTTAGAAGACATCTGAAGGTAGCCCTGCCACACTAGAGGATAAATTTCTTACAAATACGGGATAAGTGGCAGCTGTTGCAGTACCAGTTCCCACCACCTGATTCAGTACTGTTGGCTCTGACTGGCAGCAACACCCCAAGGTCTCCTTTTAACTAGAGACTGAAGCTTCTGTTGGCATAACATGCAGAGTTACTTGCGCTGTGCACACTACACACAAAATATACATTTAAAGCATATTATTTCCTCCCAAAGAATCCTGGGAGTTTTCCCCACACAGAACTGCAATTCTCAGCACCCTTACCAAGCTACAGTTCCCATGATTCTTTGGGGGACGGAGGAAGGAATAACATGATTTAAATTTCGGGGTGCCCAGGTCAGAACCAACTCCAGCTACCCTGGGCGAGCAAGGGGGCTATTGGCTTTGGTAGCTAAGTGGAACCTCCAGGTCCAGGAGCAGTATACCTCCAAATACTGGAGGGGCAACCAAACAGAGGAAGGCCACCGTCTGCACATGCCCTGCTTGCGAGGTTCCAGAGGATGCTACTTGGGGAAATATAATATGGGCGACGTGGCCTGGTCCACAAATGTTGCAGCCGTTCCGAGAGGTTTGTTCTGTGGGAAGAAAGAGGCAGCGAAAGCCCAGCAGCTCCAGCTTTTAGCTCTCCTCTCCTGCCATCAAGACAGCTCCCCAGAGGCCCTCCGTTGCTGCTTAATGGATGCGTCTCCACCAGCAGCCGCAGCCCAGCTCCTTCCCCGCCCGGCGCTAAGTGCAGTTTGCTGGAGCTGGCGGAAACCCCAAATGGGCCAGGCCCGGTGCCTCCCTGCTCATCCGCCCCCCCCCCAAATGCTTCCCCTGTTTCCCCGGCACCAGTGGGAAATGGCCAGGCAGGTGGTGGCAATAGGTGCCAATAAGTCTTTTCATGAAACACCAGCCGGGACTCCCAGGCTTACAAGCAAAGAGAGAGCCATTAGCCTTCCCCACCCCATGCGTCTTTATTTATTGAAATCGACCAGCAGGGCTCAGATTCGCCTGACAACACCACCCTGTGCGACCAGGAAGGGTCTTCTCGGGGGTTTTCGGATGTGTGGGGATTCTCTGAAGCAGTGGTGGGGTGGCAAAGGCAGAAGTGCAGGGCCCCTCCCTCGGGGTTAGTCACTCACAGCCTCTTCTTCGATTCTGCAACCTTCCAAGATTACACACTGAATCTTATAATTATGCAATAACGGTCGCCAGGGATGTACTGCAACGATCAATGCAGATCTCTAGGTGGGCTCACATACTCAGAAGACTGTTCATCAGATGAACTCAAGTTGTTGAAACTGAAAACTTGCTGAACGTGCGATTGGCGTCTTAGCAAACAAAGGATGCTTAAGAGAACAGACAGATAAAAATGGCTTCTTGGGTTTCTGTGGCAAAACAACTTGCTGTACGGTAAGCCACTCAGCTGGGGAAACCCAGGCAGATGGGTGGGGTATAAATAATAAAGTAGTTGTTGTTGTTGTTGTTGTTGTTGTTGTTGTTGTTAGGGTGGTGGGACAGAAGCACTGGCATGACAATCAGGAAAGCTAACACAATGTGGTCCCCCGCCCCCAGTCTAAACGCCCCCCCCTCCACAGAGAAGCCCCTTATACATCAGTCCAGGAGACCAGCGAGTTAAAATGTAGTTTATTCCTTAAATAAAGTTCCGTTAAGTCATCTTGCATTTGGCACAGCAAAATAAATAATAAAAAAAGTTGGGGTGGAGGAAGAACCACGCACACATGGACAAGAAAGTCCAACATTGGGGGGGGGGGGGAGAGAGAGGAAGAGCATCGAGTGAGTCAGGGAAACATTGGCTACGCGGTAATTTCAGACGCAGGGAAAAGGAGAAGGGCGGTCGGCCTTCAGGGGTCAAACAAACGGAATGAGCCACGGAAGAGAGGATAGAGCCTCTGGGCTAAGGTTGAGACCTGGAACCGGCAGGAGCTGAGAGAAAGAGAGACAGAAAAGAGCACAGGTGTGAAACCGAGGCCAGGGGGAAGAAGAATCGGCAGGTCCTCTTTGCTGTTCAGAGCACCCCAGGCCACAAAAGCAGGCCTTCGAGGCACAGAGGAAGAGGAAGGGGACGTGGCTGGGCCTCAGACCCCCACCCCTCACCTGTTTCCTTTTCTTAAGCCATGGCTCAGGAGAGTAAGGCAGATGGGGACGGAGAGAAGGAATAGAGCATTTTAAGCGGAATTCGGACAGTGGGGTGCAGGCTCCCCCCTCAGATCTGGAGGCAGAGAAGGAACGGGAAGTGCTGGGGAAACCTCTAAAAGGGTGCCAAACCCAAAACAGATACCTATTTATATCAGCCCCCCACTTTAAAAAAATGAAGACACACAACATCAAAGATAAGGCAGGGCTGTAATGGATGAAAAACCTAGGGAGAGTTGGGGGTACAAAGATTTGGGGCACAGGGCTCCCCACCCACAGGCCATGTGGGGAAAGCAGGAGGCATGGAGATGAAATTCTGTGGCGCCACCCGCAAGGGTTCATCTCAACGACGACGACAAGGGGGTGGGAACAACCCAGTACTGTTCTATTTACTAAAATAATGCAGATGACTGTGTAGTAGGCCAACACCACCCTCCAGTGGCCAGCACCGGCAAGAAAAAGCCCTATACAACTTTGTGGAGGGGAGAGCCTAGAAAGGGAGCGCAGCAGCAGCAGCAGCAATGGCCGCTCTGAGCACAGCAGTTAGCTAATAAAGAGGGCACAGCAGAAAGAGCCAAGCGCCTCTTCTCCCACACTCACAGGCCCCCAATCTGCACTGTACATTTCACATTTGTGCCACACCGCTTTAAGCAGATAACTTGGGCTTCCCCCAAAGAATCCTGGGAGCTGTAGTTTGTTAAGTATACCAGGAGCTGCTGGGACACATTAGAGGGCTACAATTCCCAGTTCGGTCCGATTGTTAAACCTCTCTAATAACTGTGTGAGGGGGAAAAAGGGCTGCTAACAGGTCTATTGACAGACTAGTTTCCCAGGATCCTTTGGGGGGAAAGCCGTGGCTGTTTATAACGTGGCGTGATCCTGCTTTCAATGCATAGTGCAGAGGGGGCCGCAAACAAGGGTCCAGAAAGCACCCCTCTGCACCAAACAGGAGGAGGAGGACCCCTTTTACTGCC
Source organism: Darevskia nairensis (assembly GCA_034642065.1). Taxonomy (NCBI): domain Eukaryota; kingdom Metazoa; phylum Chordata; class Lepidosauria; order Squamata; family Lacertidae; genus Darevskia; species Darevskia nairensis. Next base: position 217,702 of record JAWWNI010000037.1, on the reverse strand, counting down.
AGTGTAGTTCTCCCTGCTCTGTTTTCCACCTGCAGGGAAGATGTTCAAGGCAGCAGAGACCCTTGCCGTTTAACCAAAGGGGGCAACCCATCAGGAAGCAAGAGAGGCAGAGAGGATTGTGGGAGATGCGAGGATCCGGCAGCCGGCGGTTGCAGCTCAAAAGGAAGAAATTTGGGGAACTCGGGAAGGTGCCCCTGCCTCACCCCACCTGGGCTAAGCTGAAGGAGGGGTGGGGGCACGTGAAGAGGCTTCCAGCAAATGAAGCGTCGCTCCCAGCAAGGCCTCCATCCTCCACGCAGCCTTGGGAGAAAAGGCAGAGGTGTCCCCGCTGCGATCTCCGGGGCCGAGGCGAAGAGGCAAAACTTCTCGCAGAACGGTTGCGGTGGCAGGAGATGAGGCGGAGCTGCCGATTCCATGCTGGGTGGTGGTGGTGGTGGAGGAGTGTGAAAGGACGGAGGTGGGGGGCAAGAAGAGCGCAGCCTTCTAAAATCAGCACACACAGGAAGGACTTCCGAGGAGGGAGGGGGAGAGAGAGAGAGAGAGAGAGAGAGAGAGAGAGAGAGAGAAAGTGCAACTCGGCTTGTCGGTCGAAGCTGCCCCCACCCCGGTTGGGAAGGGGCCGGAAGAGGAAGAGCAGCGGCAGATTTCTAACACATGCGCGCCACGCCTTTACGAAGGCCGGAAAGCGTTGCTCGCCGCCCCGGTCGCTGCGTTGGCGGCCGCCGTGCGCACCGCTTGGTTGGAGAAGACGCCGGCGGCAAACTCCTCCTGGGCCTTCTGGAAGCTGGCGCCCGTGCGGCGGTAGAGAGAGTGGATCTGTGAGGAGAGATGGACCGGAGATGGTGGCTGGTTGTTATAAAAAGCCCTAGATCAGGCATAGGCAAACTCCAGATGTTTGGGACTACAATTCCCATCATCCCTAGCTAACGGAACCAGTGGTCAGGGATGATGGGAATTGTAGTCCCAAACATCTGGAGGGCTGGACTTTGCCTATGCCTGCCCTAGATGTGTGTCAGCCAGGTGACAGACGTTAACTCCCTCCATGCAACCAGAAGGTTGGTGGTTCGAGCCCACCCAGGGATTCCCGCACTGCAGGGAGTTGGACTAGATGTCCCTCGGGGTCCCTTTCCAACTCTACCATTCTACCTGCACAGGTGCTAAGATCCTCAGGTGAGCACCTTCTTAACCTCAGAGGTGGGGTTGGTGACACGAGAGAGAGGGGGCAGAGAGCCTTTTCTGTGACTGTCCCCAATATTGTGGAATTACCTCCCAAGAGAGGCCAGACTAGATCCTTCCTTGTTATCTGGCAGGCTCAGATCTTCCTGCTCAGACAGGGCCTTTGAAAATTAAGGTGCAAACAGGACTGATCACTAGGTCTCTGTCAGGGCAAACTGTACTTTACTTGCTGGTTCTAAACGTCTTCTGATGTATTTTAATTGTTGTTCTCAGCAAGTTTGTTTTTATTACTTTTTATTTTATAATGATGGTTTTGTTTTTGTTTTGTTTTTTGTATTTAGACACCAGGAAAAAAACATTCCTCTTTACCCAGACCTATGACTATTACATAATATAAATAATTTTATTATTTGTACCCTGCCCATCTGACTGGGTTGCCCCTATTCTATGGCCTGTAAAAGATTTGGGGGGGGGGGACTGTTATGATGATGATTATTTTACAATTATTATTTACTATTTTACTGTCAGTATGCTTTTTACCTTGTTTTTATTATGCTTTTTTCAATGAAGTTTTATAATGTGTTTTTAATGTTGCACAGTGCCCTGCTATCAATTGAGAAAGGGTGGTATATAGATTGAAATAATAATAATAATAATCCAATCCCACTTTGGATTGAGGACCCTTCATATAACCCCTGAGTAAGTGGAGTCGCCTGTACTACAATGACTACGATTCATAGAATTGCAGCATCAGATGGGAACGCGAGGGTCATCTAGTCCAACCCCCTGCAATGCAGGAATCCGTCTGCCCAGCGTGGGACTCGAACCCACGACCCTGAGATGAAAAGTCTCATGCTCTATAATAACAATACTGTAATTTAAAAAACAGTGTGGGAAAATTCACAGCAGGGTGAAAGCAAACCATAACCCCCCATATTTTAAAAAAATGGAAGTTCCCTGGGAAGAGGTATCGATTGTCAAACCACACTGGGAACTGAGGCTGTGGGAGGAAAAGAGGGAGCTCTCTCAGCAGCTCACAGCACCCTTAACAAACTGCAGCTCCCAGAATTCTTTGGGGGAAGCTGTGGCTGTTATTGCAGCGGTATCACGGAGCTTTAAACATTCTTCTTCTTCTTCTTCATACTATTTATTGAATTTATATACTGCCCTATACCCAGGGGGTCTCAGGGCAGTTCACAGAATAAAATCAAGATATAAAACCACAAAATACATAATAGAAATAAAAGCAACAACCCAATAGCCCCCCTCCCCACACCAAAAAACACATTTTAAAAGGGCATAGGATTTAAATCAAATCAACCAAAGGCCTGGTTAAAAAGGAACATTTTTGTCTGGCGCCTAAAGGTGTATAACGAAGGCAAACTTCTCTGGGGAGAGCATTCCACAGACAGGGAGCCACTGCAGAGAAGGCCCCGTTCTTGTGTTGCCACCCCCTGGACCTCTCGAGGAGGAGGCACACAAAGAAGGGCCTCAGAAGATCTCAGGGTCCAGGTAGGTTCATATGGAAAGAGGCGGTTATTGAGGTATTGGTGTTTTGTAATGTGGAGCAAATGTGGCTACAAAACCACAAGGAATCTATGGCCAGTTGCCACGGAAGGAAGGAAGGAAGGAAGGAAGGAAGGAAGGAAGGAAGGAAGGAAGGAAAAAAAGACTGGGAGCTCAGCAACCTGCAGCTGCCATACTCACCCGCTTCAGCATGATGATGCCGAGTCCGGCGACGACTGTGAAGAGTGTGGCCACCAGCATCATGAGAATGGCCACCCCAGTGTTCAGCTTCAGCGCTGTGAGGCTGACGATCCAACCACTGGAGTTGAGAGGGGAAGAAAGAAGGATCAGGGCCCGTGAGCAAGCGGGCGGCAATTGATAACTGTGTGCAACCCAGCAATTTTAGGCATGAAGAAAATCTCACCTAAAAGCAGCCACAAAGCGTAATTATTATTTACGTCCCTGGATCCCCACCCCCTCGCACAAAGCAACTTGCAAACCGTTTTAAAAACAAAGAATAAGAGTTTAAAGAAGGGGGCGAGTCACCATCTCTTAGCCTAACCCTACCTCACAGGGTCGTTGTGAGGATGAAACAGGGAGGAGGAAGAGGACCACATACGCTACCTTGAGATCCTTGGAAGATAAGAGGTGGTATACAAATTAAATCAATAATTTTTTTGTTAATTAAAAAAAAAATCCAGCAGGCATTTTAATTGAATTCCAGTTTTACAGTTTGGAGCGATTTTTGGTTTTGTTATACTGTGTTCTTTGTACATTGCTTAAGAGAACTCTGCAATTAAGCAATATATGAAACGTCTAAATCAGGTACATCCAAATCCCAATAGACTGCGATCTACTCACAGTATTAAAAAAAACTGGCAGTGATCTACCCATTGTCGTAAAAAGACTGGCAGTGATCTACCCAAAGTTGTGGAGCTTTTTTCAGTAAGCCAAAGTTGTTTTTTTGCTTTTTTTGTAAGGAGATCGCTGAGGGGGCCAGAGATCAACTAGGATCTACCAGGAACACCCCGCGATCTACCAGTAGATCGCGGTCTACCTGTTGGACATGCCCGGTCTAAATAAATAAAAATCACCCCAGGAAAGAATGGACCGCTTCCGTTCCATGAATTCTGCTTGGTTGGCACGTTTTAACACTTTCCCTGCAAAGGCCCCAGACAGCAGGTTTGCTAAACTCCCTATCAAAGATCAGTGCTGCCTTTGCAAACATTTAAGAGCTTGAAATAGTCCCTCACGTGTTTTCCCTATCGTACACATTACGAAAGGGTTAGAGAACGCTAAATCCATCCCCTTAGGAGTCAGTTTCCTGGTCCATCCTTAAAAGACACTATTGAACTCCTTCCTTGAGAGGCTCTAATCTATTATCTATTACTAGTTGAAGTTAGCCCGTTCAATAATGGGCGCTAGAGGAGGAGGAGGCAGGAGGAGGCAGAACAGCGGCCGCTGGGGGGGGGGGGTTTGGCTAGATGAGTCTTGGGGGTCCCTTTCAACTCTACAATGCTATGAGTATGTAGGAATGAATAAGCAACTGGGCATCGCACCCCAAAGCAAACGTCCACACCTCCAGGAAAGAGCGCCTGGCCCAAGGAAACTGTCCGGTGCTCCTACACCGGACTGTCCGGTGCTCCTGAGTAATGAATGTGTGGCTGGCGGGCACCACAAATGAAGCTCCAGGAATTATTTGGCTGTAACATTTTGCGGCGTTGAAAGGTCTTGTGAACGCGGCCAGAAGTGGGCACTGGCGCCGACTCGACGACTGCAGCTTTCCCCGGCGACATGTCGCAGCAACCCGGGGCCCTTCGCTCCCTCGGCCCCTGCGGGCTGTAGCTCCGGAGGGCGGCGGCGGCGGCAGCATCCGCGGCAAAGCGGGGGCGGCCGAGAGCTGCGCGCCCGTCCCGGCAGCCTCCACCCCGCCCCGCATGCCCCGCCTTCAGTGCCGGAGCGCCACGCCTGGCCTGCCGAGCCGGTGGGAGGAGGAGGAGGAGGCGGAGGCAGCGAAGGACGCAGGAGGCCGGCGCCTCGTCGTCACAGGACAGCCTTGGCCAGAGCCTCCCCCTTCTTCGTTTTCCCCGGGGGCGGCTGTAGCGGCAGCGGTAGCGGCGGCGAGGACGGGGCGGCCCTCTGCGTCCGTGTGAGGCAGCGGTGCTGGTGCAACTGAGAACACGCGTGCGCCGCTGCTGCCTCGCGGACACGCCCCCCTCTCCGCCCGCTCCAATCCCTGCATCCGTGTGGATCCCGGACATGCGCAGTAGCGCACTTCCGTGACACACAGAACGGACGCAGGGACACAGCAACTTTATTATATAGGATGAAACAGGTGGCAATAGATCAGAGGGGTGTAACATATTTTACACCCACTAAGACAGCTCCTAATTTGTCACCTTCGCTCTTCGAAAGCTGTGGTATTTCTTTTTTCATTTTTTAAACGTCTGCACTTCTTCCATGGCCAGTGGACTGTAATTATACATTTGATTGATTGAGCAACCCCATTCCCTGCCTCACCCACTTTTCTGTTCACTCCCCATTCAGTCAGAATTATGGGGCCCAGAGTTTCCTCAGCCCTTGCTGCTGGGCTGCTCCCCAACTCCTTTAGGGTCCCCCCACCCACATTTCATTCTGCTGCAAAGTTTGGGGTTCCCAAATACCCAAAAGCAGTGCTATTTTTCTAGAAAAAGAGGTGCCGGAACTGACTGCGAACACCTTCCCTCATCCCCTTAGAATGGCAATGGCGCCCAACGGCTGGAACAGAGTTCCGGCAAGTTCCGGCTAAAAACAACAACACCCTGCATGAAAAGCTGCCTCCTTCCCTACAGACCCCCTTGGGTGCTAAGATCGGCACAAGCAACCAGGGTGGATAAAAATCAACGATTTTTATATTAAAAAAAAAATCAGATATTTTTTATTTAAATCGGTTTTTTTTTATTTAAATTGGATTTTTAAAATAAAATGCTTTTGGAGGAAAAATCTTTCTAAATATAGTCTTCTATTTAAGTTACATTGTAGTCCAAAGGTTATTCATCAGGAAATAAAGATTTGTTTTAAGTTTATCAAGTGTGCTAAAACTCAGTCTAAGTTTTTTGGTTTTTTTAATGTTTAACCACATCAGTTAACAAACATGGATACATATGCTATCATGTTATTGTTTTAGCTAAATAAATTGTTTAAATGGTTAAGGAAATGATTATTTTTCTCCTTCCAATAAAGTACAGCAGAAAAGTTGTCCAAATATAAACAGTTAACTTATTAAACCATAATTTCATAATTATCTGTCTATGTATTTCTAGTAGTATAACCAAATCAGTAATTTTTGATAGAACTGTAAAAACTACTCTGAAAATTTATTATTCCAAAAATGAAACCTTCATATGGTTGTAAATATTAAGATTATACCAGCAAGATTGAGTCTTTCTGTAAAAAAAAAATATTTAAATCAAGTCTTATTGACTAGTGATTTAAATCAAGCCTTACTGACTAGTGATTTAAATCGTGATTTAAATCAATTTGATTTAAATCAAATCCACCCTGCAAGCAACCCTCTTGGTTCTTCCGCTGCCCTCAGAAGCTTGGGTGGCGGCGGCGGCCCAGGAGAGGGCCTTCTCTGTGGTGGCAGGGGCGGACCATGGCAATATGGCCGCCCTGCGTGAGGCCAACATTTGACGCCCTACCCACAGCCCTCGGGGCTTTGGGAAGGAGTCGCGCGGCTCTAGCAAGGCCCTAGAGCTCCCGTACCTCCTTCCCAAAGCCCGGAAAATGCTTGTCCGGTTTTGGGAAGGAGACAGGACCCTGTCAGGGCCCTCATGCCTCCTTCCCAAAGGCGGCTCAACCAGGCTTTGAGAAGGTGCCCTTCTGAGCTGACAGAAAAATGAGGATGGGCCCTGTATGAGAGGCCGGTCAGGGTGGGTTTTCTCAGGGTGGGAGACTGAGGAAAGGGAAGCTCTCCCAGGTGGGAAGATTCAGCTCTCTGTATGTGTGAAGATTAAGATAAAATGGTAACCGAGAAGATTTAAAGACTGGAAAAAGTTGGAAGAAATGATAGCTTACAGATTTCAAGAATAGAATTTAGCAATAAAGACTATTGATTTTAGGTTAAGACCTTTATTAGAAAAGAACATAAGTGAATATAAAGAGTAATATTTAAAGATGTTAAGAAATTACTAAAGATGATTGGAAATGAAATGCAGCAGGGGAGACGTGAGGAAGTCACCCCATTATGATCAGACATGAGGAAAGGGAAATTAGGATATATGTTTGTGTTTGTGTATTTTATGTTTTGTGCTGTTTTTTGTATTTGTATGATGTTATGTTTTTTGATGTTTTCTACAAAACCCAATAAATATATTTTTTTTAAAAAGATAAAATGGTAACTGAGGGCCACACAGATATATTTATAATTTTCTGTTATGCAGTCGTACTTTGGTTGTCAAACGCCTTGGTACTCGGATGTTTTGGCTCCTGAAGGCCACAAACCTGGCTGGAAGCGAGTGTTCCGGTTTGCGAATGTTTTTTGGAAGCCGAACGTCCGACGCAGCTTCAAATTGAGTGCAGGAAGCTCCTGCAGCCAATTGGTTTTTGAACCGTTTTGGGAGTCAAACGGACTCCCGGAACGGATTAAGTTCGACAACCAAGGTACGACTGTCTGAGGATCATATGAGGATTATTATTAATGTATCTTTCTTTTTCTCTTTGGTGTTTTTTTCTGTTTGATATATTGTTTTCTATTATTCTTTTTTTTTATAAACTTTATTCAGATTTCTTAAAAAGTTACAACATAGATGTAATAAACAAACACAAAACAAATACAAAAATAACCAACCACCCAATAAGCCAAAAAAAATAAATACATAAAATACTTAATATAACCTAAATAATAATAACACACATAAAAAAACACACATACACATTCCAAAAAAAACACAAAAAAGACACAAAACATCCATCTCAAAAATTAAAAGTTTTAAAAAGACTTCCTAAAGTTTTCTATTATTCTTTTTAGCTTAGTTTGAATTTCATGGTATATTCAGTTGAAAACCTTTAATAAAATTGATTTTTTTAAAAAGAGAGAAGCACCCTCCTCAGCTGGGGGGTGAACCTGTGGCCCTGCCCCTAAGCTGTGAAACTCCCTCCCCACAGAGAGGTAACCTGGCACCTTCATTATACAGCTTTCGGCGCCTCCTTTATATCTTTTGACGCCCGAGACATATATTTCCAGGACCCGCCTTATTTCTGTGATCGCCGGTTGATTTGAACTGTTTTCAACCTGTGTTTCAATTGTTTTAGCTTGCCCTGGGACCTTAGGGCGATGGGCAGGTAATAAATTAAAGTCGCAATACCGCAGGCCACAGAGACAGCGAAGAACAGGGCGCCCTCACCTGAACCCCCAGCCCGGGATGCCAATGGCCTGGAGAACGTACACCACATCTTGCGCAAAGAAAATGAAGAAGAAGACAAAGAAGTTGAAAGAGCTGTCACTCCTGAAAGAGAAGGAGAGAAAGGAAGAGTTAGGACCTCTTGCTATAAGAACAGGGTTGTGTCTATTTATAAGAATATTTAGATACTGCTGTTCCATTGAAATAAATAAATGTCAGAGTGGTTCACAATAGTCATACATAAAACCAGACAGTAAAAAAACTCTATCCATATAAAACTCTTTATTCACAAGAATGGGGAATCGGTGACCCTTCAAATGTTGCTGAGCAGTTGCCATGTGTCCTCTTTTTCCAGGACACGTTCTCTTTTACAGGGGTAAAAATTCTGTCCGGGTGGTTTTTTTTATATTTGCCAAATTGTCTCTGGCTATAATTTCTGGATGAGACATAAATATAACTGGTGGATGAAGACTTGCTTTCTTCTTTTCTCCCACCTCCCCATAGCAACAGATCACAGCTTTTATAGCCTACATATAGCAAAGGTAAAGGGACCCCTGACCGTTAGGTCCAGTCGCGGACGACTCTGGGGTTGCGGCGCTCATCTCGCTGTACTGGCTGAGGGAGCCGGCGCTTGACCGCAGACAGTTAGTCATGTGGCCAGCATGACTAAGCTGCTTCTGGAGAACCAGAGCAGCACACGGAAACGCCATTTACCTTCCCGCCGGAGCGGCACCTACCCTATATACTCGAGTATAAGCCTAGTTTTTCAGCACACTTTTTGTGCTGAAAAAGCCGCCCTCGGCTTATACTCGAGTGAGGCAGGCAGTGGCTCCTATGAAGCTTTCCCAGGTTTTTTGTGGTAAAATTGGGTGCCTCGGCTTATATTCGGGTCGGCTTATACTCGAGTATATAGGTATTTATCTACTTGCACTTTTTGGCGTGCTTTCGAACTGCTAGGTTGGCAGGAGCAGGGACCGAGCAACAGGAGCTCACCCCGTCGCGGGGATTCGAACCGCCAACCTGATCGGCAAGCCCTAGGCTCTGTGGTTTAACCCACAGAGCCACTATAGCCTACATATTGTAGAGGCATTTAAACATGAGAGTTGTCGTAGCATCCTCGTTTTTGCTCTTCAAAATGTGGAGTTCCCCTGACTATGCTGTCTGGGACTGAATGGAGTTGTGAGCCCGGTAACATTCGGTTGGGGCCAAAGGTTCCCTCATTCCTTAGGTCATAAGCATCCAGCTATAAAGGACAATGGGAGAGGATTCTCTCCAGCAAAGTATCTGACAAAATTACAAATACCCAAATATAGACGGGCATTTACTCTTGCTAGATTTAAGGTATTACCATCTGCCCTATTGCAGGGAAGATTTGCAGGTAAATCATATGCGGAACGAGTCTGCCCCTGTGGCCTGCCGGAAGTAGAATCTGTGTCTCACGTTTTACTACGTTGTCGTTTTTATAACGACATACGTCGGGTTTTCATCTCTCCGGTTATACAAAATTCTTCAAATGAATTCCTATGTCTCAAACGCCTTGTAGAAGACACGGACCCTGAGATTACGCTGAAAGTAGCCAAATACGGTGCAGCAGCCATAAAGCTCAGAGAACAAGCGGTGTTACCAATATGAATAGGCCACCATATTTTAGTGCCACAATTTTAATTCATATATTTTAAACGTTGCTGTATACGTATACATATGTGTACTATTGCTGTTATGTAAATTTTAATGTATTATTTTTGTATTATTGATTTAATAAGCTGGTCTGTGACCGTAAGAATAAATTCATTCATTCCTTAGGCGGTGGCGGAAACCAACTCCCCAAATATCTCCGCCCAATTTGCCTGCTGTCAAGTTACCCTGCTCCATGGCAGCATGGGGCCTCGCAGCCGCCCGCCCGTTTTCCCGCCGTACCTGAAGGCCTTGTACATGGGCCGATACCAGCAGAGGAAGGAGCAGGGCGTGAAAATCAAGGCCCAGAGGATTGAGAGGCCAAAGCCTGAGCCGCCCCCAGAATCCACGCAGAAAAAGGCCAGGGAAGCCAAGAAGTTGAAGAAGAGGGTCACGATGCTGGCTGTGGGGACGAGAAAGGCGGCGTGGGTTAGGTGATCTCGTGGAAGTGGAGAGAGAGGGGCAAAGGCGGCCCCCACAAACTGCAGCTACCGGGGGGGGGGGGTTGAAAGCTAAAGCTGTGGCCCCCCTCTCTGCCCTGTACAGAGTTAAGACTAACCATTCTTTTTAATTCAGCTGCGCAATCTGCCCTCAAAAGGCTGCTCATTTATTTATTTGTGGCTTGGGATCGTTTACTATCCTGCCTTTCTCCCACAGTGCAGAACCCAAGGCAGCACAGAGGGTAAATTTGAAAAGATACAATTAAAAAAAATAATAAAGCCCCACAATAAATATAAATATATATTTTTTTAAACAAATCGGTACCCCTATTCAGTGAAAACACCAAAAGGTGTTTAAAAGCACGCACACACAAAATGATATGGCTTGTGTTTCCTAGTTAATTTGTACTTATGCCGTGAGTGTGTGTGTGTGCAAGCTTGCAGGGCACACAGAACGCTTCTTCAGGTGACTGTTTCCTGTTCTGAAGCTGCAAACTAACTAAAGCATGTGAGGAGGATCCCCATCGACACAGTGGCCTTAGGCTAGTTTATCTCCGTTCTCCCTGCGCTGTCAGAGGCAGCGTGGCTCTCGATTACCAGTTGCCGTGAACCTCAAGTGGGGAGAGTTGTTGTTGCCCTCAGGTCCCCTTCCTGGGCTGCCCATAAGCACATAATGATGGGCCTTTGGCTTGATCCAGCAGAATTAAGACTATCTGCTCTAAGTCCTCCCTGTAGCTGCTGGGGACTCAGCCTTCTGCCTGCAGGACATGGGGCTCCTCTGCTGCTGCGCTGTGGCTCAAGGGCTTACCCATCCAGAGGTAGTACATGGTCGTGACCGTTTTCTGGGAGTCCACGGGAATCTCCACAGGGATATCCTGATAGAAACATGGCTTCACGGGACAGAAGGAAGGCAACGGAGGCCAGTTGTTCTGATGGGCTGCGAATCCAAAAGCAGAAAAACAAGAGTGAGGCACACATGCAACTTGGAGAGAGGCAATAATAATAATAATAACAATAATAATAATAATAATAATAATTTATTTATTCTTTTCTTTCTCATTTTTAAAACAATCTTTATCAAATATTTAAACCAAACATTCCAAAATTAAAATCATTCAACATGATACAAATTGATTCCATATAACTTAAACTACAAATCATAACAGAATAATAACCAATAAGAGTATGGAATCAAGAACTGAAAAGTTTTATACCTTAAAAAAAGAAAAGAAAAAGAAAAAAGAAATAGGCTTCACATTGCTCTTACATTGATTTTCTTAAAATATATAACCATACCTTCTTCTCAAACTATACTCTATTCATCCCTTTTCCCATGAGTATTTAATTTAAGCAACTCACCAATTCTGTTATTATTCTTTCCTTTTTCAAATAAATTTCCACATACCTCCATTCTTCTTTCAATTTCTGTTTAAGTGTATTCCTGATTGCTCAGTATTATTTACTAGTATATTAAGCCCGTTTAGAAAACGGGCACCTAGGTTCTGAGGGTTATTTGGGGCGGGGGGGAGCGGCGGCCAAGGCGGCGGAGGTGGCCGGCGGCGGGGGCAGGGGCACGAAGCCCCCAGCCCAGCGCGCATCCGCCGCGTGGCCGCGCACACCCGCTGGGGGTGGGAAGGGGCTCCCCCCTCCTCTCCTTACTCCCCGGGGGCGGCTGCAGCGGCGGCGGTGGGTGTGCGGTGACCCTCTTCGGCCTCCGGAGCACCGGCGCTCCGCGAGGCGGGTCAATTCAGGCCGCTGGGGGGTGGAGAGGGGCTCCCTCCCCCTTCTTCTTTTTTTTTCCGGGGGCGGGGGGGAGCGGCGGCCAAGGCGGCGGAGGTGGCCGGCGGCAGGGACAGGGGCGCTTCGCGCCCCTGCCCCCGCGCTTGGCCTTGTAAGCAGTAATGGCAGCAGCGGGAGCCTCTAGTAAAGGCAGCAGTGGAAGTGGTCTCTGCTGTCCAATCCCTGCGTCCCCTCTGTGACATGCGCAGAACGCACTTCCGTGACACACGGAAAAGCAAGGACATAGGCTCTTTATTATATAGGATACCCCACCCATCTGTCTGGGTTTCCCCAGCCACTCTGGGCGGCTTCCAACAGAATATTAAAATACAATAGTCTATTAAACATTAAAAGCTTCCCTAAACAGGGCTGCCTTCAGATGTCTTCTAAAAGTCTGTTAGTTTTTTTTTTTATTTGACATCTGGTGGGAGGGCGTTCCACAGGGCAGGTGCCACTACCGAGAAGGCCCTCTGCCTGGTTCCCTGTAACTCGGCTTCTCGCAGCGAGGGAACCGCCAGAAGGCCCTGGGCGCTGGATCTCAGTGTCCGGGCAGAACGATGGGGGTGGAGATGCTCCTTCAGGTATACTGGACCGAGGCTGTGGCAAATTCAGGGTCTCCACCATGCAGATCAACTAGATCTACTATTTTCTGCACACCTACATGGGAGCAAATGATTTGAAATGCTCCAATATCTTTTTTTTCAGAGTAACTTACCGTATTTTTCTATTTATAAGACCAGGTGTTTTTGCTTCAAAAACTAAGCTTAAAAATTGGGGTCGTCTTATACCTGGATCACTATCCACTATGAGGTTGGATGTTTTGGCGGGTGATTTGCTGTTGTGGCAAGTTCCACAGGCTATTGGCTGCTGCAGCAATTGGGCGGGCGATTGCCGTTTGCTGTCGGAAAGCGATCAGACGATTGGTCGCTTTGTCGATGTGCATGCGATTGACCGTCTCGGTCCTGCAATTTTCAGCAAACACCCCCCCCAACTCTGGGCAATTGCCCCCGCCCCATTTTCTCAATTTGGAGTTGCAAAAAAGAGGGGGCGTGTTACACACGAAAAAGTAGACTTTTCCACTGTACGTAACAGAACTCGCATGTCGTTCTCTTGAAAGTGAAGCACCTTGTGGTTTCGGTGTTCCTAAACACTTCGCTTTGCAGCCTACAAAACAACCTCCTCTTTTTTTCTCCAGAGTGACCCCTGGAGCATAGCTGTCAACTTTCGGATTTGAAAATAAGGGATTTTTTCAAACCGAACTTCGGATTTGAAAATAAGGGATGCTGCGAGGGCGGTGCAATGGCACCAAGTAGCCTCGCCACCCTGCGCTCCAGAGGCTGCGCGCAAACGGGAGAGCGAAAGAGCGAGCGCATAGACGGCAGGCAGGCTGGCTATCTGGTTGGGCGTGAGGGTCTGGCTGCACAAGGCATGCAAGCTCCGCCCCCAGTCAGTCTCAGACTCCTTATTGGCAGCCGAGCAACGCAGCTGAGGAGCCTCCCTGGCCGGCAGGGAGGGAGAGAAGCTGCTTCCTTTGAAATCCGGGAAATTTAAGGGATATCAACAATCTGGAATAGCAGTGGGAAATGGCATTGGAATAAGGGAGTTTCCCGCAAAAAAAGGGAGGGTTGACAGCTATGCCCTGGAGCCCATCCTCAGAGGCTGACTCCCCTCCTTTCAATCTGACTGGCTCCAAGCGGCCCAAAGGGCGAGAAGACTTCCTTCGCAGTGGCTAAAAAGCTCCCCTTTCGTGCCGACTGGGTAACTTTGCGACAGGCCCTGCTGCAGGTAACAGTCGTGGTCTCTGGCACTGCCTCCCCACAGCCCCAGATCGCTACACCCCCCAAAGTGAGGTCAGGGTTTTTATTACTGCCAGGGTGGGCAATACCTGCTCCGCCACTCAGAGCAGCGTTCTGCAGTTCTCGCTCCCGCCGGTCCAGCTCCTCAGCTTTGCGGTTCAGCTCCTCCTGCCGTTTCAACAGTTCCGCCGTGGCTGCCGCAGTCGACTCCTAGGGGGAGAGCAAAAGAAAAATCAGCAGGTGAGGAGGAGGAGGGACAGTCCCTCCCCATGTATAATTTTCATCCGATTTATTTATTATTATTATTATTATTATTATTATTATTATTATTATTATTATTGGGATATGGGTGGTGCTGTGGGTTAAACCACAGAGCCTAGGGCTTGCTGATCAGAAGGTTGGCGGTTCGAATCCCTGCGACGGGGTGAGCTCCTGTTGCTCAGTCCCTGCTCCTGCCCACCTAGCAGTTTGAAAGCACGTCAAAGTGCAAGTAGATAAATAAGGTAGGTGCCGCTCTGGCGGGAAGGTAAATGGTGTTTCCATGCGCTGCTCTGGTTCGCCAGAAGCGGCTTAGTCATGCTGGCCACATGACCCGGAAGCTGTATGCCGGCTCCCTCGGCCAGCAAAGTGAGATGAGCGCCACAACGCCAGAGTCGGACACGACTGGGCCTAATGGTCAGGGGTCCCTTTACCTTTACTTTTTTATTATTATTTAAAATTTTATGCCACTTATATTTGGTGCTTTTGTTTTTGCTATTTATTTTGCGCTTTTTGTTTTGAGGCTTTTTCAGTTAAATTTTTTTTGTGACTGTGTGGATCCCAGTTCAGCTACTGATTGATTGATTGATTGTGTGACTGCGTAAATGGATAAAAGCCCCCCATTCAAACAATGACTAACATCAGTGCAGGTAAGGAAATAATAATAATTTTAATTATTATCAACTACAATACTGTCTTATTTATTTTATAGCACGGTACACTGGTTGTTGCTTTCGTTCTGTGGATCAATGGTCTCGTTAGATAGTAAGTAAAATTCATGTTAAATTGCTGTTTTAGGGGTTGCTTTTAAAAGTCTGGAATGGATTAATCCGTTTTGCATTGCTTTCTATGGGAAAGCGTGCCTTGGTTTTGGAACGCTTTGGTTTTGGAACGGACTTCCGGAGCGGATTAAGTTTGAGAACCAAGGTAGCACTGTGCATCACTGCTAAATTATTTCAAAACACAAACACTCCAGCCAATAACCCAATTTGGCTATATGAACATTCAGAAGCTTTGAGAAACAAACCGTCAATCGGACAAACATATCAATGGTATCACTGAGCGGGAACAGACTTCCAGAACGGATTTAAGTTTGAGAACCAAGGTAACCACTTTAACTGCAAAGCCTCCACGCACAAAAAGGCAGTCTTGTTTAACAGCCCTGGAAAAAGAGCTTTAAACTACTGCACCAAAGGGGAAATGAGAAAACTATTCCTGCCTGTGGCACATCAGAAGGTCTCTAATCGGCCAAAGCAGGTGTGGTGTAACCCATGCATGGAAACGATGCGCTGTTTCTTTAAGGGAAGTGGTTTGGGAGTGTCGAAGGGAGAGCGGTCTGATATCTCTCAGAGTTAACTCCCATTTTGCTGAGTCTTCTGAGAAGTGAAAGCAACTGGGCTGCTCTTTTTCTGCTCGTTCATTTCCTTTTCTATACAGTTTGCAAAAGCAGAGTTCTGCTCGACGTAAACTAGGCATGTCCAAAGGCCTTTTCGGGGGCCTAATCCGGCCGGCTAGTCGGTTTAATCCGGCCCCCCTGTGGCAGCTTACTTCCTGGGGTAAAATCCTAAAAAAAACCTCAACAACTCCAACCCTAAAAAAAGCTCAACAAATACGGTTGGCCCTTCACTTCATCAAATCTGGGCATCTTTGTAAAAAGTTTGGACACCACTGGGTGTCATCACTGAGGGGGGTGACATTCAGTGCGCTGCCCACCCACCCATGACTCCCAAGCCTACCCCGAGCCGTCGGGGGAAGGTGGGGAGCTGTGCCGCCTTCCAGGCGGCCTTCCCCCTTGTTTTGAATAGAATAGAAATACTTTATTGTCACTGAACCACGTTTAGGGACCCAGGAGCGATGTGGGTTAAACCACAGAGCCTAGGGCTTGCTGATCAGAAGGTCAGCGGTTCGAATCCCCGTGATGGGGTGAGCTCCCATTGTTCGGTCCCAGCTCCTGCCCACCTAGCAGTTCGAAAGCACCTCAAAGTGCAAGTAGATAAATAGGAACCGCTTCGGCGGGAAGGTAAACGGCGCTTCCGTGCGCTGCTCTGGTTCGCCAGAAGCGGCTTAGTCATGTTGGCCACATGACCTGGAAGCTGTACGCCGGCTCCCTCGGCCAATAAAGCGAGATGAGCGCCACAACCCCAGAGTCGGACACGACTGGACCTAATGGTCAGGGGTCCCTTTACCTTTACCACATTTACAGTGAGATTAAACAAGTCCCCCTCTCCCCCCACAATCTCTCAGTCCTTGTTACGCTCTATGTGCTGTCGTACAACCAATGACCCCGAACGTCAGCTGCAATGTTGCTGTTTTGCATTCAGCAGCCTCACGGCCCACGGGTAGAAACTGTTCTTTAACCTGTGGGTTCAGCTTATCATGCCACTATATCTCCTGCCCGAGGGCAGGAGATTTAAAAGGTGCTGGCCAGGGTGTGAGTCATCCCCGAGAATGGGAAGCTTGGGTGTCGCGGGCGGCGGGCTGTTGTCCCCCGCTCCTGGGCTGCTTCCTGGGGGGGGGGGAGCTGTCAAAAGGAATAGGGAAGGGAGGAAGGCTGCTGGCAAAGCAGCAAAGCTCCGTTCCCCCCCCCCAAAGCAGCCCTCCATGGGCGGCTCGCTCCACCTCCCATGGGCGTCTCACCCCCTGGAACGCTCACCCCGCCCCCATGGCCCCACCCCCGGGTGCACAGCATGTGCACCGCTCCGGGTGTCGGAGCAGCTAGCTCTGCCTCTGTACTGACCGGTGGTAAAATTTGCACAGCCAAGCAATACCAGCAATAGCTGACAGAGAAAAACCTGGAAGACAGCTTTAGTGACAAAACCAACACACAAAATCAAAGTTTTAAGTAATGACCAACGGGGCAAATTCACTGAGAGATGGGCTTTGCTTATTCAACTTTGGAATGAAAACAGATAATGCTGTTTCCTTAATAAAGCAGTTTATTGTTATGTAAGTGCCCCCCTTTCTCTTCAGTTTTCTGTTTTCCTCCTTTATTTAAATTCCTCTTTTGTTATTTCCGCCATAAAAGCAATGCAGCGAGGAAACAAATCGCGTCGCCTGAACTCGCCACCGTGCGGAAAACAGAAGGATTTAAGAAACGGAAATTAAAATAAACGGATTTAAGAAACGGAACTTAAAATAAAAACTGACCATCCGGGCTTTATGGTCTCGAACCTAGGAGTGTTTAAACGCAGGCAGTTCCCCCTTACCTGAGTGCCGTAGGAGCCGTAATTCTTGGGCTCGGTGGGGCTTGGCTTCTTGGCGGGCTGCGAGGCAGGAGCTGGTGGTGCCGCAGGGGGGGTCGGGGAAGCCAAGGGAGGTGCATCGTATGGAGGGGGCCGCTGCTGCAGAGGGGAGAACGTAAGAACATAAGATGTGCCTGATTGCTGGATCAGGCCAAGGACCCATCTAGCCCAGCATCCTGTTCTCACAGTGTCCAACCAGATGCCCCAACGGAAAACTCTCAAGCAGGATTCGAACACAGGAGCACTCTCCCCGCCTGTGGTTCCCAGCAACTGGGATTCAGAAGCATTCCTGCCTCCAACAGTGAAGACAGAGCATAGCCGTCATGGCTAGTTGGTGCAACTCGTACAGCACGCTGGCGACAAATATTCACACAGTTGTTTCAGAAATCATTTTACATCATTTGTCAAATTTGTGAGAAAGAGACAATTGCTTGCAAAGTGCCACAAAAACTTTCGAACTACCCAAAATAAAGTTCCAGTTACAGGTAGGTAGCCGTGTTGGTCTGCCATAGTCAAAACAAAATAAATAAAAACATTCCTTCCAGTAGCACCTTAGAGACCAACTAAGTTTGTTCTTGGTATGAGCTTTTGTGTGCATGCACACTTCTTCAGATACAAAATAAAGTGAACTTGTAATGTCTGATTTAACTAGGTTCTTACAAATTCTTGACTTAGTTTTTTGTTTTCTTTTTCTTTTTAAAGTAAGTTCAAGAAGATTCAAGAAGAAGGTAAGTTTAACGTTGTTCCCGGTAGCCGTGGGGTGCTGATGAATCAGCGTATGAAGTTGTAAAGAAGACAGGGTGCCAGCGTTCTATCCCCATTTCGCCCTAGCAGTCCATGTAGTTAAGAGGCTGCGGTTTCGCCCCCGGTGGGGCCGATTCGTTGGAGTTGAATATTCAATCATATATATATATATATATATATATATATATATATATATATATATATGCATATGCAACCGGAGGAAATCTACTCCATACAACGTACAAATGTCTTGAAAGGTGCAAAGAGATTCAAAAGTGCAATGTCCGATGTGCAACAAGTCCAATGTCATAAGGTGCTAAAGTCTCTCAGGAGTCCACGTCTGCTTCTCTGGGACTTTAGCACTTTATGACATTGGACTTGTTGCACATCAGACATTGCACTTTTGAATCTCTTTGCACCTTTCGAGACATTTGTACATTGTATGGAGTAGATTTCCTCCGGTTGCATATGCATATATATATATGATTGAATATTCTTCATGGTTTGTGTCATTTTGATATATTATTCTACTGTACCGTGTTGTCTGTTTTGTATTTGATTCGTTGGAGTTGGCTAGTTAAGAGTACTGGCAGCCTTCCCCTCATCCTCTTTGCCTCGTGGCCATCACGGCTTCCTGTGGCAGGGAGTTCTATAGTTTAACATGCTTTTGGGCTCTCTAAATGCTGCCCTGCCAGCCTCGAAATTACTCCAACCACCATGCGCCCGGGTAAAGAGAGACACGGCAATTTCTCTCACAAGCACACCGGTTCTAGAGAGTTTCCCCTCAGCGCCCCATACGCCAAGTGCAATCTCAGCCTAGCTGCAAAGTGGGCCTCGGAGACCATTCCTCCCCCTGCAAAAAGAAGCAACAGTGAAACTGGTGTAATATAAGAATAACCCTCCTACCGCTGTGTTGTCAAAAGGGTTGTAGACATCCAAGGTGGCGTAATCCGACGTCGGCCTATGCTGTACGATAGCGGGGTCCTGAGAAGATGAAAGAAGTGTTTAGATTCGAGAACTGGTGCAGATGTTGCGATGGCCGCCACCTCCGGTAGACTAGCCTTCCCTGACTTTGGATCCCCAGATATTGGTGGACTACAAGTCCCATAATCCCTCGTCACTGTGCCATGATGGAATTTGTAGTCCAACACCCGAAGACCCAAAGTTGGGAAACGGCTCTCAATGGATCCTAGTCATAATAATAATAATAATAATAATAATAATAATAATAATAAATTTATACCCCGCACATCTGGCTGGGTTTCCCCAGCCACTCTTGGCGGCTTCCAGCAAAATATTAAAATACAATAATTCATCAAATATTAAAAGCTTCCCTAAACAGGGCTGCCTTCAGATGTCTTCTAAAAGTCAGATAGTTGTTTATTTCCTTGACATCTGGTGGGAGGGCGTTCCACAGGGCGGGCGCCACTACCGAGAAGGCCCTCTACCTGGTTCCCTGTAACTTCGCTTCTCGCAGGGAGGGAACCGCCAGAAGGCCCTCGGCACTGGACCTCAGTGTCCGGGCTGAACGGTGGGGGTGGAGACGCTCCTTCAGGTATACAGGACCGAGGCCGTTTAGGGCTTTAAAGGTCAGCACCAACACTTTGAATTGTGCTCGGAAACGTACTGGGAGCCAATGTAGGTCTTTAAGGACCGGTGTTATGTGGTCTCAGCGGCCAGTCAGCAGTCTGGCTGCCGCATCTAAGACAACAGGCCTCTGAACGGCTGTTACTGGGTAACCCACGCTGGGAATGTTATGCACCTCCAGAAGATGGAAATGTCAGGTGCCATCTTGGCACCTAGGCATCTTCACTCGGTCGCAGGTGACCAGGTGCAAAATGCAGGGCTCGCAGTTTAATGCTCCCCTCCCTGCTGAGCAGCGCAAACAAGGTGTGTTGTCGCTGCTCGTGAGGCAGTGGGGTGAACGTGTCTCAGCTCCCGCAGGGCCAATGCAGCTTCTTGTTCCAACCTCATGGCGTATCTCCAGACAGCGATGTTTGGCTGGTGATACATCGTGATGTTTCTTACAGTGGGTGCTCGGGATGTGACGCAATTCGGCGCTTCTGCGCATGCGCAAAGAGCGATTTAGCGCCTCTGTGCATGCACGATCGCCAAACCCAGAAGTAACCCGTTCCGTTATTTCCGGGTTCGGCGCAGTGCGCAACCCGAAATCGCGCAACCTCCGGCTTCACTTATAAAACGATCCTTTTGAATACGAACTGATATACATTTATTGTTACTTGAAATTTCTTATGTTCTTACACTGTAAGGAATTATTGTTTACTCATACTACTGTGAATTTGAAGTTGTGTTTTTCATTTGAAGCTACACATATTATTGTGAACTTGAAACTGTTTTTCTTATTTGAATTGACATTCTCTGCCTAAGACTGTAATTCTTAACAGAATACATACTGGATTGCTAGTCGGCATCTTTTATGGTTGGAGCTACGACGGTATCTGACACCACCCAGCCCTTAGGGACTAGTAACTACTGGAAAAGTTATCCTCAGCGAATTTGTCTAATCGCCTCGTGCTTCGTGGCGCAACTCCGCTGGATGCAAAGGTGGTAAAAGGGAGCCATATTGTGCCCTGCCAATTCCACATAATGCAAGGGGGTGAGGGGAATGCTTTGGATGTGTGGCATGGATATGACCCCCTGATCGCTTTAGATCACCCCAAGAAACCCCCTGACCTCTGCACAGTTAAGTCGTATTCATCTAGGAGTGCCTACATGAATTAAAGCTTTTCGTGTCAGTTCTCTGGAAGGCTTTTTTCCTGTTGAAATTCTGCTTCACCCAGCGTTTTCAGAGAATTGATACGATTCATCCATTCTGAATTTCATCATCTTAAACGTCCGTGATGTTTTAAGGATCCCCTTGTACGCTGCCGTTGTCTGTTTCTGTGCGCTGGCGGTTTGCAAATACTTTTAGGAACAAAATACGGCCAGCACTTTCAGTCCCAATATCTTTTGGCTGTTCGCTGCGATAGCAGCTGAATGGAGCCCCCATCTTCTGAGGCAGTCTACCTCCGGACGCTCTGTGTGCTGGGAGGGCGGGGAAGGGAGGGTGTGCTCCCCCCCACCCCCGCTCTGCTTGTTGGCTTTCTGGAAGCTTCTGTCCAGCTGTTGTTGGAAACAGGATGTTGGAGCAGATGAGCTTTGGGTCTGATTTCGCAAAGCAGGCCCTGTGTTTTAATCACTTATATGCTGGCCAGTCGCTGTTATTGTAACTCTGCAGGGGGGGGGGGAACCTTGTGGGAAAGGAGGGTTGAAACTGAGACCTCCAAAGCTACTTGTTTCGATTCGAAGCTTGCCTTCGGAGCCTGTCTGAAGAGGCCAGCTCAGCTCTCCCATGGCTTCCTGCGATGGGCAGGATGTGGAGGAGAAAGCTTGAATTCTCTGCCTCTGTCAACAGCTTTGCCAGATCGAGTCTAATGGCTCGTCTAGTCCAACATCCTATTCTCACACAGTGGAACAGACACCTCTTAATTGTGGCGGGGTACAAATAAAAAATTATTATTATTATTAATTGGGAGGTTTGTAAACAGAGTGTGGCTGGCCATCTTGCAGGGATCCTTTAGCTGTGATTCCTTGCATTGCAGGACTAGAGGTCCCTTGAGGCCTCTTCCCAATTCTACGATTCTACAACCAGATGCCTTCTGGGACATATTATTATTATTATTCATTTATTATTATTATTATTATTATTATTATTATTATTATTTATTATTATTATTATTATTTATACCCCGCCCATCTGGCTGGGTTTCCCCAGCCACTCTGGGCGGCTTCCAACAAAATACAGTGGTACCTCAGGTTAAGAACTTAATTCGTTCCGGAGGTCTGTTCTTAACCTGAAACCGTTCTTAACCTGAGGTACCACCTTAGCTAATGGGGCCTCCCGCTGCCACCGCCGCGCAATTTCCGTTCTCATCCTGAGGTAAAGTTCTTAACCAGAGGTACCACTTCCGGGTTAGCGGAGTCTGTAACCTGAAGCGTTTGTAACCCGAAGCGTTTGTAACCCGAGGTACCAGAGAGCCAGTGTGGTGTGGTGGACTCGTAATCTGGTGAACCGGGTTCGATTCCCCGCTCCTCCACATGCAGCTGCTGGGCGACCTTGGGCTAGTCACACTTCTCTGAAGTCTCTCAGCCCCATTCACCTCACAGAATGTGTGTTGGGGGGGAGGAAGGGAAAGGAGAATGTGAGCCGCTTTGAGACTCCTTCGGGTAGCGATAAAGCGGGATATCAAATCCAAACTCTTCTACCACTGTATTAAAATACAGTAGTGACCATCAAACATTAAAAGCTTCCCTAAACAGGGCTGCCTTCAGGACCTTAGTGGGGGAGACCTCTGCTAGTGCGCAGTGTTCAAAATTAGCCAGGCGCATTTTGCACCCAGCTATTGGGCACTTGCGACCACGTGAGGATGCCTGGGGGCCAGGAGGGGGCCTGCCATCTCCGCCATCTGGGGATCCTTGGATCTGGACTGTTTCCACACACTAACACCCCATCCTGTAGAATTCTGTCAGTTATATTTTTTCCTGCACAACCGGAAAGCATTTCTGGAACCAAAATGCTTTTTTCTGTGCCAGCCTGAGCAGGAACAGCGTGCGACGTTCTAGTGAATTGTTGTCGCTTGTCTTCACTTACCCCACTCTACTGCCCTGATCAGGGTTGTGAAGAATATCCCAACGTTATGAATGGCCCGTGTCGCCATTAAGAAAAAGAGGTCGAAATAAGCCAATATACAGGTGGACTGTCCCTGGATCATGTTACTTTTCTTCTTTCAGTTCTCTAAGCTCTTAACCGAGCTCAAGGTTGCCATCTGAACTAGCCAGATATTTAAATGATCATCAATCACAGCCAGTCCATCATTTGAAAAATAAGACTTTAGAGCTGTCTTGCCCCAAAATGGCAACTAGACCTTCTGTTTTGGCGACTGTACCCTTGGTTTGAAGCTGGAGGAGACTCTCGAGAGTCCCGTGGACTGCAAGAAGATCAAACCTATCCATTCTGAAGGAAATCAGCCCTGAGTGCTCACTGGAAGGACAGATCCTGAAGCTGAGGCTCCAATACTTTGGCCACCTCATGAGAAGAGAAGACTCCCTGGGAAAGACCCTGATGCTGGGAAAGATGGAGGGCACAAGGAGAAGGGGACGACAGAGGACAAGATGGTTGGACAGTGTTCTCAAAGCTACCAACATGAGTCTGACCAAACTGCGGGAGGCAGTGGAAGACAGGAGTGCCTGGAGTGTTCTGGTCCATGGGGTCACGAAGAGCCGGACAAGACTAAACAACAATAATAATAACCACCCTTGGTTTAAGGAGCCATTTGGTGCCTAGCTTATATATCTGAGGGATGCGGATGGCACTGTGGGTTAAACCACAGAGCCTAGGGCTTGCCGATCGGAAGGTCGGCGGTTCGAATTCCCGCGACGGGGTGAGCTCCCGTTGCTTGGTCCCTGCTCCTGCCAACCCAGCAGTTTGAAAGCACGTCACAGTGCAAGTAGATAAATAGGTACCGCTGCAGCGGGAAGGTAAACGGTGTTTCTGTGCGCTGCTCTGGTTCGCCATAAGCGGCTTAGTCATGCTGGCCACATGACCTGGAAGCTGTATGCCGGCTCCCTCGGCCAATAATGCGAGATGAGCGCCGCAACCCCAGAGTCATCTGCGACTGGACCTAATGGTCCCTTTACCTTTACCTTTTATGTATCTGAGCTTCTGACACTGGACAAGAGTACATCTGAGCACCCACAGATAGCATCCACACAGAGGCTTGAGAGAAAGGCTTGTGGAAAGCAAGACCTCCAAGCACTGTTCACACCTCTCTTTCTTGACCAAAGGATAAATATTGACCCAGGCAGTTACTCATTCCCTACGGAGCTTAGGCAACCCATTTCGCTTAGAAAAGTTGGGTTGGGCCTAAAGAGCAGTGGAAGGGGCAGGAAGACGACAGGACCAACGTAGCAGGAAGAGCATTCCAGAAATATTTCCCGGCCCAGAGAAGACACTAATTGACAATAAAAAAATTACCACACTTGAAAAGATAAGTCAACAGCAGGCCTACAGCTTGGAAGGAACCATGTGCTTGGGATCTCATATGAGAAAATCCGAAGGTTGATAACCCTGGGCAAATATCGAGTTGACAATAGAGTACCCCACCTCAGATCCTAGTTATCTCTAGGAGAGATAAGTGATGCAGGGAGCCAGGCCAAACCTTAAGAGTTTCACAGCCTTGGAGTTGAAAGGCGGAAGAGGCAATTAGAGTGAAGTGAAGCGGCCAATTATCCAAAGAGGGCTGGGCTGGGCTAGCAACTAGGTTTATTTAATCCAGAGATAGGACAGAATGCAGCAATTCTCAGGAGGTGGAGATAAACGAAGGCACCATGGGAAATACCATTTGAAGAAGCAACTTAAAGCCCCTCAGTTATTCTAGGGCTCGGTTAGCTCCGTAACAGGCAGCCTCCAGTTATTCCTGAGGATTTTAAATTTATTTTTAAGGTAGGGCAGCCACAAACACTGCAGCGTTCTAGAATAGTATGGTTGACTAAACAAATATGGAGACAGCAAAGGGGGCCAAATCCAGCCAGATCAAGTGTTTCTTACCCCCCAACTGATGAGACGGGAGTGGAGAGAGAGAGAGAGAGGCCCTCATTCCACTAATAAAGGGTAATTTAAAAAGTAAGCCTGCTCTACAGGCTCTGCTACAAAGGATCCATTGACCACCAGATTCAAAGCAGCAGCAAACGACAACAATTTACTGACATCTCGCTCTTACTCTGCCAACAGTCGCCAGAAGGTAGAGTCGCTTCTGAAGGGTCGGTATGGGGGAAGCGGCAGACGTTGGTTCATAGGAGCCAACTCCTAGGGGCGCGAGGTCCCTTACCCCTCTCCCCAATAAAATATATGAGGGGGCGAGGCCATTGATGGGCATTGCCATTCAAATAGTACACGTGTGCCGCGTCTTGTGATCGATTATGTGGGGAGGGGCTTACCTGCCCCTCCAATATTATATTCAAGTTGGCAACCCTGCCTTGGTTTATTATAAGTGGGGGGGTGGTGGTTGGGGATGGGGGAGAGACCAGCACCCCGCAATCGCAGTACCAGGGGCAAAAGCAAACCCAACAGCCAAGAAGGCGCCCGACTTACTCCCAACTTCGGACTTACCACGGGAGGGTAGTGGGAGGTTGAAACCCCTCTGCTCACCCCCAGAGGGACTGGGGGTAGGTAAGCTACGAGGACCCACCCACCTAAAGACAACGGGCAGGGTGTCAACGAGCTCAACGCCCCAAGGGACAGCCTTCTCCCCGAGTCCCCATCCGGGTAAAGAGCCCCTTTTACCCCGGAATGGGCATCACCACCCCGGGGGAGGGGAGGGGAAACCGCGCGCCCCCCGCCGCCGCCCCCGCGCGCCCGCCAGACGCACCTGGAAGGGATTCCCCGTCTCCCCCTCGAAGGGGTTTCCCCCGCCGTTCAGGGCCATGCCTGCCCGTCCTGCCCTCCCTCCGCCGAGCGTTCGACTGCGTCGCCTCGCCTGCGATGCTCAACGCCCATTGGCTGCCGAGGTTCTGCGCGTCACCCGCAAAGAGGGAGGGGATTCCTACGCACGTGACTGAGAGGAAACGGGGAAGTGGAGCCGTGACGCCCAAAGGGAGATGCCCCGCGCGGGGATGATGGGAGATGTAGTTCTCTACCCGAGGCAGAGCTTGAGTTTAGAGGGGACTGGGCGCAGGGCATGCTGGGGGCTGTAGTCCCATATATGATACGGAAGAAGCTGCTGAAGTGCAGTTCCGCACCAGGGGTTAGGCAACATGGAGTCCTCCAGGGGCTGATGGACTCCAACTCCCATCAGCCGCAGCCAGAATGGCCGGGGGCTAGGCGTGATGGGAGGTGACCGTGCTGATTGGGGCTGGTGGGAGTTGGAGTCCAACAACAGATTCCGTGCACTACACACGTTGCGTGTAAAGCACATGGCACCTCCACAAAATCCTGGGAATTGTAGTTTGTTAAGGATGCTGGGAATTGTAGCTCTGGGAACTGTAGTTCCCAGGTTTTTCCAGGGGAAGCCGTGTGCTTTAAATGTATGACATAGGCGCAGCCTAAGTTTCCAGAAATGGCTACTTAGATCAGTGATAGCCTCCATGTGACCGATTTGTTGAGCATTCATTCTGATTTCTTGCGCAAATTTTTGTAGGGCAACTGTACAATGCCAGCTGCTTATTAAGTATTAATTTTATTGCACAAAGTCTGGTGCACGTATGTGTGTGGGGGGGGGGGGGAGTGTTGTCTTGTAAGAGCACCAGATCTACTTTAAGTGAGCAACCTGAATTTGCAGGCATTCAATGGAATCAATCCCTACCCCAGCAAAATAGCAGGAGTCTGGACGCATTCCCGGTCTTGCTTTTGAGCTGCAAGCAGGTGCTGTCAGATTACTGGGTAGGGCTCAGGGATTGTGCTGCCTTTTCAAACATTTCACCTCTGACCCTTTCTTTCTCTCTCCTTCCTGCCCTGTTCCCTCCCAGCTGGCTCTCTCCTACAGCTCCACCCTCCCATGTTTGATTCTTCCCACAAGCTTTATAAAGCTCCAAGAATGAACAACAGCCTGGGTAAAATCTCCTTGTAATGGAGAATTAACAAGGGCCCCTCTTCAGATAATAATTCTTATTGTTACCAATAGCAAGAATGACAACAAGAGCAAAAGATCAGCTGTTTTATTGAGACAAGGGACTCTGAACCCACAACATCACCCCAAAGACAGCAGGAACGTGGACTGTCAGGAGATGGACCATCTTGCCCGAGATCACCCAACCTGGCTGGTGGCCGCTCCCCAAAGCCCCAAGCACAGATCCTTCTCCCCCCCACGCTGCCCAAAATCCCAGCACCCAAAGACACTGGGGGACTGAACTGTGGGCCTTGTGCACAGAGGTGATTTCCTCTGCCACTGGCCAGCTGAGTTCTACTAGTGGCCGCTTCAGAGCAGCCGTGTTCATGGTGGTACCACGGATTTTCTTCTTCAACAAACTTTTGATGCAAAGATCTTGAAGGACCTAACATTGGCAAGGGCAACCAGGCTGTGTGGAAGGAATCATCTCAGGGAACCTCCCAGAATATCAAGAAAACGTAAACAGTGGCCATGCAGCCGGTTCCAGGGGGCATCATCCATGATGGGGCCCAACCACTTGTCCCATCAGAGAGCCAGAAATTTTCCTACAGCAGCGGCAGGGAAGCTCTGTCTTACGGGCTTCACAAGACCCACCAGGACTCCCCCATCCGACCCACAAGTCCTGGGCTACAGAACGAAGACAGCCTTGAGTTTGGTGGACGCTGGGCACATGTCAAGACCATGGAGGGGCTTTGAGGTCCAGCGATCTGCAGTCGCGCACTCCGGTGAATAATAACTCCTGTGTCCGCTGGAGTGAGGGTCCTTGGAAAGGGGGCTCGCTCACATGACGGGGCACTGCATGACCGGGCGCTGCAGCGACTGCACGGCGCTCGCTGCCGTCACCCGCAAGGCGCTGAAATCCAGACCACCAAAGCTGGAGAAGATGGAGCTGGGATCCGTGGCAGATTTGGGCTTCACAATAGCCAGGAGGTCCTGGGGGAGTTTCGTCTTGCTCCCAACTGCTTCCAGCTGCTTCTTATCTGTCCGGTTCTGGGAGAGGAAGAAAGGGGTGCAGGGTGAAATTAATGCTGGACCATGGCTGTCACCCTTTGGGACTGGTAGGACGGAAGGCAAGGAGCCCAACAGTAGATGGCGCCAGTGGCAGGCAGAGCTGGCTAATTATGGCTTTCTCGCCACCCTCCTCTCTCTGTTGACTTCTACAAGGGCAAGGCTGAGACCAAGGAGGAGGGAGCCTTTCCACTTAAGATGCATTGTCTTGATTCACATGTAATGCTAAACCATAGCTGATGCTAACCACAGTTAATACAGAAGCATTTGACAGACAATCACTTAAACCTTGGTTTCTTGTGTCACAGGCTAGTTAAATGCACCAGCGGGAGCAGTTGAGCCTTCAGAGTGGTTTTGATATTTTTGCGGATCTGTAGCTTCTGGGCAGCAATGACTCCTTAACCGTTGTTAAGGAGGGCATCCAGGTTTGCGCATAATACTATGGTTAACATTAACTAAGGTGTAGGAAGGAACCAACTGCAAACCTTGGTCTACAAGAGACTGTTAGCCATAGACAGTAAATGGTAGTTAGCTGGGGAGCTGGGCTCATATATAACACTAAACTGTGGTTTAGCAAACTGTGGTTTAGCAAACCGTGGTTTAGCAAACCATGGTTTGGGTCACTAACTATGGGGAAATGGAGTTTGTAATGCCACAATTGGGACACCACCACCAAGAAGCCCCTTCCCCTGCAGCCAGTTGTTTAATCTCTGGATATGGAGACAAAGGAAGACCCCGTTGGAGACAGACAGGGCAAGATGTGTCAGGGAGAAGGCAAGCCTTACCTTGGGCAGCTGGTATTTCTGCCGGAGGTGGGCCCTCATGGTGGCCCGCTCAGCCTTCTGTTGAGCAAAGGCTGCGTCCCGTTTGCTCCTGGAGGGAAAAGAGAATCACGATGAGCCACTCAAGCACGGGAATGAGATGCTTCTGGAAGAGGTGGGCTCGCCTCCTTTGTGGAATTTGTCAAAAGTTCCAAACTTGTCAAAAGTTTGGACGAGCAACTGCAGGAGCTTTTGTGAGGGTGCTAGACTTCAGCCGTGTGTTTTCCACAATTGCGGTCAAACGCAGAATTGGCACACGCAGAATTGGGTAGTAGGGAAACCTTGAGAATTTCGGAGAAGTATTAGCATCATCTTCATTTTTTAAAAGCGGGTTTCTAGCCCTTATGGACAAAGGGTAGGCAAACACCTAGGAGCTGAGGTCTCTTCGCCCCCCTGCAAGTTGATGGGCATTGCCATTCCAATGGTGGGTAGATGCCGCTTATTGTGATAAATTATGCTTACCCGCTCCTGAATATTTTATTCAAATTGGCACCTCTGGGCCACACCCATCACCAAACTTGCTTTGCACCTTCCTAGGGTGCCGGAATATGTCCCTGGCCTCTGATCATGCCTGTCGGTTGTCTGGCTGGAGGACAAAGAGGACCATTTGTGAGCGTGTGTGGAAACTAGCAAAAAGTGAAATTTACATCTGTTGCCCTGCCTACTTTTGCCTCTGGCCCCGCCCACCACCTGCATGTGGCCCCCGAGAGGTTGCCCAGAAGGGAATGTGGCCCTCGAGTTGAACCTCCTGGTATAGGGTTTTGAGATTCTCGGTCAGGAAAGGAGTAGAGCAGGCATAGGCAAACTCCGGCCCTCCAGATGTTTGGGACTACAATTCCCATCATCCCTGACCATGGGTCCTGTTAGCTAGGGATGATGGGAATTGTAGTCCCAAACATCTGGAGGGCCGGAGTTTGCCTATGCCTGGAGTAGAGGGACTCTTACTTCTGCTTTTCGTTGATGGGCTTCTTCCGTGCTGGAGGCTGCGCTCGATTCTTGCTGTGGCACCTTTGGGAGCTGATGTCCTTCTCCCTGGGGAAGTCGGCCGAGACACAGCACAGCAGCTGTTTGGCCGGCACTCCAAACGCCGATTTCACTGCGGACTCCATAGGGAGGACTGCTGGAATGCAGGGCAGAGGAAAGGGAGGGGGCAGGGATGAGCATGGTGGCTTTCAATGTAAGATGTGAAATGCACAATATTTTTTTTTAAGATTTCAGAATTCCTTTGCCAGCTGTGTTGCTATGGCCATTGGCTAATGCGAATAAAGTTTATCTATCTTTGCCATCTGACTAAAACAATACTTAAAAGGATAAAATGTGTTTTAATCACGATTCCAGTTTATTTCAGATTAAGCGCCCTGGATAAAGTCCTTGATTCCATTCCACTCTCTGCCACAGTTTAGGATCAAGGTTTCATGGGCGTTAAGGCTGGGCGATCTATCGATCTATCATCCAAAACCAAGTCCATATCGTGATATCGGTTTCGTAACTTTTGACATGGCAATATATTGTGAATCGTGGGGTCGGTGTGCGAAGGTTTGTGTGCTATGAAAAATCATGATGCAGGAAAACTCGTGAAGTCGGCCAATGCCTCTACTTCCATGTACCGGTAACTCCATCCTTATTTCAGACATCATGATATATCGGTATACGGCAATGTTTAGCTGGTCATATATCACGATGTTGAAAACCAGATATCGCCCAGTCCTAGTAGTCACAATTTGTTGTCTGCAGGACAAAAGCAGCTATTTTATCTGTATAAGCTCTCCATCCTAGGACAAGGAGAGAGAACCAGTGGCCCACTCATACAGAGTTTCAGAAATATTATTTGAAGCTATATAAGGAGGATAAGGGGGGGACGTAGGTGGCGCTGTGGTCTAAACCACTGATCGGAAGGTCGGCAGTTCGAATCCCTGCGACGGGGTGAGCTCCTGTTGCTCGGTCCCTGCTCCTGCCAACCTAGCAGTTCAAAAGCACGTCAAGTGCAAGTAGATAAATAGGTACCGCTCCTCCGGGAAGGTAAATGGCGTTTCCGTGCGCTGCTCTGGTTTCGCCAGAAGCGGCTTAGTCATGCTGGCCACATGACCCAGAAAAACTGCCTGCGGACAAACGCCGGCTCCCTCGGACAGTAAAGCGAAATGAGCGCCGCAACCCCAGAGTCGTTCGCGACTGGACTTAACTGTCAGGGGTCCTTTACCATTACCTTAATAATAATAAATTATTATTAATAATAATAATAATAATTAATAAATAATTTTATTATTTACCGGTATTCCTCCCCCATCTGACTGAGTTGTTCCAGCTACTCTGAGCGGCTTCCAACATATAGAACAACATAATAAAACATTAAACATTTAAAACAGAGGTCAGCAAACTTTTTCAGCAGGGGGCCGGTCCACTGTCCCTCAGACCTTGTGGGGGGCCGGACTATATTTTGGGGAAAAAATAACGAATTCCTATGCCCCACAAATAACCCAGAGATGCATTTTAAATAAAAGCACACATTCTACTCATGTAAAAACACGCTGATTCCCGGACCGTCCGTGGGCTGGATTTAGAAGGCGATTGGGACGGATCTGGCCCCCGGGCCTTAGTTTGCCTATCCATGATTTAAAAAATACAAGGCTACCTTCAGCTGTCTTGTAAATGTTGTATAGTTACTTACAGTGCTTTTTCTTCTGGGTATATGCAGGGGTACACATACCCCTAAACATTTTTTGAATCTTTGTACTTTTGTCCATTTACTGTATTTATTTCCCCCGATTTGAACTATAGCCTAAAATGGTTATTTTCTTGAGTCACAATGGCTCAAGAACATTTTTTTTAAAGAAGAAAAGCACTGGTTACTTATCTCCTTGGCTCAGGGATCACATAACTCCAGACCCTCCAACATTTCTCCAGTGAAAATAGGAGTGTCCTGACCTAACGTAAAGCGGGACATTATGGGATCAAATCAGAAACCGGGACAACTTCTGTAAATCGGGGACCGTTCCTGGAAAATAGGGACACTTGGAGGGTCTGGTTTTTTATGCAGGCTTGACTCTCAGAAAAGTACGGACAAAAACCAAGGAATCAGCCCCCTGCCTCTGGAAGCCAGAGATGCTGGCATCTTCTCACCTGAATATTGCTCCGTTCAGTAAACTCACCTGGGAACCTGGGAGTCTTTTGTGCTTCTGTCAGGCATAGGTAGCTAGCTGGTCTTCTCTCTCCAAGTGCCCCAGAAAGGAAGATTAGAGCTCTAGGGCAGCTCAAGCTATTTAAACAGGGATCAGAAGCGACGCAAAGACTCCGGGTGACGCCAAGCTGTCTCTGATCCACCTGGGTGACAGTCAGGCCATCCAGATGGCACCTTGAGCAAAACATCCGCTGGCTTGCCGTGTGGGACACCCGGCACGTGCTGGTGGCCTGTGACACACTGCTCCATTTCCAAGGTATCTCAAAACAGCTCGCTGGAGGATATCGGAATTAGCTTCGTTGTCCCCCCCCCCCGAAATTGCAAGTTCCTAGTCCTCATGGCTTGCTCCAAAAGAGGAAAACAAAAGCAATTGCCAAGAACTGGTATCAGTACAGCCCCGGCACATTAGTATTTCTAGTTCAGTGTTTCCCAAAGTTGGGTCTCCAGCTGTTTTTGGACTACAACTCCCATCATCCATAGCTAGCAAGGTCAGGGATGATGGGAATTGTAGTCCGAAAAAAGCTGGAGACCCAAGTTTGGGAGACACTGTTCTAGTTTACATATGGTCAAAACACCTCTGGCCACGTCACTCTTCTGAATTTTAACTTGCCTTTTTTTTATTCGTTTGCTTGAATGTCGCTTCAGTAATTGAAATTTAATTGTATTATTCAGGAATTCACAGAATCACAGACTTCTAGAGTTGGGAGAGACAAACGAGGGCAATCTATTCCAACCCCCTGCAATGCAGGGGTCTTTTGCCCAATGTGGGGCTCAAACCCACAACCCTCAGATTAAGTCTCCTGCTCTACCAAATGAGCTATCCCTCAACTCCCATAATAAGAAGACATCTTACTGTCTTTCACCTGTTGAGGACTGGTGGGTCGAGGAATACCTGCAGGAAGTATCTTCGCCTGATTAAAAAAGTACCACCTTCTTATACCTTTTTATATATAAAAATGTATATTTCAAAGTGTTAAATGAGGGAATGGTTCTAGTACTAAGGCTTTATCGGGTGAAATCAATTTTTAAAAACAGGCCTTTTATAAACACAACTTTTAACTGGCTTTCAAGGTGCTCCCTGGTTCATAAAGTACCAGGTTTTTAATTTTCACCCCATGACAATTCCAAATGCCTTGACGCCAATGCGCAGGATCATTGCCTCTGAGTCGCATCTCAACCATTGCATATTGCTGATGACTCTCCTCTGCCTTACGCTCCCCAGTCTTTGCCAACCCGGTGCCCTCCGGAGACTTGGGACTGCAAATCCCATGAGACCACATGAAGACTTCACAAGCTTTTCTTTTGCAACCAAGAGACCAAGGAACATTAAAAAAAAAGAGAGAGCTGCAATTTGTAGAGCTCTCAATTCTGCACCAGTGGACAGTTTGGGCTCCCATCACCCACTTCCAGGCAGAAATACCTCTGTGTTTCTGTATTAGGCCAAGTGAATCGCATTACACCCCCCTCCCGCCCCTCCGCCCAGGTTACTCAGATACCTCCCCTTCCCTCCTTTTGCTCTAAGCCGCTTAAAAGTATAACCCAGGTCTGGGTCCTACCACCTGCCAGGGCTTGTCCTTGGCCGGAGAGTCCCCCAGCTCATCGCGCTGCAATCTGTTTAGCACGGCCTAAACCCCCACTGATGCGTCACTCTGCTCTGAAGCTCCCCTCTTGATGGATTGCTTTGGACAGGAAAGCCTACAGCGAACGCTCCGGCTTGGGAGCCAGGCTGCGCCAGGGTGGGGGCAGAGAATACAGGGGGTACACGACCCACATCAGCAGCAGGAGGTCGTTTCCTACCGGTATGTCCCGGAGACGTACCCTCCAACATTTCAACTTCCTTTCCCAGTGTATCAGTTCTGCTAAAGATTCCCTCTGCTGTTTGTTGAGAGCAGGGGTAGGCAACCTAAGGCCCATGGGCCAGATGTGGCCCAATCGCCTTCTCAATCCAGCGCATGGACGGCTCAGGAATAGCATGTTTTTACATGAGTAGAATGTGTCCTTTTATTTAAAACTAGTGAATTTAGCCCGTTAAAAACGGGCACTAGCGGTGGCGGCGGCCGGCGCTCCACGGGCCAAACACCTCCCGGCTGCCGCGCTTTCCCCTCCTCCGCCCCTTCCTCTCCTGCCGCTGCCGCCCCCCACCTCAGCCTGCTTTCCTCGCAGGACGTCGGGAGCCACTTCGGGAAGCGCAGAGGCTTTGGGGGGGGCGGGCAGAGAGAAAATGGAGTCGAACGGGAGCAGCGGCAGCAGCAGCGACTCGGCGGCCGGCGCTGGCCCGGCCGGCTCCTCCGCCGCCGGCGCTGCCTCCGCCGACGTGCCCAGCCCGACGCCGCCTCAGCGGAGCAGCAGGAGGAGCTGCTGGCGCTCCACCCTGGAGGGGAAGGGGGCGGAAGGCGGGCCGGTGTCGGCGAGGGAGAAGCTCGCCAGCGGGGTTGGCGGGGCGGGAGCCTCCATAGGCGGGCGGCGGCGGGCGGCGGCAGCGACGCGTTGCGCCGCTTCCCCCCGGCAATGGCGGCGGCACAGTTTCGCCCGGCCGGAAGTGTCTCTGCGTCGTCCCACCCCCCTCTCCGCCCCCTCCAATCCCTGCGTCCGTGACACACAGAAAATTGCAGGTGGACGCAGGGACACTTGAAGATTATAATATAGGATGCATCTCTGGGTTATTTGTGGGGCATAGGAATTCGTTCATCCCCCCCCCCAATATACTGTAGTCTGGCCCCCCACATGGTCTGAGGGACGGTGGACTGGCCCCACGGCTGAAAAAGGTTGCTGACCCCTGGTTTAGAGAGACATTGATCATGCAAAATTTCCCACGGCAAGGGAGTTGCAGTCTTTTGTTGTGGCTATTATGCCCAGATTGTTGTTATGCCTAGTTGAGGCTTTATTATATGGAGGAAGATGAGATTGCCTGGGAGCCTATGTATATATGTCGGCTCCTAACAAGCCCGGATCAATTGACCTATACTTCCATCCGAGGAATATGTGGCAATACCTCTTACTTGGAATAAAGCATCTCCGGCCGCAGTACTTGAACACTCGACATGTAAAGGGCAAAGGCTGCAAGACATATTAATTACATACTGCTTTGCAGTTAGCTCTCCCTTGGCTGAGTCACAATAGTCCAGCACAGATTTCTGGGCTAAATTTAGCAATGGAGTCCTGGGCGCTTTTACTGAAGCCATGTTAAAACTGCAATCCTTCGGTCAAGATGGTCTTCTAAGCATTTTGTATCAGTTAAGAATGCCAAGCCAACTAACCTGACCAAAAACACTCACCCACCCCTCTCACACAGGAAACCAAAGATCACCACAGCCTATCACAACTGAACAATCACACCATGCACCAACCCTGACCTCTCTCACCACTAAAAGAGCACAAGCAAACAACAAAGAACCTGCACAAAAGACGCTGACACTCAACTCTGCATATATTAAGTAAAATAGAAATACCACCACCCCATCCTACTCATCTCCCCATCCTACCCACACCTCTTCCCCTTCTCTCCCTAATGTCTTAACAAACGAAACTGTTGTATAAAAATGTTACATGGAAAGAACAAGACAGAAACAATGCATATACCTTTGCAAATCAAGAACATCCTTAATTTAAAAAAATAAATGAATGAATGAATATATGGAAGATAACTATAAAGCTGAAATCACTGGCAGCACTATGATAATTTCTGCAGAGTAAATAATTTTTGATGGCTGTAAAAGTGGAAAACTGATTTGCATGGAAAATATGCGGGAATGATATGTAACATGCAGGAGAAGAGGGGAAGTCATTGGTTATTTTAAAGTTTGTAAAATTTTATTTTGAAATTGAAAATTTAATAAAAATTAATATTAAAAAAAAAGAAAGAATGCCAAGCCAAAACAGGTGCTCTCCCAGCTCCTGTCCTCCAATTAAAATATATGGCTTTTGAGCCCACATAGAAGTACAGTAAAACGGGTATGTCCCTTGCCTGTATGTAGCAATTAGCATGAACTGCTGAGCCAACTGACTTTAAAACTATCTACAGTAATAAAAGTGCAAGTGTCTCTGCGTCCAGTCCCTGTGTCCGTCCCTGTGTCCTACTGCGCATGTGCCCCACGGACACAGGGATTGGAGCGCAGAGACTTCGGGCGGCCAGGCGAAACTGTGCATGTGCCCCACGGGCACAGGGATTGGAGCGCAGACTTCGGGCGGCCGGGCTGTTGAAGCGGTGGGTGCGCGCTCACGTGGACATACTTCTAAGCGGCAGCGGCCATTACAAGTGGCGGCTGAGTTGGCATGCGGGGGCTTGGCTGGTGCCAGTGCCGCCGCCGCCGCGATGTGCCTCCTGCGCTGCCTGCTGAAGGGCCATTCGGCGCTGGCCGGGGTGCCCAAGTACATCGAGCACTTCAGCAAGTTCTCGTCGTCCCTGCTTTCCATGATGTTCTAGCGCCCGTTAATTTAACGGGCTTAAAGTCTACTAGTTCAGGATAAAAACTAAGCCCACTAAACCCCCTGTTCTATAGATAAACATGTGGAAAAGCTTTGTCGAGATCGGTCACACTTATTGCTTTTACCGTATTTTTTGTACCGGTATGTGTTTGTATCAATAAATGTGTATATATCAATAAATCTATATATACAAAACTAGAACAGACCGCAGAGCTCAAGGACAAACAGCCTTACTCGTCGCCATCTTCACCTGGAAATCCTATTTATAAATATACACAACCTGAGTATGGATTGAAGAGGCTCAACAGCCATGAGGAAAGGCCTAGCCATTTGTTTCTACAGCAACCTCTTTTGACTAGCCCAGGGGTCAGCAACCATTTTCAGCCGTGGGCTGGTCCACCGTCCCTCAGACCATGTGGTGGGCCGGACTATTTTTGGGGGGGGGGAATGAACCAATTTCTATGCCCCACAAATAACCCAGAGATGCATTTTAAATAAAAGGACACATTCTACTCATGTAAAAACACGCTGAACGGTCCAGATTGAGAAGGCGATTGGAGCCGCATCCAGCCCCCGGGCCTTAGGTTCCCTACCCCTGGACTAGCCAAACAAAGGCATTACCTTAACATAGGAACTGGTTTGGCAAGATTCCCCTTATACATTCTAACCTCACAGATACAAGATGACAGGTTCTGGAAGGGAACCTAGGCTGACCCCCAAAACTCATCTGGACCTCCATCCAGACTGACGCCCCCAAAAAACTCATAGCCACACACACACACACACACACACACTTTACACAAGTCAATGAGAAGTACTGGGACTGCATCCCATGAAAAACCTGATCCAGAGAAGCAGAACTAAACCCCCATCTTCTGACAAACACATGGCTTGCTGTGGGGCATTTTAATGCCCACCCCCAGAAAGTCATATGTGTATTTTTGCAGTTGGCATCGAAGGAGGTTTAAGGGTTGTTTGTACTTTGATTAAGACTTTGCACTTGTTTTAACAGATTAACACACTAGCCCTCTGGAACAGATCCACGAGCGGGATCAAGAGCAAGAACGGCCAGCGGGGATCTGCCATGGGTCAGCCCTCGTGACTTTGTCATTTAAGCCTGCAGGGATGGCCCAGCCCAGCTGAGTCAACACACCACCAGCCCCACTGACTCGCACGCAAAGCTGGAGGGACTCCAGCTCCCTAGACACATGCTTTTAAAAAAAGAACTCAAAAAAAAGAACACACCCTGACGCCAACACCACGATCCGCCTCTGACCTAATTCGTGTCACCTGACGTCGTGCACAGATCAGAACATTGGGTTTTTTTCCAGCATTAGTAGACCCATTGAAAGTAATAAACAAAACCATTTCAACGAGTCTACTTTGAGTAGGACTAACACTGGATAAACCCCGTAATTACCCATCGGTGCTTGCTTGTCTCCAGACTACACAATGTATTTCTCAGCACAACGTACCCAGGTGAGTAAAAAGACGCCCATTTCTGTGGGTTAAACCACAGAGCCTAGGGCTTGTCGATCAGAAGGTCGGCGGTTCGAATCCCCACGACGGGGTGAGCTCCCGTTGCTCGGTCCCTGCTTCTGCCCACCTAGCAGTTCGAAAGCACATCAGAGTGCAAGTAGATAAATAGGTACCGCTCCGGTGGGAAGGTAAATTGCATTTCCGTGCGCTGCTCTGGTTCTCCAGAAGTGGCTTTGTCATGCTGGCCACATGACCCGGAAGCTGTACGCCGGCTCCCTCGGCCAATAATGCGAGATGAGCGCCGCAACCCGTCAGTCACGACTGGACCTAATTTTCAGGGGTCCCTTTACCTTTATGGTTAGAAATGCTTACGTTTCTCTGCAGCAGCCTCCAAATTGCGGCACTCCCTTCCCAGAGAGGTGCATCTGTAGCAACTTCAATGTACAGCTAAGGGCATTTTGTTTTACTGAATTTATAATCCTCTGTTCCAATTTGACTGGGTTTACTCATTTTATAGTCATTAACCATTTTCCTCGCCATTTTTCATAACTGTATATTATTGTAATTTTGGGGACCTTATAGGAAAAGTTGATGGTGGTAGGAAATCTTACGGGGACCTATTTAAATGCAAATCTCTGTATCATCATTAAATTTATTGCCCAGTCTGCAGGTCCCAAGGCAGGGTCCAACAACTATTTAAAATTTAAAAAGTTAAAACAGATTAGTCATAGGAACAAGGGTGCGAGCCCTGAAAACAAACATCTCAGGTGTCAAAGCCCAGGGCAAAGAGGTGTGTCTTCAGTATTCACCAAATGTTGTCTAGCGAAGGTACCAGGTGGACCTCTGTGGGAGGGAAGTCCACAACTGAGGGGCTGCCACCAAGAAGGCCCTCTCCTGGGCTGCCAACACCCAAGCTTGAGGGGTAGTAGAACTACTCAAATTAGAGCCAATTACCCGAATGGACATGCCTAGCGCTAGCCAGTTAATTTCCAATGGGTCTACTTTATGAAGAAGAGTCTGGATTTGATATCCTGCTTTATCACTACCCGAAGGAGTCTCAAAGCGGCTCACAATCTCCTTTCCCTTCCTCCCCCACAACAAACACTCTGTGAGGTGAGTGGGGCTGAGAGACTTCAGAGAAGTGTGACTAGCCCAAGGTCACCCAGCAGCTACATGTGGAGGAGCGGGGAATCGAACCTGGTTCACCAGATTACGAGCCCACCGCTCTTAACCACTACACCACACTCGCTCTCCAAATCCAAACTCTTCTTCTACTTTATGATTGACTTGGACACAACCCCGCCCTCCACAAATTGGTGGTGTTGTGTGTCTTTTGAGGCAGCGACTGGCCCAAGGCTACGCAGCGAGAGCTTCATAGAATTGTAGAGTTGGAAGGGACCTCGAGAGTCATCTAGTCCAACCCCCTGTAATGCAGGAATCTCAACACGGCCGAGTGAGGATTTGAAACCTGGTCTCCTAGGTGCTAGTCCACTGCTCCAACCACTATACCACCCATTTTAACTTTACCAAACTTTAAATGATACTTGGGGCAGAGGACCATTAAGACATTCCACTTCCCGTTGGAATCCTATTAACCAATGTCAGGATTGAGGTGAGCAAAAGAAACAGAGAAGGAAGGAGACAGGTACAACCAGCATCCCAAACAGCAGCCCTTACAGCATTAATTCATGTCATATTTTATTTTATTTTCCCACAAAGACTGTACAAAATCCATATAAAATCCTGGCATTGGAATGGGCTATGGTTTAGTATCCAAAAATAATTCCCCAAAGGGGATCCCACCAGCCTTATAACTTACATGGGGACATGGAGAACACGCTGCAGAGGGGGGAGAGGGGGCTGGGATTATGTACAGCAGGAGAGGAGAAGAGGGTCCCGATTCAGAGGGAGAGTCACATTATTTACAGGAATGGGGCAGGTGGGAAATGCCACAAGATTTCCTGCATGTTTATATATATATATATTTATATATATTTATATTTATATATACACACACTATCTCACATATTAACAAGCTTTACATGATAAGAAAAAAGGGAGCCTGTGGTGAATCAGGACGCAGTCTGTATTATCGGCGTCCCTGTTATTATTATTTTTAAAGCACCAAAATGCATGAGCGTAACCTGCACAAGCCTCCACAGGGGCCGAATGTGCGGGAAGGGGGGGGGATGAGTCAGGGAGGAGGAACTACGCTGGTCACCGGCTGATGTCCCGGCTGGAGTCCCAGGCTTTGGGGCCAGGCTGCAGCTTCAGGGAGTCGAAGAAGGGGTGCTTCAGGGCCTCGGCCAGGGTCAGCCGCTTGGCCGGCTCGTATTCCAGCATGCCCTCGATGAGGTCAAAGAGCTGGTGGTGTTCTTCGGCCTCAGAGGCCAGGTACCTCTGTGGGGAGAAGGCGGCTGTCAGAATGCAAGGGAAGGAGGCAAACCTATGGGGATGCCGTGTTCCGTTCTGGTCACCTCGCCACAAAAGGGATATTGCAGAGCTGGGGAAAGTTCCCCAAAGGGCAAGCGAAATGATCAAGGGGATAAAAAATGCGGCAGCACCTATACATTGGAACTCCCTGCCTCATGAGATTAAGCTGGTGCCTTTGCTGTACTCTTTTCGACACCCGCTAAAACCATTCCCGTTGAGACAAGCCTACCCAGATGCTTAGAAGGTTGAGGTCATTTCAATCTGTTTTAGTATTTCAACTTCCATATATATGATCAATGGGATGCAGCGATCCCCTCAGGAGGAAAGGCGATTCTTAGGTTCAGAGCAGCGTTCGAAATTTGCCAGGCGCATTTTGCACCTGGCTCTCGACCACACGAGACCAAGTGAAGACGCCCGGGCACCAGGATGGCGCCTGACGTCTCCACCATCCGGAGATGAATGCCGGGGGATCCTTGGATCTGGATTGTTTTCACACCCCATCCTGTAGAATTCTATCCATTCTATTTTATCTGCACAATCAGAACGAATTTCAGGAACCAAGAAGTTGTACTGAAAAATGTGACCTTTGAGCCGCCTGGCCCCCAAATGGCAACTTCGGCATTCTGTTTTGGAGACTGTAACCCTGGGTTTAAGAAGCCATTGGGCACCTAGCTCATATATCTTTTAACACTGGTTTAGAGAAAAAGCGAGTAACAGGTGGCATGACAGAGATGTATGGCCTGGAGAAAGTGGAGACGGAAAAGACTCACCCCCCCCCCATCACTCAGAAACACTATAACTTGGGGGGCATTTAAGGAATATGAATGTTGGGAGATTCAGGACAGATAAAACAGGGGACTTCTTCGCGCAGCGCACAGTGGAACTATGCAACTTGCTCCTGCAGGGGGCAGTGATGGCCAACAGCTTGGATGGGTTTAAAAGAGGATTGGGCATATTTGGGGAGGGTGAGCTACCAATTGGCTATTCCATGGCCGGGGGGGGGGGTTGCTCTTGTGCTCAGGACCTGCTTGAGGGTTCCGCATTGGGGCACCTGGCCAGCCACTGTGAGGACAGGATGCTGGACTAGATGGGCCACTGGCCTGATCCTGCAGGCTCTCCTTATGTTCTTATGACTCGGCATATGACCACTTCGTAGGTGAAAGCTGCTCTTTGCTCCTACCCAGAGTTTCCACTGGTGCCAGCCAACCCGCCTTGCCCAACCCTTCTCCCAGACCCTGTGACATCCCTCCAGATCTCCCTCTCCCATCACAAAGCAGCCTTACTCTCAGCGGCTTGCAGTTCTCTCGAACATAGCGCCCAGCAGAGGTGTTCTCGTCCCAGTCCAGGCGGCCGTGATAGAAGTATTTCTGCTTCCTGCAGTGAACGAGGAGAGGGGTTAGGGAGCAGCCACCCACCCAACAACAACCCCCAAAGAAGGAAGTGTTTCAGATTTTTCCCATCCCATCTCACACATGAGCACCAAACCTGGTCTTCCTGGTCATCCTCGATGGAAGGGGACCCAGGATTCGCTCCATCATTGCCAGATGCTCTCTGTTATCATGGGTCTGAAAGAAAAACAGTTTGGGATTGAAAATGTCTTTTTTTTGGGGGGGGGGGGAGGAAACATGACTGGCTATCTCCCTGCTGGAGACATATGCCAAAATAACATTTCGTTTTGAAGTTGGTGTCAAAGCTCTATCAAGGCTTTAGGGAATTACGATCCCTCCTCCGGTGGCAGTCAAAAGGCAGATAACCGAATGAGTTCTTACCACGTAATTTATTCAGTATTCACAGAGAGAGACAAAGGAACGCTGTCTTTATAATAATGGTGTTGCTCCAAGTAAAGTCCCACCAATTCAGTCCCTCCTAATATACATCACCCCTGTGCCGGCTGGTCAGTGCTTTCTGCCTCTGATATTTCTGTTCTGCTACTCACACAGCCCATCTGGGTTTGGGAGGATCAGGAATGCTTTCAAGGGACACTAAGTCTGTTAACTGTCTCTCCCCCCATGCTTCTCCTTCCTGCTGCTCCCCCAATATATCCTAGCTTTCCCCCTCGTCAGCCTCTGAACTACAGTATGCCTTTTGGCAAACCACTGTTCTAAATCTACACCAGTGATGGCTAACCTTGACACTCCAGATGTTTTGGGACTACAACTCCCATCATCCCTGACCACTGGTCCCGTTAGCTAGGGATGATGGGAGTTGTAGTTCCAAAACATCTGGAGTGTCAAGGTTAGCCATCACTGATCTACACTGTCTCCTCTTCCGGTGAAGCTGCAGAGAGAGGTGAGTGGCGGCGGCGGCGGCTCCCACCATTCCTCCTCTGTCCAGCCCCTGACAGCTGGTTGCCAGTGTTGTAGTGAGGTCTTTGTAGATATACTGGGGACAGAGTTTTGAGAAGCGATGCTGCAAGCAATTTGTGCTACAGACCTTGTGGGATGCTCACCTGGAACAAAGTGAAGCCCATGTAGTACTCGAAGATGATGCAGCCGATGCTCCAGACGTCACAGGGCTGGGTCCAACCGAGCTCTGCCATGCCGAGAAAGAATTTCAGCAGGTTGCCCCGGAGCTGGCCAAGCCCCGCCGCTGCCCCACCTCTCCTCCCCAGCCCATTCTTGTGCAGGTCTTCCTGCCCTGCCCACCTGCCCAAACCCGCTGGCAACCCCAAAATCAAGTGAGCGCCAAGACACTGACCCAGGATGACTTCCGGCGCCCGGTAGTGCCGCGTGGAAACGATGGTGCTGTGGTGCTCGTGGTCGAAGGTGGCGCTGCCGAAATCAACCACCCGGACGGCCGTGTTCTTGACGCTCCGCTCGTCTCGCTTCTTGTGGGGAGGGGGAGACGAGGGAAGAAAAGAAGGGGAAGGGGCGGTTAATGCAGGGTGGAGGGGGGGGGCATCGGGCTCGGGGGCCATTGCAGTCCCTCTCCCCAAGGCCTCTATATCTGGCTACACCCCACTTCCCCAGGCCACATCCCATAGCAGCTCTGCTTCACCTCCCCCCTGGCTTCCGAGCATTTTTTGCTTGGCTGGACTATGTCCTGGGACTCCCATAATGCCTCTTGCTTGGATGCAAGATCAAGAAGGGGGGT
Source organism: Darevskia nairensis (assembly GCA_034642065.1). NCBI lineage: Eukaryota > Metazoa > Chordata > Lepidosauria > Squamata > Lacertidae > Darevskia > Darevskia nairensis. Next base: position 174,606 of record JAWWNI010000037.1, on the reverse strand, counting down.
TTGAATGTGGGTAGCAGTGTTTCCCAAACTTGGGTCTCCAGCTGTTTTTGGACTACAACTCCCATCATCCCCAGCTAGCAGGACCAATGGTCAGGGATGATGGGAATTGTAGTCCAGAAACAGTTGGAGACTCAAGTTTGGGAAACACTGAAACTAGTCTACTGTACACTAGGGAAACCTGAACGTTTGTTGTTCTGCGCACTTTTGCCTCTGGCCCCTGGAAGATTGCCCAAAGAGGGAATGTGGCCCTCAGGCTGAAAAAGGTTCACCACGCCTTGATTGATGTCCCAGGCAAGGATGGGGAAAGAGCGCAGCTTTACATGCAGATGATTCCTGGTTCAATCTCCAGCACCTCCAGGTAGGGTGGGTAGAGACTCCCTGCCTGAAACCCTGCAGAGGCGCTGCCAGTCAGTGTAGACAGTACTGAGCTAGATGGACCAACGGTCTTGATTTGGTGCCTAGCAGCTTCCTATATCCTGCCAATCAGCCCTGCTCGTCACTCTTTCCTCCCTGGAGCCAATGCTGCGCAGACTGCAAAACACAAAGGGAGCTTCGGCCACCGCCACTGCTGGCCTGTTTGTCGCAGTATGATACAGATTTATCCAATGCACAGACTCACCTTTTCCAGGTTGTAGGTCATCTCATAATCAGAGTTGACAAAGAGGATGTTTTCGGGCTTGAGGTCCGTATGTGTAAGCTTGTTTTCATGCAAAACTGGAGGGGGAGGAGGGAAATGAAACCAGGTCAGATTTTGACACGAGAGGTGGGTACAAGGCAGGATGTTAAAACTCGCAAAGGAAAACCTGCACTCATTCATCCTGCACAGCTCTAAAAGTTCTCCACGTGAACCAGGCCACAGGTCAGCACCCCTCCCCTCCAAGCCCTCTCCTTGGAAACCTTTTAAAGACAACATTTTCATCTTTCCAGGTTTAACGCATCCACTTTTAGGGGACACTTCCCTTCTGGCCGCAGCTGAATATAACCAAGCTGCTTTCTACAAAGAGAGACTGCTGGAGAGTAATGTCTCATCAAAGGGCACACAGAGGTGTTGTCTGGCTTTTCTGCCTGGAATCATTTTAACTGGAGATTTCAAACTTTGAGCGTGGACATTTTTCGTGCAAAGCAAGCCTGGTCTTCCAGGGATCTATGGCAGAGGTGAGTGAGGAACTGAAGACCAAAGGTGGCCTCCGGTTCCTCTCCAGTGAGTCTCTGCGAGGCTCCTCAGACTACACCTCTCAGCAACCCTCCTGAAGTGGATTTGTGTGGCTGGAACGTGTCCTTGAACTGCAAACGTCCCTCTGGCTTGCCAGGATAAATAATAAATAATAATAATAATAATAATAATTTATTATTTGTACCCCGTCCATCTGGCTGGGTTTCCCCAGCCACTCTGGGCGGCTTCCAACAAAGATTAAAAATACATTAAACTAGTCCTCTTTTAGCTGACAATCTGTGTCCAAGCATGCTTGTACTGATCTTCATATTTTCCAAGGAATAAAAATCAGACTGGAGCTAAATCCCAATTCAGTTTAAGGCCTGGGTGAATCAGGATGGAGGACAGAGTGGGGCACAAAAACCTCTCGACTTTGTACAGGTGGCAACCTTCTGGGTACGCAAAATGTAAGAACCTGTTCCAGGTTCTCGAGTCCAGGAAGGGGGGAGATGGCATGTTCCGGGTCTGTCCCTGCAACTCCCCTGTGAGGCAACTTTGTAGTAATACTGTTGAATACCAGCTGCTGAAAAACGCAAGAGGGAGCTGCATTTTTCTGCTTGGGTCCTGCTTTCCAGGCATCTGGTTGGCCACTGTGAGAACAGGATGCTGGACTAGATGGGCCATTGGCCTGATCTTGCTGGGCTCCTGTGTACTTTCTCCAGGCCATGCATTGTTTTATAAACTTCATGTCACCTCTTGTTCAGCTTTTCTCTAAACTACAAAAAGCTGCAACTCAAAATCTGCAGTTTGTTTTTTTCTTCACGGAAATGGTCTCAATAAATAAATGCATTAAACCATCCAGATCCAGCAGGCCTGTGTCTTCCTGCAGCCACTCGCCCTCCCACCCCAGCCCGTGTCTGCTCTTGGCACTCACATTTGACAGCCAGGCACACTTGATAGGCCATGTGCCTTATCTGGTGGAGGGGGTAAGGTAGGTAATTGTTGTCCTTCAGGAAGTCGAAGGTGCTGAGTCCCAGCAGCTCGAAGGAAATGCACATGTGACCATGATAGTCGAACCAATCGTACATCTGCACGCACAGGCTGGAGGGCAGAGAAAGGCACAGGCAGTTGAAGACTCCTCCCTGCAACTAGCAGCAGTTGTTTTACAGGGGGAGAGTGATGGCACTCGCAAATATTAATTGCCTATTCTTTTAGCGGCCACTCGGATAGCTATGGCTCAAACCTGGAAGGCTTATCCCACGACTCGGGGTACAAAAATGTCTGGTAATTGGCCACTACTGAGAAAATAACTCAGAAGTGATAAAAGGAACAGAAAAACTGGGGGTGGGGTGGGAATTGCAGATGTTGGAAATTCATTCCCCGTGTCTGCAGTCATGGGATTGTTGTCTATCACATGACGGTGTAAGTTTTCATTCCGCAGAATGGGAAGTGACGGAGACAGGATGTTTGTGTTACTGTGTTCCGTGAAGTGGGACTATTGTCCCTTGTTCTTTCTCTTTGCTGTCTGATGCTAGAGAGAGAGAGGGAGCCGTGTTGAAGTGCTCCGTGTGTGTTTATATGTAAATAAAGTAGATTAGCCAAAACGCTGAGTTGCTGAAGTCTGTTACGCATGCTGCGAAGACTCTGCGGATCCCTAAGTGTGCTGATGCTTCTTGGTATCAGTCGCTGTGATGTTCGGGCAGAAGAAAGCTTTTGAAGCTCCCGACTGACCGACCAGGAGGGAGAGAACATGCCAGCCGGGCATGTGTCTCTGCCAGGGTTCTACACGAGAGTAGGATGCTCCTGCTAACAGCAATATGGTGGCCATTTACTCCATATACAAATGAAACTGGTCTTGAAGATAAAACTCTCCACAAAGCATCTTCGCATGTATTGCTATCCTGAACAGGACGGCTTGAACTATATTTCTTCCTTGGGAATGACTGAGACAAATAGCACAATTTTTGTGCTGTCCTCAGAACATTACATGCCGGACATTTAGATAACTTGTAGATCTTTATAAGAATCATTCATGTTAATGTGCAACCAGATACCTGTTATGGGGTGGGGGGATGTCATGCTATATAATTGCTATTATATATAACAATCCAACAAAGATTATTCTTTTCAAAAACCCTCCCCCCTAACTAGCTGCGGTTGTTTTATCAGGTTAAAGCAGGAGAGAGAAGGGACGGCAAGGCCTCTCCACTGCCTCCGCTGAGAACAGCGATGCTCAGCTCCCCCCTTGGCTGTTGCAACAACTCTGCTTACTAGGTGGGCCATAGGCTGGCTGCTACTTCTTTCAGTCTAACCTGCCTAACCCAATGGACACCAGCTACCTCTGGTAAAGACATTTCTACACTGTCCTTTCAGTTCCTTTACAGAGATATAAGTAATCTCCACTAGGTGGCATTGTAGGAAAAAGCCAGGAGTTCCTGGACCTGGTCTAGTAAGGCAACCAAGGGAAAAAAGGCTGGGCCAGAGTTCCTCTCCTTGACAAGAGATTTTGCAGAGGGTGCACACACCTATTTTCAGATGTCTTTAGAGCTACTCACTTCTTGTTCTCCGGATCCTTCTCGTTAATTTTCTCCAGCACGTTGATCTCCAGCCGAGCTGCCTCTTTGTACTTTTCCACATTCTTGATTATTTTTAGAGCCACCCGTGTATTGCCCCTTGGGAGGAATGCAAGAGAAGTATCTCAGAATCAAGGTACAGTATTTGGGTGGAAGAAGGCGGGGAGAGATGCTTGAAATGCTATTCATCATCTCAACTTCTGACTATAGAGAACCTGTGGAGCCCTCCAGAAGTAGTTCAGACTCCAGTTCCCATAACCCGTGACAATGGTCATTGATGCTGGCACTGATGGGAGTTGGAGTCCAACAACATCAGCAGGGCTCCACAAATTCCCCCATCCCAGCTTTACACCTCTGTAAGTTCGCTTAAAATATGATCCCTGATTGGTTGGGACACAATTGGTCTAAGACAGAGGTGGGAGCCTGTGATCCTCTAGAGGTTGCTGGACTACAACTCCCATCATCCCTGACCATTGGCCATGCTGGCTTTTGCAAGCTGTAGTCCAACAGCATCTGGAAGGCTCCAGAGGTTCCTCATCATGGCTCTAGGTGCAGAAGTACATCTTGGACTGGAGGGTTGCCTATGTCTACAGCAGGGGGTGGGTACCTGTGGCCATGAAGATATTGCTGGACTCCAACTCTCATCATCCCCGATTGGCTATGCCGGCTGAGATGGAATCCAACATGGGTTGGTTTCAGTTTAACCCTGATGTTTCATTCCTTTATGGTTTGATTGGTGGGCTACTTAAAAATGAGGCTGCTTTTTAAACTTTAAATCGTATTTTAACCTGCATTTTAACTGATTGTTTTGTATGTTTTGTTGTGATTTTATTGATGTTAGCCACTCTGAGCCCGGTCTTGGCTGGGAAGGACGGGGTATAAATAAAAATTTATTTATTTATTTATTATTATTATTATTATTATTATTATTATTATTATTATTATTATTATTATTATCTGAAGGGCTCCTCAGATTCTTGTCTACTCCCTTACCCCCCCTGCATTTCTTGCATACATTTGGTCTCTACCTAGATACACATGCATTTCCTGGCAGAAATACTTTTTACCAATATGGGGAGAAGTGTGTCTGCACACCATGTGGTCATATATAAGAATCTAGGCACCAGCTAAGGTTAGCAGTCCAAGCCATCAGATGAAGTGGGCTCTAGTCCACAAACAAGAGCAGCCCTGGTGAATCACAGCAAACTCTATGTAGTCTCCAGCACCCAGCTTCACAAAAAAGCCAGGTCTGAGTTAGGACCATAGGAAGCTGTCTTATACTAGTCAGACCATTAGAACATCTAGCTCAGTACTGTCTACACTGACCGGCAGAGGCTCTCTGGGGTTTCAAGGAGGGGACATTTCCAGCCCTACCTGGAGATGCTGCAGGTTGAACCTGGGACTTCCTGTACGCAAATCAGATGCTCTACAACTGACCTATGGCCAACTGAGCTACTGCTGTATCCAGCAAATATTACAGAGACACTCTAGGAATCTGCCTTCTACTGAGTCAGACCATTGGGTCCCTCTAGTTCAGTGCAGGCTATGCTGACTTTCCTGGATTTCAGACAGGAGCCTTTTCCCCAGCCCTACCTGGAGATGCTGGGGATTGAGCCTGGGACCTCCGGCAGTGAAGCAGCTGCTCCAGCAGTGAGCTAGGGCCCTTCCCCACAACCCTGGAGTCACCCCTTTTTTCTAAGCTGGAGGATTCCCAGGTGCTTTTGCTGTTCCTCACAGAAAAGCAGTTCCAACCCACAATGCAAGATTCAGCCCCATAAGCCTTTAAGCAGAACACATTTGCTATGTTTGCTGCAGGTGACCAGCACAGCCGCCGCTCAGACAAGAATCCCAAATGCTGCTTCCTTCTGCCACCGGCTCACTCACCTGCGGCGATCCACACACTGTACCACCCGGCCAAAAGTGCCCTCTCCGAGGGTGCTAATAATCTCGTCTGAGAAAGGAGAGACAGAGAAAGAGAGAAAGAGAGAAAGAGAATGTGAGAGAACAAACAGTGTCTGGTCTCAGCGCATAACACACCATCACAAAGGCTGCCTTTGCCAGCTCAAAGAGCCAAGACAGGGAGGCCCCTGCAAACTAATTCAATCCCTGACACTTTGGGTAACAATATGAAAAGATAACAGAGAAAGGAACTGGGAAGGGAGACTGTTTAAAGAAAAGGAAACAGAAGAAGGGCTGGGCTTTTTTTTTTCCCTTTAAAAAAAATAACAACAACAATTAATACTGCGAAGAAAAATAAAAAAGGAACAGGGAGGGAGGGGGAAGCTAAGAGAGCAACTGCGCGACTGCAACGGGAGCTTAACTAGAGACTAGATTATGTTACGATTTGGCTGTACATCTTTCTTGAAGCCAGTCGCCGATGCGATAGACGAGGTGGCCTTCGTCGTCGTCTTCCACGCTCTTGGCTCTCCGGCCGCTTTGCTGACTCCGCTGCGGGGGGGTCCCCAAAAACGCAGGCACAGGCGGAGGAGGGGAGGGTTTTCGTGTTTTCATTCATTCATTCACCCGACCAATTCGGGGCGTTTTCAAACCAGCGCAGGGGCAAGCCAGCCAGCCAAGCGTCACCCATGGAAATGGTAGGTAGGCCCGTTGGCAGATTTGAGGAAGGAAGGAGGGACGATTCCCAGGCCAATTCATACGGCGCAGAGGCGCATATATATATAAACGATAAGGGATATTGCAAGGGAAAAAAAAGTCAAGATAACACACACACTAGCTTAGGAAATCTCTCTTTAAAAAAAAATAAAAATAAAATGTATAATCAAAGAAGTAGTAGTAATAATATATATATATATATATATATATGGAGAAAGTCTTCCACAAAACAGACCCACCCAAGTCAATACAAAAGGACAGGGCAGAGAGAAAAGTCGGGTCCTCGCATGATAGGGTCTACATGCTGGAAGAGCACACAGACAGTGGCTCACCAGCCAGAAGCTCAGCAACCACAGGAAAGGGATGGGGCTTGCTTGAAGCAGACCCCACCAGACGACCAGTGGCAAGGGGTGGAAATCCTCCATGGTCAACCTCATCTTTTCCAGCCTCCTAGACTTGCTTACCCCCAACATGCAGAGAAGGGAAGGAACTGGACTTTGATGGCTGAGCACATGCTCTGTAGACTGAAGGCCCAGGGTTAAGTCCCTGGCAACTCCAGGCAGCTGGTGATGGGGCAGGACCTTTCTCTGTCCGAGATCAAGGAGAAGCACTGACAGGCAGAATCTACTGGGCTAGATGGGCAAAAGGCCTCAACTGGTCTAAGGAAGATCCCCCATGTTCCAAGAAGCTATAACTTCAGGGCGCATTTCCCCCAGTTACTATGAGGAGAGAAATTAGGTTGAAGCACACAGCTCCCTGTAAGGTGGAACTTTGGCTGAACTCTATCCACTAACCAAAAAAGCTGGGTCAGTTATGTACCTACGCCATGTACCAGAACATTTCCTAGTTCAAGGCTCCCAAAAGTCCAAAGGACTCATGAGTGGGAGAGCCTGGCTGTTGTTTCTCTGCCCCATTTGCCGCTCTGGCCATGCCTCCTTCTGAACAGTCTCTGCTTTGGGGAGAGCAGATAATTTTGCAGCATGTTTGCACAGTGTGTGACGGGGCGATTTCAATTCCTCCCGATACAGAGAGGCAAGAGCTCGACAAGCAGACACACGACAGAAAACAAAGGAGTTGTTGGTTCATACTCTTACAGAACCTCAAAGTCAACATTTTTTTAGGTGCAAGAAGGAATTGTGTCCTCAATTGTTAACATCCTCATTTGCTGGTTCGGGGAAGCGACAGAGAACCTATCAACCTCCAGAAGTTGCTGGGCAACAGCTCCCATAACCACTGGTCATGCTGGCATGGGTTGATGGGAGCTGCAGTCCAGCAGTATCAGGAAAGCCACAGATTCCCCATGAGAACTGTTAAGAAGCTGGCAGGCACCCACTGTTCTGGGAGTATCCAAAAGGTCTACCCGTTTTCTTCCTACAACACAGAGCTTGCTCACTTTAAAAACCTCTTCAAACTCTATCAAGCGAGCTGGTCTTGGGCAAAATGAACCAGCTGTTTGACTCAGTATTCAGTAGCTTCATATGTAGAGAATTCAAAGAACTACATCCTTTGCAAACGAGAAAGGTCCCCTGCTCAGTTGCTGGCATCTCCTTGTAGGGCTGGGAAAGGTCCTCTGCCCCAAAGAAACTTTAGAGAGATACTGCCGGTCAGACTATGTAAAGACTGGGCTAGATAGATGGAATACAAAGTTAGTTTCCTATTTCATACTCTCACAGGTTGCCAGTTTGGCATCCCTGTTGGGCTTACAACAGGGTGGGGGGAAAGACATATAGCTCAGGGGCACAGCATCTGCTCTGCTGATGCTGCATCTTCAGGTAGGACAGGGAGAGACCCCCTGTCTGAAATCCAGGAGAGCCTCTGCCAGTCGGTGTAAGGAATACTGAGCTAGATGGGCCATGGTCCTGAAATTTAGACTATGGAGCCAACAGGGTGCATGTAGAGGTGAAGACAGCCACCTGGGAGCAAACAAGCTGAGGAGGCCCACCGCAAGGGATAAGCTGAAATCCTTCACACACACTCTCGTGGCGAGGCTGTCGTCACAAGAAGTCAAACTGTGAATCTTCTTTTTAGCACAAAATCACAGGCCTTGCCTGTGTATCTAGAGAAGTCTGAAAACTCTCAGATCGGGACGCACTAGTCCACCCTTGACACTGGTTGGCCTGAGCCCTCTGAGAGCACCTCAGGTGACCTTAAAAGGGGATGCAGGCAAATTCATGAGGTGGGGAAGGTCATCAACGGCTGGTTGTCATGATGGCTATGACCTACCTCTGAGATCAGAGGCAGCCTGCCCCCTAGAAAACGGTAGCCAGAGAGAGGACTATTACCATCATGCTCCGATTGCTGGCATCACAGGAGGACCAGCTTGGCCACTGGGGAGACGGGACTCTCTCTACGTCCCATCATTAAGAGCACAAGAGCCCTGCCAGATCAGGCTAATGGCCCATCCAGTCCAGCACCCTGTTCTTACCCTGAGCCTGAGCAAAATAGCGCTCTCCCTCTGGTGAATGGTATTCGGAAACATTACTGCCTCCAACCGTGGAGGCAGAGCATAGCCATTATAGCTAGTAACCATCCTTACCAAAAGACAAGGGCGGGAGCAATCTAGGACTCTCAACAGAGCAGGACAGGCCTCCAAGCAGCGTGGACGTTTCTGGAACGGAAGGGGGCTCGGGACTAACACCAGGGCCTCAAAAGCATCCACTGCGCAGTTGTGTCTCTCACGGAAGAAATCTGGCTGCCTCTGGAGGCTTGGAGGCCGCGACAACTACTCACCGATGAGGAGCGGCTGAAGGAGCGGCTACGGCGGCGTCTCCGCCGTCGCTTCCGGCGGCTGCTTTTGCAACTGCGGTAGCTGCCATCCCGGGAACGCTGATACTCGTAGGAGTGGTGGTAGTCAGGCTCGTAGTAGGCATCGCCCCGCTCGCGGCTGTACCCGTCTCTCCGATAGCCGTCGCAGTAGCGTCGGTCGTAGGCGCGCCGGTCGGAGGAGTGGTCATCGTAGCTGGGAGAAGGGCAGCGGGGGAGAAACATGGCACAGTTCAGCCAGGGTACAGGAGCAGAGGCAAAGGGTGTTGGGCAAGGCTGGTTCACAGTACTGCCTGGGGAAGGCTTGCCCCCCGACCTGCAGCTTGCACCTGTTGCCTGCCCAGCCCTGCTGGACACAAGCGCCATGACATGTAAGAGCTGTGGCATGCAAAGTTGCTGCATCTCAGTGACAAGCGACACACCTCTCATTTAATCAAAAGTTGTCCCCAGCCCCCGTTTACAACCGTCCTTTGTGCTGTGCACGCATCTGTTCTCAGCCACTCATTGTGCACCAAATAGTTTTTATAAAAATGTCAGAGGAGGCCCTCTTTGTGCAAGAACACAAGAAGAGCCCTGCTGGATCAGGCCAATGGTCTATTTAGTCCAGCATCCTGTTCTCACAGTGGCCAACCAGATGCCCCAAGCAGATGCCTGCAAGCAGGACCTCAGGGCAGCAGCAACTCAATCCATGTGTGGTTCCCAGTTCCTGGTACTGAGAAGAGATAGAGCATAGCCATTGTGCCATTAGCCACTGATAGCCTCATCCTCCATGAATTGTTCTAATCCTCTTTTAAAGCCATCCAAGCTGGTGGCCAGTCTGGCCTCTGTGGAAGTGAGATACATAGTTTAACAGTACACTGTGTGAAGAAGTACTTTCCTTTATGTATGCTGCAACATATACAACTACCCCTCTGGAATTCCATATATATATATACACATACATAAACACAAACAAAATAGGCGTCATCAGGGAGCTTACCATGTTTCTTTCCCAAGTGTACATCTCAAAAACATGAAGAATAGGCAGTGCAAGCACACACACACACACACACACACACACATATAGACAGAAGCATCAGGGACCTTCAGCCTTCCCTGAACTGATTGATGCCCTCCAGACTCCAACTCCCATCATTCCCAGCAGGCACGGCCAATGGTCAGGGATGATGGGAGCTGGAGTCTAACGTCATCTAGAACAGCGGATCCCAATCTTTTTGGCAGGGCGACCTGCAAGTCCAAAGCATCTTGGAATGGTGACCAGCCAATTTATTGCCACAATTGACAACACAGCATAGTAAGTTGCCAACGAAATAAAAAAGACCACTTAAAGGATTACAAGCAATAATTATTTGGGGTTTGCTTATAAAACTTGCAACAACATAACGGGAGGCTTGTTTCTAGGTCCTGTATACCTGAAGGAGTGTCTCCACCCCCACCGTTCAGACCGCACACTGAGATCCAGCGCCGAGGGCCTTCTGGCGGTTCCCTCACTGCGAGAAGCAAAGCTACAGGGAACCAGGCAGAGGGCCTTCTCGGTAGTGGCGCCCGCCCTGTGGAACGCCCTCCCAGCAGAGGTCAAGGAGATGAACAACTATCTGACATTCAGAAGATACCTGAAGGAAGCCCTGTTTAGGGAAGTTAATCTGTGATGTGTTAATGTATTTTAATGTTTGCTGGAAGCCGCCCAGAGTGGCTGTGGAGACCCAGCCAGATGGGCGGGGTACAAATAATAAATTATTATTATAAAATTATTATTATACTAGGACCAAGGTGAAACTTCCAAGCTCCCTTGCTATTTTTACTATAGGATGCTATTAAGGTAACCTTGTTAAAGTTACAGTACTGAAATGTTGCTTTTTGTATGTTGTTATATTTGCTATTGTTTTATTGTGTTCTTGTGAAAATGCTTTTGCACTATTTGGTTTTGAAATGCGATTGTCCCTGTTTTCTTTGTTTTCAGCCACTTGGAGCATGATTATTTTGGTGCATACCATAAAAGCGGCATGCAAATACAATTACGAATGACTTTGCATAGGCTTTGCAACCCACTTCGTCTGAATCTAGAGGGCTGATCTAGAGGGCACCAGGCTGGGGAAGGTTGGGCCATTCACCCCGGAGCGACTTTTTTCTAGGGTCCTGCTTCAGGTGCCACAGCCAGCACTGGCTCTTGGCACCTTCTGCTCCTACCGACAGCACGTGCTCACCTGCGGGAACGGACATGATAGCTGTCTTCCCTGCGGTGGCGCCGCTCGCTGCTGCTCGACCGCGAGTGACTCCGCCTCCTCTTGTGCTTCCGGCTTCTGTAACGCTCGTGGAAGCTGCCCCGGCTGCTGCGTTCTGAAGAGCGGAACCTTCTGGAATGAGGCATCTGCAAGGAAAAGAGGGAAGGGTTAAGTGGGGCTACCTAAACTGGCCGCCAGGTGAGCAACAATTAAAACGTTAATGGGGGGGGAGCCTGTTTTGAATTGCAAAAAATGAAACAAAGGGCTTTCCCCAGCAGTCAACAGAATAGTGTCTTGACACAAACTAATCTATACAAGCTTTTCCTTAATTAAAAGTTACATCCAATCAAGAGCCATTTACAAGAGCTATTTAAAAGGCCATACAGAGTTTCCAAATTGCTCTTAAAATAGCTCTTCCTATCCCCCAGGGATGGAGGAGCCTATGTCTCTCCAGATCTTGCAGGGCTACAGTTCCCTCCATTCCTGACCAGTGCCTCGGAGCATGTCCACCCCACGCCTTTGCTTTGAATTTACAGCAATTGTAATCTGGGGAGGAAATTCCAACTGTCACACTGGGGCTTACACCTGAATAAAAGATGTTATGGAATGCACCATTGTGGGAGGGGAGCTTTCGTTACTGCTCTTGTTAAAACAGCTGAGAATCAGAAATCCTTGCCAATCTATCCCAAATCCCCCCCTCCCAAGTCTTTCTGCCCACCTCTACGCCATGAGGTCCTTGTGTTCATGGATACGCAGGAAGCTGAGCAAGTTTCTCTTCCATTACCTTGCCTAATTCTCTTTTAAACTTGAAGCCATCCAAGTAGGTGGCCCTCAGTACCTGCTCAGGTGGGAGAGCATTCCAGCGTTTAAGCATACGCTGTGTCAAGAAGAGCTTGAGATTCATAAATCTATGCAACGCATCACCTTTCCACACACTCAAAGCAGCATGCGAAAGAGATGAAAGAACCACAAAGAAAACCATTTTAGAAACCCTGCAGGAAAAGAAAAGAAAACAGCACCAACAACAAACAAACTCAAAGCTGAGCTGGAGACAAAGCACAAGGACAAAAAAAAATGCAGCTCCATTTTCAGTTCAGACTAATAATTCACAAAGCAAGTTTTTAAAAAAACAAGGAACTGTAAAAGGAGCAGAGTAAGACAGCTAGGACACACATAGGCAGCAGGATTCATTACAGACTTAAAAAAAACCCAGTAGGATAAAAATAATTCAATATACAAATAGTGTCCAGAATTATTTATCTACAGTACATCCATTTCTTACTCTGTATCTAAATCAGTTTCTTAGGCTACATCCACACCACACCTTTTTTTTTACAGCACCTAGAACACATTTATTAGGTGCCTTGCCAACAAATGATGACATATTATAAAAATAATATTATTTATATTCATTAGTCACTTTCCTCACAAAAGTGATCTAAAGCGACATTCATTAAAACAAATCGGGTAAAAGCTTTAAAACCACATCTTGAAAAGATGGGTCTCACAGATCCTGCCCTACTCAAAGAGGCCAGAGAAGCCTGAAACCCTTCAAATTAAGGGCCAAAAGTGCAGGTGAAGAGGAGAGTCTTTACCTAGCAACTAAAAATAAAGATGGTGCCAGGTGAGCCTTCCTGGGAAGAGCATTCCACAAGCAGGGGCCACCTCTGAAAAGGCACTGTTCTCTAGTCAGCCTCTGGACTACCCATGGGGGGCACACACTGTTAACAAAGCTGCCGTTAATTTATCATTAATATTAATGAAACTAATTTTAAAAACTGAACCTGTCCTTTGAAAATCTGTCTTTCCTATCCACCATCTGTAACAGTGCTACATATATTACGAATTACAGGGTTGAACAACATAAGCATCATTATTAAATTAAAAAACAACAACACTTGCACTGAAAAACTACTCTCGTCACCCACCTCAGATACAATTATGGTGTTGAAAATACTGTAAATACACTACTAACAATGCTACTGTTGTTAAGTCATTACTACTATTACTACTACTGATATACTACTAATAAATAATGCTAGCAGGAGCCAGCCTCTTACCCCGCTGTCATTGTAACACATTTCACACACAATTGTGCTGCATCTATTACAGACCCATTACTCAACAATGTCATTACTCTTCATATTAAATGACAAAATCATGCTAATGAAAAGAAAGGCAGCCTCCTCTCCTGAAAAGCTACAATAGTCACCCTACAATGCTGGTGTTGGGTATATAAAGAGCATGATGTTAATAATAACTTTAATAATTTTATTATTTATACCCCCCAGCCAAATCTGGCTGGGTTTCCCCAGCCACTCTGGGCAGCTTCCAGCAAAATATAAAAATATAATAAAACATCAAGCATTAAAAACTTCCTGATACAGGGCTGCTTTCAAATGCCTTTGACATCTGATGGGAGGGTGTTCCACAGGAATAATAATTTTATTATGCTTTTCTTCTGGGGTACTCAAGGGTACGCTGTACTGGCACCTTTCCCCCCCAAATGTTAAAAGTGTGGCACTTACTCATGGCGAGTACCGGAACCCTTTCCCCCTAAAAAATAAAAAGCACTGCTGTTAACCATGTTAGCGGTGCCAGTGTGGCACATAATAGTTCAAATGGTGGGCTAGAACTCTGGGAGACCTGGGTCCAATTCACAGCTCAGCTGTGAGTGATCCTGGGCTAGCTGCTGTCTCTTAGCCCAACCTACCTCACAGGCAAAACAAAATAAAAAATAAAAAAATTCCTTCCAGTAGCACCTTAGAGACCAACTAAGTTTGTTCTTGGTATGAGCTTTCGTGTGTATGCACACTTCTTCAGATACCTCACAGGGTTCTTGTGAAGATAAAAATGGGGAAGGGGAGACCCATGTATGCCACCTTGAGCTCCTTGGAGGTATGGTGGGATATACATGTAATAAAGAAATAACAGTGGCATTGTCATTATTATTGCAAGGAAAAGCCACCCCAAAGGAGCTGCTCTTGTCACCCATCTCCCCTAGAGTGATGGAATTTTATCAAACTAAGCCCTACTCAGAGTAAACCCACAGAAGTCAACAGATTTAAGTTAGCCTCTCTCTCTACATGTATATGAAAACCACCCTTGGTAACAAACAACTAATAAATAAAACGTTTGATTTTATGGTAAATTTGCTTGTTGTCCTGTTTTCGGTGGATTGTCATTTATATGCACCACATAGAAATGCAAATAATTAAGTGGTATACAAATGTTTCAAATATTATTTTTATTATTGGTATTACCTGTCTTTCACCTGCAGATCCCAGGACAGGGTTACAACAATTTAAAATCATTTGCAGGTTTCTCACAGGAACCTGAAAATCTAATTGCTCACTGTTAAGAACAGAATGCTGGACTAGAAAGGCCCTTTCTTAGGCTCTTATGTTTAAAATTCAGTATTTAAAAATAGTCAAAAGAAAGTGGGTCCTAACAGACACAGCTCCCAATTCCAGCAGGTCTACATAACTTCGCTGTACTTTTTTCAGCACCTGCTAAAAACATTTTCTTGCTTAGCCAAGCATGTCCAGATACGCAGAATGCTGACATGCATGTTAATCTGGTTCTGGTTTGTTTGTTTTAAATAAAAAGACACGTTTTAAATAGCTGGGGTTTCTCTACTGATAATTTCATTGCTTTACTCTTTTTGTAAACCCTTTTGAGGTTTATTTGGTTTTTACAGTTAAGCTGCATGTAATATATGAAACAAATAATCCCCCGAAGTTGGGCTCTTAGCCCAACACAATCCACACACCCTGGTGCTGCCTACATTAGGACTGTGCTGTAAACAATGCCTAAGTGTGGTTGTGGTTGCTGTTACGGGTAATCACCACTGCTACAACAACAATGGGTGGTGATGTGGTGCTAGCGAAGGTGATTAATGGTGGGTGGGTGAGAGAGAGAGAGAGAGAGAGAGAGAGAGAGAGAGAGAGAGAGCGCACAAGCCAGCAATAACACCTTCAGCTCCTCGGAAGAAAAGGTGGAATACAAATGCGATAAAGGACAACAAGAGCAAAAAAAGAGAGCCGCCAAGTGAAGAGCCGGCCGTCCACACCCGCTGCAACTGCAGCAGCAGCAGCAGGACAATTTCACGGAATAACAGGCTTGTAGAGTTGGAAGGGACCACGAGGGTCATCGAGACCCCCCCCCAACCTTCTGCCCAACCGACCCTGGCATTAAGAGCCTTATGCTTTACCAACTGAGCTATTCGCTGCTTTACAGTCTCCCCCCCCCCCCAAGCCACTTCGAGGGGTGTCTGTGTTTACAATCGAGCGGCCTATACAGGAAAATAAATACTGCTGCGAGTAGGGCTCCCAGAGGCCCACCCTGCTGGGGTCGCCTGGTTGCTCCCAAGGCCTAAGTGTGGCTGTGGGGGCGACTGTCCACGACCCCCCCCCCTTATTGCGATGCAATTAATTGAGAGGTAATTAATGAGAGGCGATTAATAATAATAATACTAATAGTAATAATAATGAAAGAGAACCAAGGGAAGAGCTCCCCCTCCCCCAGCACCCCCTGGGCCTGGTCTGCCCCTCATGAGCCCCCCCGTCCTTCCCCATAGATGCCCCCCACCCCCACAGCGGGGGAGGGGCGGAGGACGAACTCCCCTCCCCCCACCCCGCCCATAATAGCCCCGCCCCCCGCTCTTTCCCGCACCCTCTTGGCCGCCAGCCCGGTGCGCTTGTCCCACAAGAAGTCCGTCTTGGCGGCGGCGGCTCCTCGTCTCCCCACTTCTCCGAACTGAGGGACGAAGCCAGCTGCTCCGAGCGAACGGGCGAGTCGCGGCGCGCATGCGTTGCCGTCGCCGTCGCCGTTGCGCTCGCGATCTACGCGTGCCCAGCATACGCACGCCACGTACGGCACGTATGGGGGGAGGGAGGGCGGGCGTAAGAATGCGCCGTGTGCTGGCGTCGCCGGACGTGCGATGGGTTGGGGGGAGGTGTAATGGAGCCGCAGAGATAGGAATGAGGAAGAGGCGCGCGCCCACCTGGAGAAGAGGGCAATGTTGTTTGCCTTGCGAGTTGCTTGGACTACAACTCCCGTCATGCCCTCCTTGACCCTTTGAGCGTTGCTGGCTGCTGGGGTTGCTGGGGAGTTGGAGTCCAGCAGCGGCTGGAAGGCCTGACAGGTTGCTCCAGACCTGCTTTAGAGGGTTGTCTATCATCCCAAGCAAACTGCCTTGCATGTGAGCGTAGTGCTGTGTTCGTAGCACAACCCTTATTAGTTCTGTGCTCTTTTTACATCTATCTGTATTTTAATAGCTTTTTTAAAAAAATAAAAATTGTTTCGATTCTGTTACGGTGCAATTACTTTTTAACTATTCTCTTTTGTATGTTTTCAGCTTTTTCTGGTTTATGGCATGCGTGTTGTAAGTTGCCTCGAGTCCCGGATATAAAGGAGGAGGAGGATGGTCAGATCTCCAACGTCCATCAGCCCCAGGTGACATGGCCGGTGGATAGAGATGGTGGGAACTGGAGCCTTACAACATAGGGTTCCTCCCATCCCCTGCCTTAAAGACTAGTAAACGTGAATCGCAGAGTTACAATTCCCAGCAACTCTTAATAAACTACAGTACCCAGAATTCTTTAAAGGATGGAAAATGTGCTTCAAAGTGTGCTCTTTTTAACTCAAGCTTTGTTCGGGGAGGGGAGAAGGAGAGCCATTGACACCCATAGAAAATTATCCACTACGTAATTCAGAATTCGGCGGTGTGTGTCACCTCTATTTTTCTCCTAATTCTAGAAATACACGAGAGACGCATGGGTAAGTGAGAAAGAGAAGCAGAGAGGAAAGCGGAGCGGCAGCACGTGACCCCACCTCCTCTCTAGTAGTTTGCCAAGCGATGTAAGTGAGCTAAAGGGCGTGGTGATGAGGGGCGGGGCAAGCACATAGCCACGCCCATAGTCACGCCCCTCCCACAAAAACCAACACTGGACGCATGAAAGCGCTTGCAAGAAATTAGGAAATACCGGTAACACGAAATTTAATAGCTGCTGTTTTTTATTACCATTGCTGTTTGTATTAATACAAATAAGTATTAATTGTTAATTATGAACAATATCAATAAAAAGCAACAATGCTAATTATTAATCACAAGAAAGATTAATTCATAAGTAATACTATTAATACAAAGACACCATCGTCATTGTTGTTTTTATATAATCAATGCAGAGACATCACCTTGCCGACAAAGGTCCGTATAGTTAAAGCTATGGTTTTCCCAGTAGTAATGTACGGAAGTGAGAGCTGGACCATAAAGAAGGCTGATCGCCGAAGAATTGATGCTTTTGAATTATGGTGCTGGAGGAGACTCTTGAGAGTCCCATGGACTGCAAGAAGATCAAACCTATCCATTCTGAAGGAAATCAGGCCTGAGTGCTCACTGGAAGGACAGATCCTGAAGTTGAGGCTCCAATACTTTGGCCACCTCATAAGAAGAGAAGACTCCCTGGAAAAGACCCTGATGTTGAGAAAGATGGAGGGCACAAGGAGAAGGGGACAGCAGAGGACGAGATGGTTGGACAGTGTTCTCGAAGTTACCAACATGAGTCTGAGCAAACTGCGGGAGGCAGTGGGAGACAGGAGTGCCTGGCGTGCTCTGGTCCATGGGGTCACGAAGAGTCGGACATGACTGAACGACTAAACAACAAAAAATCCATGCACATGGAGCCTTACAAACGATGAGACGACAGGGCATTGCATCAAGCTATTGTGTATTTGTTAAGAGTGTCAGACTAGGATCAGGCTGTTCAGGGTTCAAATCCCCTCTCTGCCATGAAACTCACTGGGTGACCTTGAGAGAGTCATTCAGTCTATCCTGCTTAACAAGGTTGTTGGGAGGATGAAATGAGAACCATGTACATTACCTTAAACTCTTCAAAGGAAAAGTGAGATATAAATGTGATAAATACCGGTAAATCATGCAATAAATAAACGGGGCTTTCAATCTGGAAAGAGAGGAAGCAAGGGAAAGGCAATAAAATGGAGGTAAAGGGAGGAGAAATATTTACTTACTGCATTTAGGTAATTATTTCACTTCCGTTTACTTAAAACCTGTCAAGAATCAGACTGTTTAAGATCAGAATCCTAAATACAGCTGCTGGGAATTGTCCCTCTGGACTACACAGCTTTTAACGCTGAATAAATCTTCATTGGATGTGTGCCCTTTAATCCTATGTCTGCATTATTATTATTATTATTATTATTATTATTATTATTATATTCATAGCTGGCCCTTCAGCAGGTTCCCTTTACAAAAAAAATTGCAATAAAATAAAATGTTGAAATACTACAGTAGAAAAGAGCAGCAAAGAAATTGTCAGACTCAACAAGATTGAAAACAAACACCAAGCACCATAATAGCGACATATCCTATATAATAATCTTAAAGTGTCCCTGCGTCCACCTTATTTTTCTGTGTGTCACGGAAGTGCGCTCTGCGCATGACACACGCGGACGCAGGGATTGTCCAGCGGACAGGAAGTGACGGCCGCCCGCCTCCCTCACAGCCCCGCCGGAGGACGGCCGGCCCGGCCTGGAGGCAGCGGCAGCGAGGAGAACGAGGATCCCGGACCAGGCCGTGGCGGCGGCGCCGGGGACTCGGGCAACCAGCTTGCCCTGGCGCTGCTGCTCCTGCGGAGGGGCGGCGAGGTGGGCGCTGGCGGGCGCCGCGGAGTGCGCTCGAAGCGGGGGGAGCAGGGCGCGCCGGGGCCCCGCGAGCCGCTCGGAGGGGCAGCGAGGCGGGAGCGGCCGGAGCGTGCTCGAAGCGGGGGCCGGGAGCAGGGCGCGCCGGGGCCCCGCGAGCTGCTCTGCCGCCTCCTGCCTCCTCTTCCTCTAGACCCCGTTAGTCAACGGGCTAACTTCAACTAGTAGTGGATTAAAGTGGTAAGGTCTTTACTAAAATGACATCAAGGTAGGGATCAGGAGGGCTTCCTCAAGGAGAGTATTCCATAGTCAAGGGGTCATCACCGAGAAGGCCCTTTCACGTAGAGCTCTTTGCCGCATTTCAGATGGCGGGGACACCAGAAGGAGGGTCTTTGCTGAAGATCTCAGCATGTGGGCAGGCAATTGTGGAGGCAACCAGCCCCTCCGGTCTCCCTCCCTCAAGCCTCGCACAAAAACCAACATATTGAACCTGAAAATAAATTGGCAGCTGGTGCAATTAGCGAAGCAAAAGCATAATGTGATCATAGCACCCAGTTGGGGTTAACAGGTCTGTAGCTATATTTTGGACTAAGGTCACACCCACACATACATTTAAAGCAGCTGGCTTACCCCACACAAAATCCTAGGAACTGTAGTTTGTTAAAGGTGCTGGGAATTGCAGCATTGCAAGGGATAAATAAGAGTTCCCAGGATTCTTTGTGGGGAAAGGAAGCATGTACTTTAAGAGTGCAGTGTGGATGTGACCTCAGTTCAGTTTCCATATAGTGGGCAGCCCCACGTATAAACAAATTACATGTTTAGGGAAGTTTTTAATCTGTAACATGTTAATGTATTTTAAAGCTCATCTCGCTTTATTGGCCGAGAGCCGGCATACAGCTTCCGGGTCATGTGGCCAGCATGACTAAGCTGCTTCTGGCGAAACCAGAGCAGCGCACAGAAACGCCATTTACCTTCCCGCCGGAGCGGTACCTATTTATCTACTTGCGCTTGACGTGCTTTCGAACTGCTAGGTTGGCAGGAGCTGGGACCAAGCAACAGGAACTCACCCCGTCGCGGGGATTCGAACCGCTGACCTTCTGATCAGGATTCTTTTGCCCCATCTTTTTGTGCCTGCCAAACAGTGGTGTCATGCTTAAAATATTTTATTCTCTTGTTAATTATGTTGTCTTAAATGTGCATTTTATATTTGACTTTACTTATGAAATGTTCAAAATTTTGTTTTTGTTTTTTGTTAACTTTGTTTGTGTTAAACATGTATTCTGTATTTGACCTCCTTTGTACAGCAATGTTTTATTTTGAAATCTTTGAGATGGTATTTTGGTTTCGTGTTAATTGTGTTGCTTTGACTGTGTACTTTATATTTGACTTTCTTCAGAAATGTTTGATTCTGCATTGTTTTGTTGATGTTTAATATGCTGTAAACCCCTTTGAGATTTTTCTTTAAAATATAAAGCAGTATAGAAATGAAATCATCATCATAATAATAATAATCACCACCACCACCACCATCACAGCAGACCCGTCCAAGTAACTGGGACCTGGGTTCGAATCCTCACTTGGCAGTGAAGCTCATTGGGTGACATTCAGCCAGCCACTACCTAACCCGCCTCATAGGGTTGTTGTTGTGGGGATTAATTGGGGAGGGGTAGAAAAATGTTGGACACCTTGCATGTGGACCGTAATAAAGATATTTGATTTGATTTGCACTCCTTTGGAAGAAAAAGTTGGGTTACAAATATGATTAATTAATTGACTGATTAATTAATAAAAATGGGAGAATTAATTCATATTCACCCATTGGTGTGAATAGCCTAAACTAACTTAGGGTCATTCGTTACTCTGAGCAGAATTCCACTACTATTGTTATTCTTTCTTTTTGTGATTAAATGTGTATATAGCCCTATACTCGTAGATCTCAGGGAAGTTCACAACATAAGATTACAATATGAAATTTATTTACAATGTTAAATGTATCGGTCGCTTTCTTGGGGGCCACAGGAATCCAATGCAACTTACATTATTTAAGCAAGCAAACAAACACAGGGTGCCAACTTGAATAAAATATGGGGGGGCAGGTAAGCACCGCCCCACATAATCAATCACAACACACACACCATTTTGAATGCCAGTGGTCATCAACTGGGGGGAGGGGTGTCTCGGCCCCCTCAAATATTTTATTAACTAGGGCCAGGGCCTTCTCAGTACTGGCCCCGACTTGGTGGAACGGTCTGTCACAAGAGACCAGGGCCCTGCGGGATTTGGCATCTTTCCGCAGGGCCTGCAAGACGGAGCTGTTCCGCCTGGCCTTTGGGTTGGTTTCAGTTACCCTGATGTTTCATTCCTTTATGGTTTGATTGGTGGGCTACTTAAAAATGAGGCTGCATTTTAAACTTTAAATCGTATTTTAACCTGCATTTTAATTGATTGTTTTGTATGTTCTGTTGTGATTTTATTGGTGTTAGCCGCTCTGAGCCCGGTCTTGGCTGGGAACCTCGGTTCCTAAGACTTGGCTCCTATGAAATACATACATTAAAACCAGCATTTAAAAAAGCAAGTCTCTTAAACAACAACAACAACAACAACAACTAGATTTCTTCTTTTTTTGTATCTCATCTTACTCGGTGCACTTGCCATTTTGTATTTAAAAAAAAAAAAAAAAAATTCAATGAAGAAGAAAAAGAGGAAAACTTGATTAATCAAGAGATAATCAAGAGCCCAAGTCCCAGAAAGAATTACAGCGGTCGCCACGAGTCACGACCATCGCCATGGCAACAATGCAATTTACCTCCCCAGGTAAACAGGCGTCATTAACCCACAGAGGAGATTCCCTCCCTCCGCCCATCTCTAAGGGGTGGGCCCAGCCGAGGCTCGTGCCTTTCCGCCCCCCACCCTCGGCGCCGCCCCAGCCGGTGGCGATCTGCCGGCCGCCGCTAGATGGCGCCTCCCCCTCGCCAAGCTAACACCCCTCCGGCTGCTCCTCCTTAGGGCCGCCCCTGCGCTGCCGCCACTTCCCTGCCCGCTCCTACGAGGATGGCTCCTCCGGTTCGCCCTCTCCCACAGCCCGGCTGACGACGACCCTCCACCTCCTTCTCCTCCTCCTCCTCCGCCGGCGCTCATTTGGGCGCGCGCGCGCGCGCGCAACAGGCTTCCCGGCCCCGGCGGTCCCCTCGCCCGTCCGGGGGAGGCCATGCGAGGCACCCCCTCGGTCCCCGGACCCAGCTGAGGCTGCTCGACGCCAGGCTCGCCCTTGATGCGCGCCCCGGGCACCCCTGGCCTGCCTGCCACCTCTCCGCGCGCGCGCCCCACCCAACCGCCCGCCCGTCCAGGCTGCGCGCCCGCCCTCCTCCCCGCTGGAGCCGGGCCCGAGCGGGGCGGGCAAGGGGATGCGCCCGCGGAGAGAGGGCAGCGGGGCCGCCCGGGCAAGGGCATCTGAAGGAAAGGCGCCCGCCTAAGGGACGATGACGACGACGAGCGCCATGGACGCCGCCGAGCCCCAGGAGGGGGCGCGCCGGCCGCTCCAGGGGCCCCCCGACCCTCGCCATAAGGCGCCGCTGCCGCCC
Source organism: Darevskia nairensis (assembly GCA_034642065.1). NCBI lineage: Eukaryota > Metazoa > Chordata > Lepidosauria > Squamata > Lacertidae > Darevskia > Darevskia nairensis. The sequence continues at coordinate 152,039 of JAWWNI010000037.1, read as the reverse complement.
GTGATGGACGGCGAGGCCGCGGGGAGGCCCCCGGGCGTCGCCAGGTCGGGCTGCCAGCAGCCCCCCGACGGCAGGTCGGAGCCCCCCACCCGGAAAGGCTCGGCGGCCCCCAGCAAAGCGGAGATGGCGCCGGCCACCGTGGCTGAGCAGATCGTGGCCGCCGACATCGCGTCCGCGGCTGCCGCCACCGCCAGCCCCGACGGCCCCGAGGGCACCTTCGTGCAGCGCCAGCTGGGGGCCATGCTCCAGCCGGCCGTCAACAAGTTCTCGCTCCGCATGTTTGGCAGCCACAAGGCGGTGGAGATCGAGCAGCAGAGGGTCAAGTCCGTCGGGTACTGGATCATCCATCCCTACAGCGATTTCAGGTAGGCGCGCGGTAGGGGGGTGGGTTTCGACCCCCCCACCCCACCCCAGGGACCCACTTCTCAACGGGGATGGAGGTGGTGGGTGCGCCCAGGAAGAAGGACCCGCCGACCGTGTCGTGGGAAATCAGAGCGCGGCGCTGTCCAAGGTGCTGAATCCCTCTCGCTTGGAAGCGGCACTCGCCCTGGCCGGTCTCACTGTCTGAACGGCCAGACGGGGGTGGTTTGCTTTGGGCTGTCCTCGGGGCGGAGGCTTTTCCGAGCAGCTCTTAAAATAAAGCGCTGGGCGCATTCATGGCGTCATCGGCCTCTTCCACAACATTACCCTCACCAACTTCTCTTTAGCAACCCCCCCCCCCTTGCAAGGCGAAAAGGGGGCGGGGGAAGAAGAGAGAGACATGTACTCTTGAAGCAACAGGGCCAGTCACCCTTCCCAGGGCTATTTGGGCCACGTCTTCCCGTTGTTTACTTATTCATTTATTCGTTCTATTTATATCTCCTGCCATTCAGTTTACAGTAAAACTCCCTGGACAGATTCCGAATTATCCCCACTATTAAAAAGGCGGGAGGAGCGAAGGGGGCGGGGGGGGGGGAAGTGAGTCATCCCTGATCCACCAGACCAGGTGCTCTCATTTCACATCCTGCCTGCAGGAAAGCAAAAGTCTAAAATTCCTCGTTGACCGGTCTGTGTGTGTCACCTGGGCTTTACCCATGCCATGTGTCCGGATTAACCAATCTGTGTTGGCCCTTGGTAACGCAAATAAGGACCCCAGCTCTTGCTGTGGGTGTCAATTGAAGGTTAAGAGGGCGGTGAGGGGAACCCGCAAACAGAGGCTGTAGTTCTGTGGTCAGAGCATCTTCCTTGCCTGCAAAAGGTCTCTGGCAGCATCTCCAGGTAGTCCTGTCTGAAATCTTGGAGAGGCACTGCCAGTCAGTGTACACAGCACTGAGGTACATGGACCAATGGTCTGACTCAGTGTAAGGCACATTCCTATGTCCTCCTGCCTGTCTGTCATGGGTCCCTAGGCAGAGGAATCCTTCAGAGGGAAGGATCATAGCTCAGTGGTAAAACACATCCTTTAAGGATAATAATTTCATTATCTGTACACTGCCCATCTGACTGGGTCACCCCAGCCACTCTGGGCAGCTTCCAGTATATACAAAAACATAATAAAGCACTAAACATTGAAAACGTCCCTATACAGGGCTGCCTATAGATGTCTTCTAAAGGTTGAATAGTTACTTATCTCCTTGATATCTGACAGGAGGGCGTTCCACAGGGTGGGTGCCACTACGGAGAAGGCCCTCTGCCTGGTTACCTGTAACTTTACTTCTCGCAGTGCGGAAACTGTCAGAAGATGCTCAGAGCTAGAGCTCAGTGTTCAAGCTGAACAATGCGGGTGAAGACCCTCCTTCAGGTATACAGGGCCAGGGCTGTTTGGCATCCGTTGCATGTCAAAGGTCCCAAGTTAAGACAACAACAACAATAACAACAATGACTTCTACCCCGTCCATCTGACTTGGTTTCCCCAGCCACTCTGCGGGGCTTCCAACAGAGTATAAGCCACACCTTTAAAATTCAAGGGGGGGGGGATTTTAAAAAGACCATACTCAGATATAAGCCACTCCCTTAAAATTCTGCAGGCACTCACATCCGATCCATTTTACCGTATGTCTGTTTCAGCAGCGGTATCATAAAAGCTAATTTTTGTAAGGTTGTGAATTTAAGCCACACTTTAACTTTTCACGGTTGGAATTTGGGGGGAAAGTGAGGCTTATATTCAGGCCAATACGGTAGTTGTTTATCTCCTTGACACCTGATGGGAGGCTTTTCCACAGAAGGCCCTCTCCCTGCTTCCCTGTAACCTCACTTCTCGCAGTGAGGGACTCTCCAGAAGGCCCTCGGAGTGGGACCTCAGTGTCCAGACTGGACGATGGGGTGGAGACGATCCTTCAGGTACCTTAGAGAATGCCTACTAGTTAGTACTGATAGCATTGAGTTAGATCAGTGATGGCTAACCTTGACACCCCAGATGTTTTGGAACTACAACTCCCATCATCCCTAGCTAACAGGATCAGTGGTCAGGGATGATGGGAGTTGTAGTCCCAAAACATCTGGAGTGTCAAGGTTAGCCATCACTGAGCTAGATAGATCAACAATCTGACTTCTTATAAGGCATCTTCCTCTTTTTAAAGGGTTGCAGGGCTGTCCTAGAAGAGCCCAGGTAGGCCAGGTGTGGAAAACCTCAGGCTCAGGAGTCAAATGCAGTCCCCCAGGCCTCTCTATGTGGCCCCCGGACCCTCTCCCTAAGCCATGCATCTCAGCTATCCTGTCAAACACCCTCCTCAAATATTTTGGCATGAGTGGATTGAACCTTGAAGTAGACCAGCGCTTCTTGCTTGCATGGGTGGATGTTGGAGGAGAGAAAGAAAAAAGTGTGTGTCTGTGCGCGCACAGAAGCTTCTGACCTCTGAGTGGCTGGGCTGCCACATATTGTACAAAATCCAATTGTCACATCCATTGCCCTACCCACTTTTGTCCCAGACCACGCCTACCTCCCACCTCCATGCTCTCTCTCTGTATCCCCAAGCCACACCCCTCTTCCTAGGCCATGCCTCTAGGCAGCCCTGCTTCATATACCCCTCAAGTGCCTTTGCCACCCCCCCCCCCGGAAGCTTTTACTATGAGCCAATACGGCCCTTGCCCAGGAAAATGTTCCCCCATCCCAGGCTTAGACTGCTGGCAAAAGCAAGCCGATAAGCTAGGAGCACAGTGTTTATGTGGGGATGGAGAGATGAGAAGCGACTAACATCTTGGTAATTCACTTACATTTTGTGGCTGAGCGCCAGGCTCTTTTCTCCTTGCCAGAACATGCCACCTCCTTTTAACCTCCCGGAAGGTTAGAGCCAGTGGTGGCTGAGGCCCCTTTCGGCTGGTGGGATGGAAGGCAGGGAGCTGAACAGTAGGTGGCGCCAGAGCCGACGGCAGGCGGAGGAGCCAGCTAATTCTAGATTCTAGTTTTGTCCCACCCTCCTCCTCTTCCCCCTTACAAGGGGCAACACTGAGACTAAGGAGGTGGAGGAAGCAGGCAGGCAGGACCACCTCCATGGACTGGATGTAGGTAAGGAGGCCACAGGTGGGGCACTTGCTGAGGGCAGACTGAGCTTGGTCTGAGCACTGCCCCATTTGCCCTCATGGACCAGCCTCCCTTTTCTGGACTGGGACCAGGTTCAAATGCCTGTTTAACTTGTGACGCCCATTGGGTTGCCTTAGGCCAATCATGATCTCTCAATTTGGCCTACCTCACAGGGTTACTGTGAAGGGGTGTGTGTGTCCTGCTGGCTACTATGAGCTCTTAGAGCAGAGTTCCCTAAACTTGGGTCTCCAGCTATTTTTCGGACTACAGTTCCCATCATCCCTGATTACTGGTCTTGCTAGCCAGGGCTGATGGGAGTTGTAGTCCAAAATCAGCTGGAGACCCAAGTTTGGGAAACCCTATGTTAGAGGAAGTGTTTTAAAAATAATAATCAAACTTTACATGTAGGTAGGGGAACCTGTTGCATTCAAGACATTGCTGGACTCCAACTCCCATCTGCCCCAGCCAACATGTCCAATGGTCATGGGCGATAGGAGTTGTAATCCAGCAACATATGGAGGGCCACAAGTTCTGCACCTTGGAGGTACGGGGTAACATGGAGAGTGCCCAGCAAATGAACAGTCAAGGAGGATGCTGTGGAGGGATAGCTCTATAGCAGAGCACTCTCTCTGCATGTAGATAGCCTCAGATTCAATCTCTAGCATCTCCTGTAGGGCTGGGGATGTTCTCTGTCTAAAACCCCGGAGAACTGCTGCCAGTCAGTTCTGGGAGGGAGGGGAGCTGCCCTTCGCAGGAAGAGGAGACTCCCTGGCTTCTTTAGCAACCTGTCTGATCTCTGCCTCTTGGCCTCCCTCCTCTCCAGCCTCCGCTTCTGCCTCTGGTTCTGAACTGCTCTCTGGTACAGACTCTTCCTGCTCACTAAACCCTGTTACCGCTTCAGTTTCAGAACACCTCCTGCTCCCCAGTCCTCTCCTTCTGGCTACTCATCACCATCCCGCCACCAACCCCCTGGCTCTGAGCCTTCTTCCCCTGGGGGTTCCCTTGGGGAGCTCACCAGCTGGTGCCTCCAGCCAGTTCATGACACCCAGAAGGGAATATGACCCTCCAGGTGGAAAAAGTCCCCCACCCCTGCTGCTAAAGGCACAGGAATGGTTCTCTAATGGTACATGGGTACCTGTAGCTCACCAGCTGTCTTTGGACTACAGCTTCCATTATCCCTGATCCTAGGCCACACTGGCTGGGGCTGGTGGGAATTGCAGTCCACCCCTGAGCTACAGAAAAGAGGCTTGGTCAGTAGTGGAGCGGAAGGTGAAATCTCTTTCAAAGTTTGACTCCAAAAGCCTGAGGGCTAGAATGTTGGTGGTTTAAAAACAGGAAGGCGATGCAATTGTTGGGCTGCTAGGTTTCGCACCAGAATGATTGCCCATCTTGTGTCTGCATAACAAATCTGTGGCCATGTGGAAAAACATGCGGCCTGCTTCCCTTGGTCTCATCACCGCTCTCTGTATTCCAACAGCTTGAAGATTTCCGTATTTGGCACACCCTGAGCAACAAATGTGTTCACATGTCAATAGAGATCAGGAACCAATTCACACACACACAGCAATTTCTCACAAACCAGAGTCAACGCGAGTTGCCTTTTGGGGCAAAATAGTTGGGTGGGATGAAAAAGAAGAAACAAGCAAGTTGTTTCAATACAATAGCAAAGGTGGGTATTAATGCATAGCCAGTGGTCAGAGATGATGGGAGCCACAGGTTCCCCACCCCATGCCCCACCCTATTAGGGATCACATATCAAATGCACTTGCAGAGGTGTAAAGCAGGGTTGAAGAGCCCATGGCTTTCCAGATGTTGTGGTGTAGTGGTTAAGAGCGGTAGACTCGTAATCTGGTGAACCGGGTTCGCCTCGTCGCCCCTCCACATGCAGCTGCTGGGTTACCTTGGGCTAGTCCCACTTCTCTGAAGTCTCTCAGCCCCACTCACCTCACAGAGTGTTTGTTGTGGGGGAGGAAGGGAAAGGAGAATGTGAGCCGCTTTGAGACTCCTTCGGGTAGTGATAAAGCGGGATATCAAATCCAAACTCCTCCTCCTCCTCCTCCTCCTCCTCCTCCTCCTCCTCCTCTTCTTCTTCTTCTTCTTTTTCTTGGACTCCAACTCCCGGCTGCACAGCCAATGGTCCTGGATGATGGGAGTTGGGAGTCCAGCAGTATATGGAAGGCCACGGTTTTTCCAGACTTGCTTTACCACCAAGGAATTCCAGATCAGGAATCCTGGGGGTAAATGAGTGAATCAAAAGCAGTCCAAGGTATGCAAACAGGTATGCAAACCTATTACTTTTTTGGTGTGTGCATAATATATTAAGCTTGACAGAACTTACTAGTACAGTAGCGGGATTTGGGTGCATTTTCAGAAGGCATTCAAGCCTTGCTGGAGCAGGTCTTTCTGGATTCCTTCTCCTTGAAGTGCTAGCTTTCTATGGACAGGCATGCATGCAGGTTTTGCTTTTAATGTGGGGATTGGGGAAGCTGTCAATTCCATGATCGCCCCTCTACCTGCAATCTGAAAAGAAACAATTCCTCCCTCTCACCTCTCTAGATTAGAGGTTGCCTCTATTCAGAACAGACCCATTGAAATAAATGAACTTAAGCTAGTCAATAGGTCTCCTCTGAGTAGGGCTTAGTTGGACACAATCCTGGCTACTGGCTTATTGAGCTTTCGTAAGCAGCTTCCAATATGTCTCCATCTCCCAGCATATTCCAGCCCCCATGAGGACTAGGAACCTGCTTTTAAGTTGCAGGACCCTTGATACTCACAGTCTTAGTTTCCTTTCTTAAACGGCTACTATGCAGGATGCTTACAAACCCGCCAGTGGCTGGTTATATACCCAGGCACTGTCTTGGACCAGCACCTAATTTTATGTGAATTGCTAGCCTGTCCTCTGTGGATTTGTGTGGATTAACCTGTCCAGGTTCAGACATAACGAGTAACTGTGTCTCAGGACGTAGGAATTTGCCTTCAACTGAGTCAGACCATTGGTCCATCTAGATCAGCATTGTCTACACACTGACTGGCAGCAGCTCTGTTCAGGATTGCAGGCTGGGTTCTCTCCCAGCCCTACCTGGAGATGCTGCCGGGATTGGAACCTGGGACCTTCTGCATGCAAAGCAGGTGCTTGACCGCTGAGCCACGGTCCTTCCTCATGAATTCACACCGAAGAGTCAGTCTCCTATCTGAGCAACGTAAGCCCTGGGTACCAGTAAGAGACACTTGACTCCCTGGCATCTGGCGCAGCAGGAACTTGGGAATTGCCAAAGGGGAACTGGGGATTAAGTTGGCACAGAGAAGGGAATCCCACGGCAGCAGTCTCAGTCTGCCAGCTCAAGGCAACCCTGTAAAAGGGAACCTGCGAAAAAGTCACATGAGCGGAAATTTCTGGGGCCTGCGAAAATGAGCTCATCCTTCACCAGAAGGCTGGGGATGGCTTCCAACTTGCAAGGACTATTCCCAGCATTTTCCTAGTTCTGTTCCTTGGTTCACTCACCTCAGCTCAACTGCAGGCGGCTCAAGGTGACCTTCGGGTCACCTTGGAACTTTTGGGTGGATACATCCATCTCTCTAATGCCAATGTTCAAGTGCTGAGTGCAGTTCCTTATATTTGCCAGAAGGTCGCGGCAGAAAGTTGGTGGGAGAGAACGGAATGGGGGGTGACTGGGGCCTTGAAGAGCTTCACTCTAGACAGCACCATTTTGTTGCAGTGTGTAATATTTAAAAGGAAATCTAAACCACTTCCCCCGTTAATAGCCAAACAATTTCCATTGTGACCAGGGCACTAACTTTCTCTTTCACTTACACACACACACACACACACACACACACACACACACACACACACACACACCTGCTCACTATTTTTCTAAGGCAACTTTCTGGCTGCACAATCTTGGGGTTGTTTTTTCAGTGTGGATTTCTACCCTCTCCGAATAAGTCAGGGATGTCCTGAGATGGTGAAAAAGACTCTCTGCTTCTAACAGGAGATATTCAACAGGAGAAACTTCTTCCAACACTGCACCCTCCTTGCTGGGAAGCGCTTCCCCTGAGGGTTTCTGGGAATCGGACATTATTAAGGGAAATTTCCTCTTTTATCAGTTTCTAAGTTAGATCACCCGGGATGCGGGTGGTGCTGTGGGTTAAATCACAGAGCCTAGGGCTTGCTGATCAGAAGGTCGGCGGTTCGAATCCCCGCGACGGGGTGAGCTCCCGTTGCTCGGTCCTTGCTCATGCCAACCTAGCAGTTCGAAAGCACGTCAAAGTGCAAGGAGATAAATAGGTACCACTGCAGCAGGAAGGTAACCGGCGTTTCTGTGTGCTGCTCTGGTTTGCCAGAAGCGGCTTTGTCATGCTGGCCACATGACCCGGAAGCTGTACGCCGGCTCCCTCGGCCAATGATGCAAGATGAGCGCCGCAACCCCAGAGTTGTCTGCGACTGGACCTAATGGTCAGGGGTCCCTTTACCTTTACCTAAGTTAGATCAGGTCTTGTCACCCACTCGGAGAACCTTGACGTTATAAGAGCAATGGACAGAAATGCTTGGCTTGACTCCCATAATCCTTTGCTCGCTCTGCTCAGCGTTCAGAGGAATTCTCATTGTCTCCAGGCCTTGTTCATTGATCTTCAACAGATGGTATGTTACAGGGGCAAAGGCTTTTGACCTTCTCCTTAGGATAAAACATGAAATAGGATTAAGCGTTGTTGATCGCGTAATGATCTTTGGTCAATAAACACACGGCTTCTCAGCGTATTAATTCTTTGAGCCCTTAACAAAAACGAAAAGCCAACTGGCAGATGGAGATTGTAATTCACAAAGAAAGCTCCCCTGAATAAATGGCTGTGAATGACAAGCCTTTCTTTCTGTTTATTTCTGTGATCTATAGGCTGATTGATTGATTTATGGTTTTGATGAAGAGCAGTGAAGGTACAGGGAAATGCTACCCCTTTGATTCCCCCTCTGCACACCCACCCTGTCCAATCCTTGTGACTCTAAAGAGATAGAGTTAGGAAAGAAGAGGATAAGACTGGAGAAAAATCTCACGAGAGCAGGAACACCAGAGCCCTGCAAATTCAGCTCCAGTGCTTGGGCAGAGCATCAGAAACCTATGAAACAACTATAAGGTTAGGCAGGGTGCCTCTGAGTACGTCCAGAGTGCATTTGCCACTCCACTGCGTAATCACTACCTCCGACCATCCCAGTCTGGGGAGAGGGAGCACGCTCTCTCACAGAAAAGGAATCAGGAGCTTAGAAACGACCGGCAACAAAAGGGATGGAGTGCTCCTGTTCAGGGTTTTAGCCAGCCATACCCTTTCCCACATACTCCGTTCCTCTCTCCCTCCTGCTTTCCACTCCACCTGTGGTAGAGTCCACAATTTGAGACCACTGAGCATGCTCAGTCCACACTTGGGCAGATATGAGTCCCCTCCTCTTTTAGGCTCCCCCCCTTTATTGGAGGTCCTTCTGTAAACCTTGGGGTTCCCCCAGACCTGTTGATACCCCTCCCTTGTGCCTGGAGGGTGGATTTTCGGAACTACATAGAAATAAAGCGAATTTGAACTTGCTGTTATTGCTGTTATTAAGTGCAGTGTAAAAGGGACCCAGGTGGCGCTGTGGGTTAAACCACAGAGCCTAGGGCTTGCTGATCAGAAGGTCGGCGGTTCGAATCCCTGCGACGGGGTGAGCTCCCATTGTTCGGTCCCAGCTCCTGCCCACCTAGCAGTTCAAAAGCACGTCAAAGTGCAAGTAGATAAATAGGAACCGCTTTGGCGGGAAGGTAAACAGCGTTTCCGTGCGCTGCTCTGGTTCGCCAGAAGCGGCTTTGTCATGCTGGCCACATGACCCGGAAGCTGTACCTCGGCTCTCGGCCAATAAAGCGAGATGAACGCCGCAACCCCAGAGTCGGACACGGTCAGGGGTCCCTTTACCTTAAAAGGGGAAAAAGGGGGCACCGAGATATTCCATTGTGGTGACTGTAAACTAGATTTTAAGGTGCTATTTGGCAACCAGCTTATGTATCTGAGTTTCTGACACTGCCATGTACGCATACCCTCCAACATTTCTCCAATGAAAATAGGGAGACGTCCAGTTTATTTTTCTAGAAAAAGAGGTGCTGGAACTCAAAACAAACACCTCCCTCGTTCTCTTAGAATGGCAATAGTGCCATGGGGCAAGAGGGGGCAGCTGCCCCCAAGTAATAGAAATCGATAAAAATACAAAACTAACTGAGGTTCTGCTCCCCCCTCCGCCCTCCAACAAAAATCCTGGCTACACCCATGAATAGTGTCCCCCTGAGAGGCGCCGGAACTGAGTTCTGGTGAGTTCTGGCTGAAAAAAAGCTCAGGGGACGTCCTATTCCATACCTTCCGCCATTTCTCCAATGAAAATAGGGACACCCTACCATCCTCTCCAACATTCCTCCAATTAAAATAGGGACGTCCAAAGGAAAAGCGGGGCATTCCAGGATTAAATCATAAACCAGGACGGCTTCAGTAAATCTGGGACTGTCCCTGGAAAATAGGGGCACTTGGAGTGTCTGTGTATGTTGTTGTTGTTGTTGTTTAGTCGTTTAGTCGTGTCCGACTCTTCGTGACCCCATGGACCAGAGCATGCCAGGCACTCCTGTCTTCCACTGCCTCCCGCAGTTTGGTCAGACTCATGTTGGTAGCTTCAAGAACACTGTCTATCTCGTCCTCTGTCATCCCCTTCTCCTTGTGCCCTCCATCTTTCCCAACATCAGGGTCTTTTCCAGGGAGTCTTCTCTTCTCATGAGGTGGCCAAAGTCTTGGAGCCTCAGCTTCAGGATCTGTCCTTCCAGTGAGCACTCAGGGCTGATTTCCTTCAGAATGGATAGGTTTGATCTTCTTGCAGTCCATGGGACTCTCAAGAGTCTCCTCCAGCACCATAGTATGTACATGTACATAGTCTGTGTATGTACTTTACCCAAAACCCTCAAGGGAATTTCTGGCCAACCCTCTTTCCCTCCTTGGTGTGACGAAGGGGTGCTTGCTTCTACTCCCTTTGCAGGTTCTACTGGGACTTGATCATGTTGCTCCTCATGGTTGGCAACCTCATCATCTTGCCCGTGGGCATCACGTTTTTCAAGGACGAGAACACCCCTCCGTGGATCGTCTTCAACGTCCTCTCGGACACCTTCTTCCTGGCCGACCTGGTCCTGAACTTCCGCACGGGCATCGTGGTGGAAGACAACACCGAGATCATCCTGGACCCTCACACCATCAAGATGAAGTACCTGAAGACCTGGTTCCTGGTGGACTTTGTCTCCTCCATCCCCGTTGACTACATCTTCCTCGTCGTGGACCTGGAGACCCAGGTGGACTCCGACGTCTACAAGACGGCCAGGGCGCTGCGCATCGTCCGCTTCACCAAAATCCTCAGCCTCCTGCGCCTCCTGCGCCTCTCCCGCCTCATCCGCTACATCCACCAGTGGGAGGAGGTGAGTCAGCATCAGGACCACTGCACCATGTGACTCCGGCCAAGGTAGATGCAAAAGTACGGTGGCCCACCAAGTTGGGCTTCTTGATAGGCCTCCCACTTTACCTGCAACCCATGTCCTTCTGTATGTAGCCTGAAGCCTTCAGTTTCATGCTACTGGCTACCAATTAGTTTCCGGGCCCAATTCAAAGTGCTGGTTTTGATCTATAAAGCCTTAAATGGCTCAGGACCGCAATACCTCAAGGACCACCTCTTTCCGTATGAACCTGCCCGGACCCTGAGATAATATTCTGAGGCCCTCCTTTCGTGTGCCTCCTCCTTGAGAGGGCTGGAGGGGGGGGGCAACACGAGAACGGGGCCTTCTCTGCAGTGGCTCTCCATCTGTGGAATGCTCTCCCCAGGGAAGTTCGCCTGGCGCCTTCATTACACACCTTAGGCACCAGGCAAAAACGTTCCTTTTTAACCAGGCTTTTGGTTGATCTGTTTGACATCCTATACCCTTTTAAAATGTGACTCTTTTTTGGGGGGGATGACTGTTATTGGGTTGTTGTTTTATTCTGATTATATATGTTGTGATTTTTTTTTCTGTGAACTGCCCTGAGACCTCCGGGTATAGGGCAGTATATAAACTTAATAATAATAATAATAATAGTATGATCTGGTTGTTGCTGGACTATGATTCACACAATCCTCTGGCGTCCTGAATTAATTAAATAATCAAGATTCCCCCACCGCCCATCACAATATTTGCATACCACTTGATGGTAATAAAAGCTCAGAAGAGTTTGCAAAAGGAATAAGGCGATTAAATTGTCATTAATAAAAACAAACAGCTAGAAACAACTAAACTTTCCAAAGAAGAAGAAGAAGAAGTTAAAATCCAGATTAGACCCGGCATGAAGCATCTTTCTCATTTCTAGGGGAAATATCACAGTTTTGTGAGTTCGCCCAAGCCCAAACTCCCCTAGAGGTGTCTGTTCCATGAACCTCCACGGATGTGTATTATTATTGCTGTGGTTGTCGCAATTAATTTGTTAATTGCCTTCTATGGTTATTCACACATAAGATAATTAAAAACAATGAGTGTATTTAAAGTGAGACTAAAACCCTAACAAGTGATCCAGTGTGGTGTAGTGGCTAAGAGTGGTAGACTCATAATCTGGTGAACCGGGTTCGCGACTCCTCTCCTCCACATGCAGCTGCTGGGTGACCTTGGGCTAGTCACACTTCTTTGAAGTCTCTCAGCCCCATTCACCTCACAGAGTGTTTGTTGTGGGGGAGGAAGGGAAAGGAGAATGTGAGCCGCTTTGACACTCCTTCGGGTAGTGATAAAGCGGGATATCAAATCCAAACTCTTCTTCTTCTTGTGGTCATGACACCGAAAGACACCGCAGGCAGCCTCTGTCTCTCCTCTTACGGCCTGTCCTGCCTTTCTCTCCTCTTGTCCAGATCTTTCACATGACCTATGACCTGGCGAGCGCGGTCGTGCGGATCTTCAACCTCATTGGGATGATGCTCCTCCTCTGCCATTGGGACGGGTGTCTCCAGTTCCTGGTCCCCATGCTACAGGACTTCCCTGAGGACTGCTGGGTCTCCATCAACCACATGGTGGTAAGGGCCCTGCACGGCATTCCTATAAACAGGCAGAGCCAGGTTAAGAGAGGCAAGACCAGTGTGGTGTAGTGGTTAAGAGCGAGTGTGCTGGTCCCGTGGGTTACCCGAAAGGCGAGGTCCAAGTCCGGTCAGAGGTGCAACGTAAAGGCAGTCCGTAGTCACTGAAGCTGGGAGCAGGGCAGGGAGTCAGGCAAAGTCGGGAACAGGTAGGCAAGCAGGGAACCAGGGCGGGTCAGGAGCTCAGGCAGGAAAACAGGACAGGTTTCAAGCAGGAACTGGTCACCAACAATGTTGCTCCTGCAACTTGGGGCTGGGGCTGGCCGGCTTTTATCTGCCCCGAGGCATAGGGCGGCCCCGATCCTCTGGGGACTCGCCTCTCCTGGCTTGGAGGCGAGCACTCCTCCTGCGGGAACTCAGTTCCCTTCGCCTCTCTGCCCTGAGCCTCTGCAGCTCAGGAGAGGCTGGAGGGTTACCGGACCCAGAGGCAACCTCAGCTTCCCCTGACGGGGCTGGGAGTGGAGCACCTGCAGGCAATGGGTCCTCCATCCCAGCAGGAGCCAAAGCAGACTCAGCACATTCTTCTTCTCTTCTTCTTCTTCAAAGGCCTGACAGATGTGGCTCAGTGTAAGGTTGCTTCCTATTTAAACCAGCCCTTAAACCAGCCCATAATTCTCGAACAGGGTCTCCCAAATGACAACTGACTACAACTCCCATCATCCTTAGCTAGCAAACGCTAGTGATCAGGGATGATGGGAATTGGAGTCCAAAAACAGCTGGGGACTCGCGTTTGAGAGACACTGTTCTAGTTGATATATGGTCAAAACACCTCTGGCAAGTCACTCTTCCGAATTTTGACTTCCTTTGAGCCCATAAGTCTAGAATAGGGTTTCCCAAACTTAGGTTTCCAGCTGTTTTTGGACAACAACTCCCATCATTGCTGGCTCGCAGGACCAGTGGTCAGGGATGATGGGAATTGTAGTCTGAAAACGGTTGGAGATCCAAGTTTGGGAAACCCTGTTCTAGAACGATGAAAAGAAGTGGGGGTTAAAAAAAAAATATTCAAGTGTGTGGTCACTTGGAGGTGATCTCTATGGTTACCCTAGGTAACCATCCTGACCAGAAATGGCTGTTTCAATGGGCCTGTGCAGGTAAGACTGCTCCCACCTCCACAAATGTGCACACCGACGACCGGCCTGTGCTGAAGCCCGCTTCTTTCTCTGCCCCACAGAATGACTCGTGGGGCAAGCAGTACTCTCACGCCCTCTTCAAGGCCATGAGCCACATGTTGTGCATCGGGTATGGACAACAGGCTCCTGAGGGCATGACGGACGTTTGGCTCACGATGCTGAGCATGATCGTGGGGGCCACCTGCTACGCCATGTTCATCGGCCATGCCACCGCCCTCATCCAGTCGCTGGACTCCTCTCGCCGCCAGTACCAGGAGAAGGTGAGAAGGGGGAGTCACTGCAGGGTTTGTGGAGGAGCTGGTGTCTTGCAAAGTGCCTTGTGGGCAAGCTGAGCTCTTGCAAGTGTTATGGCGGCAACAGGATGGCGTGCCGAAGCCAGGTCTCAGTACCGGGGTCAAGAGAAGCCAAAGTCAGGAGCAGTCCAAGTCAGGAACCAGCCGAAGTCAGGTACACAGGATCAGGAGCAGGATGAGCAGGCACAACCACATGCTTCAGCACAGCAGTTGCAGGTGCTGGTGAGGGAAGCAGCCGGCCTTCCTTAAGTAGCCAGCTCATCACCACGCCTTTTACGAGCTGCAACTGCCTCCAATTGCTCCCTCCGGGATAGATCCACATGTATATACTTTGTAACTAAGTCTGCCTTCAGGGATCCAACTGTGAACTGAATGTGAGCAAACTATTTTTATATACAGTGGTACCTCTGGTTACATACCTGATCCGTTCTGGGGTCCCGTTCTCACCCCGAAAAGTATGTAACCAGAGTGGCAATATCGTGCATGCGCCGAAGCGTGATATTGCGGTTCTGTGCATGTACAGACCTTGCGGAGCGCTTCTGCGCATGCATGCGCAGTGAAACCCGGATGTAAACACTTCCGGGTTTGCCGCGTTCGTAACCCGTGCCGTTCGCAACCCGCAGCGAACGCAACAAGAGGTACGACTGCACTTTAAACAAGATTATGGTGTGTTTATTCTTTTAAGAGGGATACAAAGGAACTTACCAGGAATATACAATTCAGTACTGAATTGTATAATAGTGAAAGGCTTACACAAGTCTGCAACCAGCTACCCACTGTGCGTTTAAAAGGGGAATGTAAAACTCTGCTAAGTAAAGGAACTTGCTAGTGTAAGTTAGGAAGGATATGAATAAACAATACAGTGGTCCCTCGACTTACGAATTTAATCCATTCCGAATGGACATTCGTAGGTCGAAAAGTTCGTTAAGTCGAAAAGCGAATTTCCCATAGGAATGCATTGGGAGAAAAAATATTCAGAAAAATTCGTAAGTCGAGAAACCCGCATCTAAAACCAGCAACTGATTTCCGTTCGGATGTCGAAAAATTTGTAGGCGTTCGGCCACTTTTTTCGTTCGTAAGTCGAAAAATTCGGATGTTGAGTATTTCGTAAGTCGAGGGACCACTGTATATCCTCTCCTGCCTCCCTGAACATTCTCACAAGAGCAGAACATTGGACTAAGTTGGGCCTCTGGCCTGATTCAGCTGGGCTGTTCTGATGTCCTTCTCCCCTCTTCTCTCTTCCTAGTACAAGCAAGTGGAGCAATACATGTCCTTCCACAAGCTGCCGGGAGACACACGCCAACGGATCCACGAGTACTATGAACACCGTTACCAAGGCAAGATGTTTGACGAGGAGAACATCCTGGGGGAGCTGAGCGAGCCTCTCAAAGAGGTACGTACCTGGGCAGCACCCATCTCTGAAGGGGGAGAGGTAGTCAAGGCTGGGGAACAGGGATATGGAAAAGGGTATCCACAGCTCTTCACTGGAAAACAGCACCCATATAAGCTAGGGGAGAAAGTCTTAATTGAACAAGCTCATGTTGTTGTACGTGCCCCAGTCACTGACAGTGGGACGCGAGTCACGCTGTGGTCTAAACCACGGAGCTTCTCGGGCTTGCCGATCAGAAGGTCGGCGGTTCGAATCCCCGTGACGGGGTGAGCTCCCGTTGCTCTGTCCCAGCTCCTGCCAACCTAGCAGTTCGAAAACATGCCAGTGCGAGTAGATAAATAGGTACCACTGCGGCGGAAAGGTAAGCGGCATTTGTGTGCGCTCTAGTTTCTGTCACGGTGTCCCGTTGCGCCTGAAGTGGTTTAGTCATGCTGGCCACATGACCCGGAAAGCTGTCTGTGGGCAAACGCCAGCTCCCTCGGCCTGAAAGCGAGATGAGCACCGCAACCCCATAGTTGCCTTTCACTGGACTTAACCGGTCCAGGGGTCCTTTGTTGTTGTTGTTTAGTCGTTCTGTCGTGTCCGACTCTTCGTGACCCCATGGACCAGAGCACGCCAGGCACTCCTGTCTTCCACTGCCTCCCGCAGTTTGGTCAGACTCATATTGGTAGCTTCGAGAACAATGTCCAACCATCAGGGGTCCTTTACCTTTTACCTCATCTTTGACAAGTGAGATACACAACACTTGCCTAGGGTTTTGTTTCCTTGGAATGAAGTCAATGGAGACTGTGGGGTCTTTAGGATATTCCTTTTTTTCCCTACACACATATATAACCTGAGCATAGGTTGGAGGGGCTCACAGCACTGACGCTCTCATAGAGCTTGCTTCCACATTGGGTTTCGGGGGGGGCACAGGGTGTCCCCAAAGCCCAGCACAGAGCAAGACATGTCTCTATGCCTTCCACTTCCAGCAGCGCTCCAAAACCTCACACGTATGCTGGTCCCGTGGGGTATCCAATAGGCGAGGTCTAAGTCCAGTCCAAGGTCAGTGGTACATGTAAAGGCAGTCCGAAATAACTGAAGCAGGGTCCAGGGCAGGGAGTCAGGCGAAGACAGGAACGGGTGGGTAAGCAGGGAACCAAGGTGGGTCAGGAGCACAGGCAGGAGAGCAGGACAGGGATCAAGCAGTAACACTGGCAGGAACTGATCAGCGACGATGTTGCTCCTGCAACTTGGGGCTGGGGCTGGCCGGCTTTTATCTGCCCTGAGGCATAGGGCGGCCCCGATCCTCTGGTGACTCGCCTCTCCTGGCTTGGAGGCGAGCACTCCTCCTGCGGGAACTCAGTTCCCTTCGCCTCTCTGCCCTGAGCCTCTGCAGCTCAGGAGAGGCTGGAGGGTTACCGGACCCAGAGGCAACCTCAGCTTCCCCTGATGGGGCTGGGAGTGGAGCACCTGCAGGCAATGGGTCCTCCATCCCAGCAGGAGCCAGAGCAGATTCAGCAGATGCCTGCACCTGAGAATCCAGCACAGGTGAGGGCCCTTCCGACTCAGGCCCTAGCCCTGGCTCTGCTGGTTCTGGAGGCGGGGAATCCTGTGCAGGCTGGGATGCCTCAGGTTCAGCATCTGAGTCTGAATCCCAGGCCATCACAACACGATTCTCACATGCGCAGGTTTTATTCCTTTCTGATTTATGACCTGCCCTGCCGCCCCCCCTTTTAGGAAATAATCAACTTCAATTGCCGCAACCTGGTGGCCAACATGCCTCTGTTTGCCAACGCCGACCCCAACTTCGTGACGGCCATGTTGACCAAGCTGCGCTTTGAGGTCTTCCAGCCGGGGGACTTCATCATCCGGGAAGGCACCGTGGGCAAGAAGATGTTCTTCATCCAACACGGCGTGGTCAGCATTCTGACTCGAGGCTCCAAAGAGATGAAGCTCTCAGATGGTTCCTACTTTGGGGGTAGGTTTTAGAGAGGAGGGGACGCTGGTGGCGCTGTGGGTTAAACCACAGAGCCTAGGGCTTGCCGATCAGAAGGTCGGCGGTTCGAATCCCTGCGACGGGGTGAGCTCCCATTGCTCGGTCCCAGCTCCTGCCAACCTAGCAGTTCTAAAGCACGTCAAAGTGCAAGTAGATAAATAGGTACCGCTCTGGCGGGAAGGTAAACGGCGTTTCCGTGTGCTGCTCTGGTTCGCCAGAAGCGGCTTTGTCATGCTGGCCACATGACCCGGAAGCTGTACGCCGGCTCTCGGCCAATAAAGCAAGATGAGTGCACAACCCCAGAGTCGGTCACGACTGGACCTAATGGTCAGGGGTCCCTTTACCTTTACCTTTAGAGAGGAGGGTGTTTTTTTTAGGGGTGGGGAGGAATCAGCAAGCTCCAGAACATAGCTTTGTGTTTTTTCCAAATATATTTACACTTTCAAAATTCAAGCTTAAAGGAGGCTGGTGAACTGGGGTTGCTGAATTCTGGAGGCAATAACCAGTGTTCCCGCAATATATGATGTTCAAGGTGTGAGCGCCAATAATTTTGTAGCCCAACCAAGAACACCCACACCGTTTTA
Organism: Darevskia nairensis; assembly: GCA_034642065.1. Taxonomy (NCBI): domain Eukaryota; kingdom Metazoa; phylum Chordata; class Lepidosauria; order Squamata; family Lacertidae; genus Darevskia; species Darevskia nairensis. The sequence continues at coordinate 134,032 of JAWWNI010000037.1, read as the reverse complement.
ATCCAATTTGCTCCTGTTTCCTACCATTCTTGGTAGCTGCTGTGTGGCAAATTTGATGTCGTCGCTGTTGATAGGTTCTACGTCAGGCACCCCCAAACTTCGGCCCTCCAGATGTTTTGGACTACAATTCCCATCATCCCTGACCACTGGTCCTGTTAGCTAGGGATCATGGGAGTTGTAGGCCAAAACATCTGGAGGGCCGAAGTTCGGGGATGCCTGTTCTACGTGCTCTATCATCCAGCTAATTGGGGATCACGTAGCCAACATAATGACATCACGGCACCAAATAACCAATCAGGTTTGGCTATGTGACAACATCACAAAGCCAAGTCAGAGAGAGGTAAATGCTTTCTGAACTCACTCTGAATGGTTTAGGACTTTTTTGGGGAGGGGGTCCCATTTTGCAACCTACCTGAATTAGTGCCAAAAGGGAAATAGGGAAAAGGTTTGGGCGAGCAGGTTGGCTTGAAAGGGGTCAGGTTCCCCCCCCCCCAAAAAAACACATGCTATTTGTGTCAGCTCCAGTAACTCCTTTTTGTAGAGGGGTATGAGAACAGTTCGGGCCTAAGATAGATGCACAAGCTCTCCTGCCCAAACTGCCTCTCCCAGAGTTACCCTGGAGGCAACCGTCGCTCGCCGTAGGTGATCAAGCGACAGGGTGCAAACCTCTCTTGGCAAACGCCTGAAACTGTTCCTGATTCCCCATCACCTCGATTGGTCCCTGCAGAGATCTGCCTCCTGACCCGCGGCCGGCGTACGGCCAGCGTGCGTGCCGACACCTACTGCCGCCTCTACTCGCTCTCGGTGGACAACTTCAATGAAGTCTTGGAGGAATATCCCATGATGCGCCGGGCCTTTGAAACCGTCGCCATGGACCGACTGGACCGCATAGGTGAGACGTGTGGCTGCAGGCTATTGCTCACTTGGACCAACGCACTGGCTAGGACAGGGGTGGGTGTGGGGCTCATTCCCTTCTGGGCAGCCTTCTGGAGGACACATGCCGGTGGAGGCTGGGACCAGGGGCAGAAGCAGGCAGAGTAAATCCTGCCATTTGTACAGTAGGTTGGTTTCTACAGACGCTCACACAGCGCCTCTATCCTGCATCCGGACCAGCAAGAGGCATGACCAGAGCTCATAAGCACATCCAAATCAGGGGGAAACACTCCCAGAGGGTGTGGAGCTGGGCTGGTGAGGGGGGTGGCCTGGGAAGAATCTCTAGAGAGCCCTAGAGACCAGCATTCAGCCTGAGGTTTCCACTCCTGGCCTGGGGGTGGGTGGGACTCTAGAAGTCAGAGGCACTGATTATGAAGCAAAAAACAAGCCACCTGCTTATCTCTCCTGTTTTTCTGCTCCCCCTCTCTCTCAAGTGTGGTGTAGTGGTTAAGAGCAGCGGACTCGTAATCTGGTGAACCGGGTTCGATTCCCTGCTCCTCCACGTGCAGCTGCTGGGTAACCTTGAGCTAGTCCCACTTCTCTGAAGTCACTCAGCCCCACTCCCCTCACAGAGTGTTTGTTGGGGGGGAGGAAGGGAAAGGAGATTGCTAGCCGCCTTGAGACTCCTTCGGGTAGTGATTAAGCGGGATATCAAATCCAAACCCGTTTTCATTCACAAAAGCACGGCAGCCATTTGGGGCACTGTGGTTTTGAACGATTTTGTGCCACAATTCCCCCCTCCCTGATAAAAGCGCTTTTTTTCAGGCACAGTGCAAGATCGCAGCCCAAAAAAAGATTTCGGGGGGGAAATCGCGACACGAAATCGTGCAAGAGATCACTGTGCCCCAAAGGGCTGCCATGCTCTCGCAAGAAAAAAACAGATGTCCCAGTTTTTTCCGGGAGAGTTGAAGGATATGCCTCTTTCTGCCACACCTCTCTCTCAATTCCTCTCTTTTTGCCATCTCCTTCTCTCTCACTCCTTTCTGCTGCTCGCTTCGCTCTCATTCTCTTTTCGCCCCTTCTCTCTTACTCTCTGGGTTGCAACAAAATAAAAAAATTCCTTCCAGTAGCACCTTAGAGACCAACTAAGTTTGTTCTTGGTATGAGCTTTCGTGTGCATGCACACTTCTTCAGATACAAGATGCACACGAAAGCTCATACCAAGAACATGATGATGATGATGATAAATAATGCCATTTGCTCATTCTCCGGTGCCTCTCCAGGTAAGAAGAACTCCATCCTGTTGCGCAAGCGGGCTGAACACAGCTCCAGCTCCGTCAACCAAGAGATCATCCAGCAGATTGTCAAGCACGACCAAGACATGGCGCACAACATCCAAGAGTTGCAGCCGGTGGTGGCCGGGCGCGAGCTGAGCGGCAAAGCCGTGATCTGGGAGCCCCTGGTGCATGCACCACTGCAGACCGCTGCCGCCACCACGAACGTAGCCATTGCCTTGACGCACCAGCAGAGCCTCGCGGCTCACATCTTCCTGCCCCCTTCTTCCGTAACCAGCCCTCTGTCCCCCGACGCCACCCTATACCCTCGCCAGCCCCGGCGCTCCCAGCCCAGCTTGGGCGGCTCGCGCCCTTCGTCGGTCAGCTCTCCCGCCTCGGGGGCGCAGTCCCACTTACAGACGCCGGTGGTCGGGTCCCCGTCCTCCCCCATGGTGCAGTGCCCGTCGCCCTTGGAAAGCACCGGGCCCCGCGCCGTTCCTCTCGGACCCCCCATCCCGCAGCCCATACAGAAGGCGGAAGCGGCCCCAGGAGCAAGCCAGCCTCAGCTGTCAAAGTCCCGCGGCGCCTCTGTCTCCACCTCGCTTCTGCAGCAGCCGGCGAGCATTGCGGCCATCCCGCCCGGACGGACTCTCCACTACAGCCTCTCGCGGGCCACCGGATCCCACATCTCCTTGTTTCTGCAGCCGCAGCAGCTGGTCAAACACCGAAGCACACAGGGCCTCTCGGCGGGCCGCCTCACCCAGGATGTCAGGCCGCTTTCGGCCTCCCAGCCTTCCTTGCCGAACCGGCTTACCCAGCCGGCGGACATGGGCCCCCCTCAGCAAGCCCGGAAGTCAGCCGGGAACCTGACGTACCGGTCGTCTCCTTCGGTCCCCGGGCTTCTAGCCAAGCCGGCCCCCGGCCCTGCCAGGCGTCCTGTTTCGCCCCAGCAGGCCGCTTCGGGGTCCAGCCGGTCCGTGAGCGGGCCGAGCACCCCGCAGTCGCCTGCCACCACGCCCCGCCACACGGCTGCCCCGTCCCGCAAAGGTTCTGTGGCGTTCAGCCCTGATGTGGACACTGGGAAAGCGAAGTTCACGTCTAACATGTGAGGCCACACGAGTCCGGGGCTGCGCTTTCTGGTGTCGGAAGGTCAGCCTGTAGGGAAGGCAGGCCTGGCTGGGTGGGTGGGGGGCCCAGGGGGCTCGCCCAGAGATAAGGAAACGGGTACTTGGGCAATTCGCCATCTCGGGGCAGGCTGTCCACCTCGAAAGTAGGCCTGATGGGTCTCTGAGCCATGACTGACTGGAGAGGGAGGGAGGGAGCTGTTCCCTCAACGAAAGCCCAACCTCCCCACAGCTCCTTGCCAAAAGGCACCCACCGAGCCCCGTGCCACACCCACAGGGGGCAGGAAGCCAGGCCGCAAACCCCCCTCAGCCACCCTTTGGTTGGGGACACTTGTCCCTATGCCTCATCTCTGCCCTGCCCCCTTTGGACATATTAGTGCCTCCACACACCCCATTTCCAGGCCTGCCCTTGATGGTGGGTTGTGTGGGCTTTGCCCCATATCAAAACCCCCACAGGGCCAGTGGGGCGAGGAGAGGCAGCAGAAAGGGGTTCGCTTTCCATAAAGTCCTGGCGCCCCATTCCCTCAGCACAGCCTGCCTTTTTGAACGTGAAGGAAGAGGCCCGGGGGAAGGAGGCCCAACGACAGTCCTGGAAGTCTCCGGCCACACAAAACCTGCCTCCAACTTCCAGCGCTGGGCGGTGACAACGTTGTGGACACTCCTGGATGAGTGCCGTGCCCCCCTGTCCCCTGTCTCTCCCCCACCCTTGAGGGATATTTTTTAACAAGGAGATATTTTACCTGGTCCTACTTCTCTTCCCCAACCCCGTTCTCAACTTGTGCAATATGAGATCTCAAGGTGTCTTGTGAGAGTGTGTGTAGCTGTAGATACCCCGGTTCCGTGGGAGAGGGAAGGAAGGACACCTGTCCTTTGGCCCCCCCACATCTGTCCGTCTCTTCTGTCTCGGAGACAATGGGTTGGAAATCCGATTCTGATCTTGCTACTACTGCCATAAACTTAGCAGCTGGGTCAGGCGACAGGGAGCAGCCCCTTATATACACCTATAAACCCCCTGTGTCTTCTCCCAACCCAACTGGTTCAGGGACCACTCCACTCACTTGAAGGTGCTTTGAGGCCTACCTGGTATGGCTGCACTGCAGACTCCCTCAGAGGAGTATACTTGGCATTTTGATCCCAGTTCCATCTGGGGAGGGCGGCCTTAGAAAGCCCGTGCCCCCTCTGCTTCCGGTTAACTACAAGTGCATCCATACTAATGTTAGAATCACAGAAATGTAGAATTGGAAGGGACCCCGAGGGTCATCTAGTCCAACCCCCTGCAATGGAGGAATCTCAACTAAAGCATCCATGACAGGTGGCCATGTTGTAACGTATATATGCAGCTTCTTGTGCCTCCGTTAATTTTCTGTCATCTGTATGGTGTTCACTTCAAATCACATTTTCCCCGCCTTCAAAATCCCGATTCAGGGAGGGGGGAGTGTGATTTGGAGGAGAACCGATGACAGGAGCGTTAATGGGGGTCCAGGAAGCTGATTATCCACATTCAACGGCTGTATGGAGGGCCCCCAAAACTTATTTACTGCTCCCTGGTTGCCTTTACTCTAGCTCTGTCACTTGATTGGAGGCACTTTTGCCTATTAATCATCTGATTTAGATGATTCACTGGTAAATTAATCAACAAAATCTGCACACATTGCCTGCATATCAACAAGGAAAAATCATTCATATATATACAGGGCATATATATATATATATATATATATATATATATATATATATATATACACACACATATATATACACACAGTATACAGTTGCATCCAAAATTCTGTCAGCACAATGATTTCTTTTTCTGCAACAGAACAGTTTCCCCCATGCCTCCCACCACAAATCTGTTCTAGGGGTTAACGTTAACCCAATCCTCTGGAGTAGATGTGGGGATGGCATGAGCCACACACAGTGGGGAAGAACCGGGGAGAGTTCTTCCCAAATCTTTGCGCTAACAGAATGAGTGAATTAGAATTTGTCTCAAACGCCAATCTGTTAATCCAGGGCTGGAGAACCTGCCATGCCCTCCTGGTGTCGCCGGACTCCAACTCCCACAATCCCTCAGCGTTGGCCATGCTGTCTGGAGCTGATGGGAACTGGAGTCCTAGAATATCTGAAGGACAAGTGGCGGAGGAAGGGGGTGCGGGGGTGCGGTCCGCCCCGGGTGTCATCACTGGAGTGTGTGTCACAAAACAAGTTTAGAAAAAATTAAAAATTGGGCTCACGAAATTTTTTAGGAGTGACATAGTGGCTTAGGCACCTGCAGGTTCTGCACTGCCTGAAACGGCAGCGTGGGACTTGCGTCTGCCTACTGCCTCTCCCTCAGCTGCCCTACAGCTGAGGGGGAGGCCCTATGGGCAGATCACCCCCCCATGGGCACATTGCCCCGCCCCATGGGCAGATCGCCCCGCCCCCATGAGCAAATCGCCCCGCCCCCATGAGCAGATCGCCCCACCCCTATGGGCAGATCACCCCCCCATGGGCACATCGCCCCACCCCCATGGGCACATCGCCCCACCCCCATGGGCACATCGCCCCACCCCCATGGGCACATCACCCCACCCCCATGGGCACATCACCCCACCCCCATGGGCACATCGCCCCACCCCCATGGGCAGATCACCCCCCCATGGGCACATCGCCCCACCCCCATGGGCACATCGCCCCACCCCCATGGGCACATCACCCCACCCCCATGGGCACATCGCCCCACCCCCGACTGCAGGACACGCTCCCGCACCAGGCACCCGAGTGACTAGCTATGCTGCTGTGGAGAACCACATACGTTTCCTATCCCTGGATTAATCAGAGTAAATGATTTAAACATTTCAGACCGAGTAAAAATTCTAATTCCATTTCAATACAGGCATTCCCATCCTACACTCGTACTCAAGAGGTGGGATGCTCCCACTAATATTATCTTAAAAGAGGCACTCCTTTTTTACTCTTTATGTCAGGAGGGAATTCCTCTTCTAAAACGCCAACTTCTGTGACCAGTACAGGCACTGTATCCAACCTTACACCTACTCAGAGTAGACCCATACAGTGCGACTCACTTTGGTCCATCGATTTTCAGTTGGCTCTTCTCTAAGAGGAACCCACCCTCTAGCAAACAAAAGTAAGCTTTTACTATTCCAAACTATTGTGTTAAGAGGCAGATTTGTGCAGATTTAATTGATTGATTGAAAGTCATTTGATGGATTTGTGCTGATATTTCTTTAATCAAGTGGCAGCCCTACTTTGTTTTCCTTTTGGTTATTTTTAAAAAGTATTTTTTTAATTGAATTTTCCTCATATAACCCGAATAACAAAATAGAATTTCATGAAACAAACACACAACCCTGCTTTGTTTGTTTTTTTGATGACACATGCATTTGTTGCAGTCGCTTTCCTAGAAGAAGATTGTGCTTTCCAGCTGCAAAATTTGCATCGAAATATCATTTACAGCGCAATTCTATTCTAGGTCCACTCAGAAGCAAGCTTTATTGAGCTCATTGGGACTTACTCCCAGGTATGCGTGTATAGGATTGCAGCCTTTTTTTCATTTTTAATGCAGATGATCAATTAATTCAGTTGATCGCAATCTTTTAATTGATTAATACCATGTGTGCGAGTGTGTTTTCAAATGGATGTATACCGATAATGAATTGTGAGTACAGAGGTGCAATTAAAGTGTGTTAGGGGGGCATTTTATCCTCAGTTAGTGATCTCGTGCCTGCATCCTTTGGGGGCACGTAATCAAGACTAGTTAAATGTACATGGCTGGCCTCTTAACACACTTGAATCCTTGTTCTGTACACCTTGTCAGGAAGAGCAGCAAAAGAGGCAGGATCTGCTCCCCCTTTAGTGCATGTTTACGGGCATTATGCAATTATCTAAAAGCAACTAACAATTGAGGATACAGAGCAAGAGGGAAGGAGTTAGTCCTGGATTAACTGATGAAAAGGCTAAGGTGGTATATGTCCTCCTGGTTTCTTTTGTATCCACTCTCGACTCTCGCTGGATGTGATGATTACAGCTCTCCTTCAAGTCAAATAGCCAGAGTCACAAGAGAATGCTTGGTTTGGGTTTTTTAAAAAATACATATTAACCAACTGGGCATTGGCTAGGATTGATCACTGCCCTCTGGGAGAGCCAGTGTGGTGTAGTGGTTAAGAGCGGGAGACTCGTAATCTGGTGAACCGGGTTCGCGTCTCTGCTCCTCCACATGCAGCTGCTGGGTGACCTTGGGCTAGTCCAGTGATGGCTAACCTTGACACTCCAGATGTTTTGGAACTACAACTCCCATCATCCCTAGCTAACAGGACCAGTGGTCAGGGATGATGGGAGTTGTAGTCCCAAAACATCTGGAGTGTCAAGGTTAGCCATCACTGGGCTAGTCACACTTCTCTGAAGTCTCTCAGCCCTACTCACCTCACAGAGTGTTTGTTGTGGGGGAGGAAGGGAAAGGAGAATGCGAGCCGCTTTGAGACTCCTTCTGGTAGTGATAAAGCGGGATATCAAATCCAAACTCCTCCTCCTCCTCCTCCTCCTCCTCCTCCTCCTCCTCCTCCTCCTCCTCCTCCTCTTCTTCTTCTTCTTCTTCTTCTTCTTCTTCTTCTTCTTCTTCTTCCTCCTCTTCCTCCTCCTCCTCCTCCTCCTCCTCCTCCTCCTCTCAGCTACTCTGATGCCTGCAGATTGCTGGTTCTCGATTCAGGATTCTACATGTGGAATTCACTGTGGGAGAGGTCACCATGTCCTTTGCTACATGCATCAAAATGTATTGGGCAGACCACACTGGGTTAGGATGTTGGGGGAGTAGGTAGGCTATCTTAAGGGATGGCAGAGGATTCCAATGGAAATGGGAAGGGAAAGTGCCAATTATCGCTTTATTCATCCTATGCCCGGAACAGAAATCAAACCAGTGAATCGGATTCACATTTGCTGATGTTACTTTCCGTCCACAAAAAGATGCAGGGTTAATTAAGTCGTCGCCGCCCCGCCCCCCGCATTGTGTTTCCTTTGCATTACAATGAGCAGGATGGAATAATGTAATGGCAACCTAATTTACATAGTAAATTACGTAAGTTACATAACTTCACCATAGCAAGACAGAGAATGTTGTTTTGGAGGAAGGTGAACTGTAGTGGAATGGAAAGAGCGCTGCGTGCGGCAAATAGAGGGCAGCACAGGCAATGATGCCTCCTTACACCCCTGACCAGCTTAGTCCCTTACAGGACACCCCCACGAGAAGCTTGTCAGAGGGAAGAACCAGTACTGCCTTCTTGATCCTGCTCTCCTTTCCTGCCTCCCGTCCCACAACAGCCCCCTCTGGCAGGGGCCACCCAGTCGGATCACCGTGGGTTCAAAAACATTCCAGAATTTCTTCTTGTTTACACTCGAATTGGGCTAGAGCCATCTGTAGGGCTGCTGTTCCCATAGCCATGAAGCTGTGGGGGGTGGGGGGGGGGCGAAAGGAAGGGAGGTGTTCTCCATACACACACACCCCTTGGCTCCCAGTGGCCCCTGTGTGGCCGAGCCATGGCTGTGTCCTTACTGGGGCCTGCTTCTCCTAGGGATCCAGTGTGGTTAAGAGCGGTAGACTTGTAATCTGGTGAACCGGGTTTGCGTCTCCTCTCCTCCACATGCAGCTGCTGGGTGACCTTGGGCTAGTCACACTTCTTTGAAGTTTCTCAGCCTCACTCACCTCACAGAGTGTTTGTTGTGGGGGAGGAAGGGAAAGGAGATTGCTAGCCACTTTGAGACTCCTTCGGGTAGTGATAAAGCGGGATATCAAATCCAAACTCTTCTTCCCCTCCTACTGTTTCTAGCCCCACTGCCAAGCACAATGACTATCTTTTGGGGGCAGAAGGTTTTAGGCAGTGTTATGATTGGTGGAGAACCCAGGCGTGATAATTGAAGCTGCAGCTCTGTTGCATCGAAAGATCCATGGGAGCTCACACATACACACATGCACAGATTCTTCCCAGCGGGGTCTCTATGCTCCCTCTGTGCTGGTTTGTGTGTGTGTGTATGGGCAAACACATATCAAAAGGAGATGGGTCTTCCTACCCTAGGAACCAGGTGGTGCTGTGGTCTAAACCACAGAGCCTAGGGCTTGCCGATCAGAAGGTCGGCGGTTCGAATCCCCGCAACGGGGTGAGCTCCTGTTGCTCCGTCCCAGCTCCTGCCCACCTAGCAGTTCAAAAGCAGGTCAAAGTGCAAGTATATAAATAGGAACCGCTCCGGCGGGAAGGTAAACGCCGTTTCCGTGCGCTGCTCTGGTTTCGCCAGAAGCGGCTTTGTCATGCTGGCCACATGACCCAGAAGCTGTACGCCAGCTCCCTCGGCCAGTAAAGCGAGATGAGCGCCGCAACCCCAGAGTCGGACACGACTGGACCAAATGGTCAGGGGTCCCTTTACCTTTACCCTAGGAACACGCTGGCGTCTCTGGAGAGATCCAGAATAAAGGGATCCCATTGTCAGACATAGCCAGTAGGACACCCCTACAAGCGTGGTTGTGTGTGTGCATGTGTGAGAGAGTCTCTGTTGTGTGTGTGTGCATACAAGCAGGTATGAACGTGTGTGCAATCTAGTCACCAAAGACCATGAACCATCACCTTTGCACTCGGCGTTGCTCAGTGTACGGCGCTTGTAGACTTAATATCACAGGGGGGAATTTTAAAAAGCTGTGCTCTCTTCTTCTTTTTGTAAAAAAATAATAAAATTTAATTTTGTTTTATTTCGGACGTTGTACCTAACGGATTTCAGTAATAAAGAGAGACTTGGAGCTGGCTTTGTCATTTGGTAATAATAATGGCTGGGGCCAATTGCCCAGCCAAATGGACCTCATGGAATGGTGGACTGCACTGTGGGCTTGTTGCGAACTTGGAGGGTTGTTCACATAATAATTTTATTTCTTTGTTAATTGCTTCCCATGAAAATACCCCAAAGCAAACGGTTTTTGTTTTTGTTTTAAAGTCAGCCATTTAAGTGATCTCAAATCCAATACAGATACAGCTAGGGATAAAAGGCATGTTGAAAGAGGAGGCTGTTTAACTAGCACCAAAAAGACAATCGTTGGTGCCCATCCGACAAGGGAAGAGGCCACCACATTAAAGGCACAATTCCTACATGATAGGGAGTGGGCGGGACGCGGGTGGCGCTGTGGTCTAAACCACAGAGCCTAGGGCTTGCCGATCAGAAGGTCGGCGGTTCGAATCCCCGCAACGGGGTGAGCTCCTGTTGCTCAGTCCCTGCTCCTGCCCACCTAGCAGTTCGAAAGCAGGTCAAAGTGCAAGTAGATAAATAGGTACCGCTCCGGCGGGAAGGTAAACGGCGTTTCCGTGCGCTGCTCTGGTTCGCCAGAAGCGGCTTTGTCATGCTGGCCACATGACCCGGAAGCTGTACGCTGGCTCCCTCAGCCATTAATACGAGATGAGTGTCGCAACCCCAGAGTCGGTCACGACTGGACCTAATGGTCAGGGGTCCCTTTACCTTTTTAGGGAGTGGGTCTTTGGAGACGGAGAAGTAATTAAATTCAGTTACATAACAGCATAGGAAGTTGCCTTATACAGAATCCAACAATTCACACATATGGTCTCTACACCAATAGTCTTCAACCTTTTCAGACCCAGGGCCCACTTGTAATCCAAATGCAATTTGGGGACCCATTTCTTAATCTTTTATCACATATTTGCTCGGTGGCAGTGCTCCTGTTACTACCCACCTCGGACCAGGCCGTGACCCACTAGTGGGCCGTGTCCCACCAGGTGAAGATCAGTGGCAGCAGCTCTCCAAGGTTTCAAGCAAGAATCTCTCAAGGCTATCAATCCTTGCTGGCCACAATGGCTCTGCTCTGCCTCCATGCCCAGAGGTGGGAATGCTTCTAAATACCAGTTGCTGGGGACCACAGGAGGGGAGAGGGCTCCTGCGCTCAGATCCTGCTTGCCCGTTTTTTCACAGGCATCTGGTTGGCCCCTGTGAGAGCAGGATCCTGGATCAGGCAGGCCTTTGGCCTGATCCAGCAGATCTCTGAGAACGGCGAAGGAACAGAAGGGTGGGAAATCCTCTCAAAGTCCAAACTATGAGAAAGCTGCAACAAAGAGACTCTGGTTTGCAAATGAGAATGCAAAACACCGTTCTCTGTGCCTTTCCCCCTTCTGTTGGTTACACAAGCAAAGTGGGTCTCTCTGCTTTCTCCTGGCTGGATTATCATTTTAAATCCATATTGTATTCCTTCCTCTCGCTCTCTCGCTCTGTCTCTCAATCCAGGGCTAAATAGTGATGTGGTTGCGGCCGTGGCAATCTTTCCTGATTAAGGTCTGGACTTCCAGCTTTAAGTAGATTATAAATCAAGGTCGGGGAAATGAAGAAAGAGGACAGAGCAAGCATGAGGTCAGCTAACAGCCCCCCCAACCCCACCCCCTCATTTTCAAGGATCAGGGCTCAGCATCTTCAGGTATCTCCTGGGTCCCGCACCTGAGCAAGGGGCCCACCGCTGACCCCCAGCCTACTGCCCCATAAGTTGCCCCCAACTGCCCACGCTTGTACTTGCAACCAGTTCAGGAGCGGCACTGGTTGTCAGTGCTGCCACCTTAGTTGCAACGTTTCCCTCGGAGAACTCAGCAAAGAGGCAGATGACGAAGAAACTGGCATTCGTTGGCTCCGTCTATTGTTGGCTCTGGCTCCCCCTACTGTTGGGCTCCTCGCCTTCCACCCTACCAGCCACCAGCGGTAAATATCATTTCCTATCTGCCGTTCCAATTTATTTACATAAATATAAGTAATCTCCACTAGGTGGCACTGTACTGGAAAGCCAGGAGGCTGGCCTGTCATTGGCTCTGGCTCCGCCCATCCCTGCTTTCTGCCCTATCAGTCTCAATGAACACCAGCCATCACTTGGCATTGCTTCAATGGCATCTCTGCCCAAAGGCCCTCCAAAATCCAGAGCAGACGATGCAATCGGTAGCTTGCAGGAGAGAGAGGGAATGGGGGAACTGCCCCACCAGCCTTAATCTGACCCCACCCACCTCCCTTCTTACTCGCTGCTGACCGCTGCCCCCATATGGCAAGCTGTGACACTGCAGCTTCTCAGGAAATAACATTCTGGACTGACTCCGCCCCTCTGCACTGGCCATGGGCTATTAGGAAGGAGCGTTAAGAAGGCTTCTTGTCTCGGGGACAGTTTGCTCTGGTCTCTGGTCTTGCTCACCAGCCGTAACTTCCTGGCTTGTTCTAGACTCCTGCCAGTGGTTAGATGGTCCATTAGGGCAAGTGGGGCACTCAGCCAGTTCCCACCTGCCTGCCTCCTGACTTGGCTCCTGCCTTCCAGTTTTCTCCTTCTTCTCCTAAGTCTGAGTGTGCTGGTCCCGTGGGTTACCCGAAAGGCGAGGTCCAAGTCCGGTCCGTGGTCAGAGGTGCAACGTAAAGGCAGTCTGTAGTCACTGAAGCTGGGTGCAGGGCAGGGAGTCAGGCAAAGTCGGGAACAGGTAGGCAAGCAGGGAACCAGGGCGGGTCAGGAGCTCAGGCAGGAAAGCAGGACAGGTTTCAAGCAGGAACTGGTCACCACCAATGTTGCTCCTACAACTTGGGCTGGGGCTGGCCGGCTTTTATCTGCCCCGAGGCATAGGGCAGCCCCGATCCTCTGGGAACTTGCCTCTCCTGGCTTGGAGGCAAGCACTCCTCCTGCGGGAACTCAGTTCCCTTCGCCTCTCTGCCCTGAGCCTCTGCAGCTCAGGAGAGGCTGGAGGGTTATCGGACCCAGAGGCAACCTCAGCTTCCCCTGACGGGGCTGGGAGTGGAGCACCTGCAGGCATTGGGTCCTCCAACCCAGCAGGAGCCAGAGCAGACTCAGCAGATGCCTGCACCTGAGGATCCAGCACAGGTGAGGACCCTACAGACTCACGCCCTAGCCCCTGCTCTGCTGGTTCTGGAGGTGGGGAATCCTGTGCAGGCTGGGATGCCTCAGGTTCAGCCTCTGAGTCTGAATCCCAGGCCATCACACTGAGCGTTGCTTTGTATAGAACTCAACAGGGAGGAGGGTGGGGGCAAAATTAGCATTATTTGGCTCTGGCGCCACCTGCTGTTGTGCTCCCTGCCTTCTGCCCTACCAGATGCAACAGGCCCGGATTGCTATGCCCACGAGCCAGCCTTCTTAATGTCACACCAGGAAGCGGGGCTTGAAGGGCAAGCTGGAAGACAGGACAAACCAGATAAAAAAATTCCTTCCAGTAGCACCTTAGAGACCAACTAAGTTTGTTCTTGGTATGAGCTTTCGTGCGCATGCACACTTCTTCAGATACCACATATGCACACGAAAGCTCATGCCAAGAACAAACTTAGTTGGTCTCTAAGGTGCTACTGGAAGGAATTTTTTTTATTTTGTTTCGACTACGGCAGACCAACACGGCTACCTACCTGTAACCAGGACAAACCAGGAAGGTGGAGTTAGCCAGCACTCAAGAAGACCATGTTGCTCAGGCCAGACTCGGTTGCAACAGAAGAAGAAGAAGAAGAGTTTGGATTTGATATCCCGCTTTATCACTCCCAAAGGAGTCTCAAAGCGGCTAACATTCTCCTTTCCCTTCCTCCCCCACAACAAACACTCTGTGAGGTGAGTGGGGCTGAGAGACTTCAGAAAAGTGTGACTAGCCCAAGGTCACCCAGCAGCTGCATGTGGAGGAGGGGGGAAGCGAACCCGGTTCACCAGATTACGAGTCCACCGCTCTTAACCACTACGCCACACTGGCTCCCTCATGCGTCAGGTAGCCTTTCATACACCTTCCTGCCCAGAAGTAGCCAATAACCAGCCTCAGTGCGTAGAATCATTCCAGGGCCCAAAGGTATTTTGCCAAGAAGAGCACGGCCTACAGTTCAGTGGTTGGACGCATGAGGGAGCTATTTACAAACTGAGCAGCTCCTGCCGGGTCCCATTTATTAAAAGGAAGTTGACCCTCCAAGTACGTGAAATCGTATGAAATACAAGCTGGGCCTGGGATGCATGGAGAGAGTGGGGTATTTGCTAGCCATGGCTGCAGAATTCCCAAGGCTCTCTTGGCACCAGGCCTGCGTGGTGTGGCTCTGTTTACTTGTGCAGGGATCAGCAGCGATTAAAGGGCTTCTTTTTAACTTGATTAGGTCAGATTAACAGAGGATCTGAGCTGATGATGAGGTGCGGAAGGGGGGGGGAGGGACAGGCTAGGCTAACCAACCTTCCCCAAGTCAACCATGAGTTTGCAGCTCTGAAAAAAAAAAAAGAGCAAAGGAAGCCCAGCCAATCAGGGAACACACTCTACCCAAAGCAACTCCTGAGGTTGCAGTTCTAAAAAATGACTAGGGTCTGCCTTTCCCTCGTCTAGCTCGGATGATGGATGGCAGCTAACAGATTGAGGTTGAATCCTGACAAGACAGAAGTACTGTTTTTGGGGGACAGGGGGCGGGCGGGTGTGGCAGATTCCCTGGTCCTGAATGGGGTAATTGTGCCCCTGAAGGACCAGGTGCACAGCCTGGGAGTCATTTTGGACTCACAGCTGTCCATGGAGGCGCAGGTTAATTCTGTGTCCAGGGCGGCTGTCTATCAGCTCCATCTGGTATGCAGGCTGAGACCCTACCTGCCCGCAGACTGTCTCGCCAGAGTGGTGCATGCTCTAGTTATCTCCCGCTTGGACTACTGCAATGCGCTCTACGTGGGGCTACCTTTGAAGGTGACCCGGAAACTGCAATTAATTCAGAATGCGGCAGCTAGACTGGTGATTGGGAGCGGCCGCCGGGACCACATAACACCGGTCCTGAGAGATCTACATTGGCTCCCAGTACGTTTCCGAGCACAATTCAAAGTGTTGGTGCTGACCTTTAAAGCCCTCAACGGCCTCGGTCCTGTATACCTGAAGGAGCGTCTCCACCCCCATCGTTCAGCCCGGACACTGAGATCCAGCGCCGAGGGCCTTCTGGCGGTTCCCTCACTGCGAGAAGCAAAGCTACAGGGAACCAGGCAGAGGGCCTTCTCGGTAGTGGTGCCCGCCCTGTGGAACGCCCTCCCAGCAGAGGTTAAAGGGATCAACAACTACATGACCTTTAGAAAACACCTGAAGGCAGCCCTGTTTAGGGAAGTTTTTAACCTGTGATGTGTTAATGTATTTTAATGTTTGCTGGAAGCCGCCCAGAGTGGCTGGGGAGACCCAGCCAGATGGGCGGGGTACAAATAATAAATTATTATTATTATTATTGTCATTGGCTCTGGCATCACCTGCTGTTGGGCTCCCTGCCTTTTGCCCTACCAGTTCAGGTGGACAATAGCTGCCACTGTTCTTCTGCTCTTGCATGCATTTGCGTGGAATCAGATCACAGAACTGTAGCTGGATGGGACCACGAGGATCATCTTCTAGTACAACCCCGCATCTTCTAGTACAGTGCCGCAATCTTTCACCCAGCATGGGGCTCAAACCCACGACCCTGAGATTAAGAGTCTCATGCTCTACCGACTGAGCTATCCCAGGGACTTGTAACTGAGCACAACGCCCCTCCTTTTCTGAGCGGGAGCCAACAATGCTTTTTCCATCTGCACAAGCCGCTGCAGACACACAGAGAGAGGGCCAGAGTTGCTGGTAGTCCCAACCTGTGCTGGTCCCGTGGGGTATCCAGAAGGCAAAGTCTAAGTCCGGTCCAAGGTCAGAGGTACACGTAAAGGCAGTCCGAATTAACTGGAGCAGGGTACAGGGCAGGGAGTCAGGTGAAGTCAGGAACGGGTGAACAAACAGGGAACCAAGGCAGGTCAGGAGCTCAGGCAGAACAACAGGACAGGGAACAAGCAGGAACTGGTCAGCAACAATGTTGCTCCTGCAACTTGGGGCTGGGGCTGGCCGGCTTTTATCTGTCCCGAGGCATAGGGCGGCCCCGATCCTCTGGTGACTCACCTCTCCTGGCTTGGAGGCGAGCACTCCTCCTGCGGGAACTCAGTTCCCTTCGCCTCTCTGCCCTGAGCCTCTGCAGCTCAGGAGAGGCTGGAGGGTTACCGGACCCAGAGGCAACCTCAGCTTCCCCTGACTGGGCTGGGAGTGGAGCACCTGCAGGCAATGGGTCCTCCATCCCATCAGGAGCCAGATCAAACTCAGCCGATGCCTGCACCTGAGGATCCATCACAGGTGAGTCCCCTTCAGACTCAGGCCCCAGCCCTGGCTGTGCTGGCTCTGGAGGCGGGGAATCCTGTGCAGGCTGGGATCCCTCAGGTTCAGCGTCTGAGTCTGAATCCCAGGCCATCACACAACCAAACACTGGGAGGCCATTACTGGTTGGAGGGAAGGATTAATGGGTGCGTTTCTGGGATTGATTAAAGAAGGTTTAGGTGGGATTACGGGATCATGGCAGATCAGGGACAGATTGGCAATCAGGGAAGGAAAGGGGGGAGAGAGAGAGAGTTTGTCTCCTGCTTCCCTGTGCAGAAAGATCAGAGGCAGCAGCTCTTGAAAGAGGAGGAAATGCTTGCCCATGAGGGGTTGGAAGAGGGTGGGCGTTTGTTTATGGGTTTATGTTTGCCAGGTTGGCCTCAAAGAGGATTTCAGTATGAATTTATCCTAACAGACCATTTTGCATAATACAAAGCATATTTTCCTCCAACATTTATATATATTTTTCTTAACAGGAGTGCAAAAGTCAGAGTGCAAAGTTCAGAGGGCTGCAAATTTCGAAAGATGGCTGCGTGTTCCGGTTTGTGTATTGTTTCAGAAAGTGTGCATTTAGTAGGATTGGCTTTTAAATGTGAACTGAATCAGGCTTCTCCTCCACCCCAACACCTGCCTCTCCCCAGCTTCCATGCGGAGAAGCAAAAGGCACGATCAGAGTTCCCATTTCAGGCAGGCAAAAGCACTCGGGGTGTAACGTCAGGCCAGTGAGGGGTGTGGCCTGTGGACACTTACAAGGGCCAGGTAGAGAGGTCTGGAGGGCCGCACGCCCTTCGCCACCCACGCCTGAGGTTCTGCCACCACCAGGCTTAAACACCAAGACACCTGCAGCACATGCAGCCAAGTATTTCTTAGAGATGCCCCGTCTGCTGAGGTCTCTACATCTTAGGAACAGCCGACAACAAACTGAAGGACAATAGCGTTTCTCCAAATATATCTTTATCTGAAGATGAAGCACCCACTTGGCTTTTAAATCAGAGGAGGAGAGGGTTGGTGCACAGTCAGCTCATATATAGGAAAGCAAGAGGCAGCTGGTATGACCTGCAACTAACCCTTGCCAGAAGCGCAGGGACTTTATAAGCATGTCCCCATTTTTCAGCTGTGAAATGTCGTAGGGCATCTCTCTCGACGGGGATTTTGGGGGGGGGGTTGTGTGTGCCTCTCGCTGTGCTTACGGAACCTGCTGCACCCTCATGATGTTGGTGTAACCTGTTCCAGGCCGCCAGCCCGTAACCACGATGACCAAGTCCTCGGACCGCAGGAAACCTCGCATCCGGCCTGGGAAGGGAGAGGGGAAGACGGGGTCAGGAAAAGGAAGAAGGGGAAGGGGAAGGAGAGCCAGAAGTTCCGGTGCAAAACTGTGGGGAGGGCAGTCATCCCCTTCCAGATCATGTGAGTGCTGGATGTTCCTGTGAGACAGAGCTGGGGTGCGTGTGTTGTTTTTCTAACCAAGGGTTCCACACTCTAGGGGAGAGGGGCAGGGGTGATCTAACAGGGTTGCTGCCTTGGGCTGGCTGGATGCGGAGGATCTGGGGAACCCCCAAGGGAACCCCCAGGGGAAGAAGGTTCAGAGCTAGGGGAGTGTTGCTGGGATGGCGATGAGTGGTCAGAGGAAGCAGGCTGGGAGGAGGAGGTGTCCAAAGATGAACAGGGAACAGGGTTTAGTGGGCAGAAAGAGACTGCAGCAGAGAGCAGTTGAGAATCAGAGGCAGAAGCGGAGGCTGGAGAGGAGGGGGTGGCCAGGCTGCTGAAGAAGCCAGGGGGTCTCCCCCTCCTGCTGCCCCCAGCTCCCTTTCTGCCTGGTCTCACAGAACCCACAGAGAAATGAAGAGGGTGGAGGAAAGAGAGACAAGACAGTGGAGTCTTAGGCTGCCGGGGAAGGAACCGGGAGAGGGGGAGTCTTAGGGAGCAGTGGGCAGGCAGGGACCTTCAGTCCTCGCAACTGCCTCATTGGGGCAAGATCTACCGGGATGTGTTTCTGTGACCACTAGGCCTGCACTTTTTCTTTGAATAAAGAGTTGACTTCACTGACACCAGGTGTTTCGTTACTGAGCTACTCCTGACCCTGGCTCCTGACAGTCTCATTGCATGGGAGAAGAACGGAATGGAAAAGTGGGTGGGTTTGCCCATTGCAGGATTCCACAGCACTGTGTGTTTGTGTGTGTGTGCATGCCACCCTCTCTCTCTGCCACTGTCCAAAGGCCCCCTAACATTAGGCTGGGGACTGTATTGAGGCCACAGATTTCCCACCGCTTCCCGAAGGAGCTGTCCTCCCAAACACGCCCTTCTTGCGTAAGCAAGGGGTGAATTGGGGCCGCTGCCAGAGGCATAGCCAGCCCAGGTGGTACCCGGGGCGGAATTTTTTTTGTCACCCCCCCACCACTTTGCGGGCACTGGCAAAGCTGCACCAAGTGGCATAGCAAGTCACCCCCACCCCCCAAAAATGATGGTGCCACTTTGCGAGGTGGGGGGGGGGTTGTGTGTGTGTCTATTATCTCTTTTTTTCCAATAAAGTTAAAATTTAATTTAAAAAATAAAAATGAAAAATGAAAAAAATAAAGAAGTGTCACCCCCTCTGATGGTGCCACTTTGTGAGGTGTGGGGGGGTTGTGTGTGTGTGTGTGTGTGTGTGTCTATTATCTCTTTTTTCCAAGAAAGTTAAAAAAAATTAAAAAGAAATTAAAAAAAAATTTTTTTTAAGTGTCACCCCCCTCTGGGGTGGAACCTGGGGTGGCCCGCCCCCATCGCCCCCCCTTGCTACGCCCCTGGCCGCTGCCTTTTGCCGAGGCCCTCAAACAGCGGCATGCATGAGAAGCTGCCATTAAACAGGCGCCACATCTCCTGGCGAGCAGATGCAGCGTCGAGAGGGGCTTGCACCATTTGGATATCTGCCTGCAACAGAGCAGGTAAAAGGCCCAGGAGCCCTGCCAGGGAGAAGAAAAGATGGCAGGATGGGGTGCTACAGACTCACCGATCTCAATGCCAAACTGCACTCGGCAATCAACATCGTCCGCCCAAACCTCCTGGGTGGCCCCACGCCACAGGACTGGGAAGACACCGCGGCAGAGCTGGGCCTGGCGGGCGACCTGCTCATTGCGGGTCACAGCGATGATGAGGGCCCGGGGACGGTAGCGAGACAGCAGCTGAGCAGACCTGAGTTGAGAAAGGGAGCGGGCGGAAGGTTGAGGCAGCGAATCTGGGAGTATTCACAGTGCAGACTCCTTAGATCTGTCATTACCAACATTCAAGGTTCCTGAGAGGTCTTCACAGTTATGCTTCTACGACCAGCTACCTTTTCAGCCTGAGGGCCACATTGCCTTCTGGATGACTTCTCAAGGGCCACCTATCATTCGTCCCTACCTGAAGGTCCAGCACCGAGGGCCTTCTGGCGGTTCCCTCACTGCGAGAAGTGAGGTTACAGAGAACCAGGCAGAGGGCCTTCTCAGTAGTGGAACGTCCTCCTGTCAGATGTCAAATAGATAAACAGCTATACAACTTCTAGAAGACATCTGAAGGCAGCCCTTCATCAGGAAGCTTTTAATGTCTGATGTTTTATTACGTTTTTATATTTTGCCGGAAGCCACCTGTAATGGCTCGGGGTTGTCTCCTTGAGAGTAAAGAGCCAGAAACATCCGTTCTTCTAAAGCTAATACTTTATTTACAAACTATGTACACTGGAGCGTTTAAGATTCATGTCCGCTTGAGTCGGTTCCAGAATCCGGGAGTGGCTTTCGCCGGTTCCTCCCCCAACATAAAAGCTTTGGAATTCCAAAGCGCCGCCTCCTTTCCTTACGCTTTTCCCCCCTACGCATTTGGGGCGACGGAAGTAGCTGCCCGCTTTGCTTCTCAGACCACTCAGGTGGTGCTGAGGCTCTGTCCGCATCTCTGACCCCAGCTCCCCCGCACTGGCTGGCAGTTCCTGCTCCTCACCACTGGGGCTTTCCTTGCTATCCCTGCTGGACTCCGAGCTGCTTCCCAAGAGAGGCTGCACTTCCCTCCACCCCTCCTTCCCCGTCTCAAGAGCCTTGCGTGAAGTCAGATCCCTGACACCACCCATAGTGGCTGGGGCAACCCAGTCAAGATGGGCGGCATATAAATAATAAAATTATTATTATTATTGGGCCAGGGCAGAGGTGAAAGTGGGTGGAACAACAGCTGTAAGTTTTAATCAGAGTGGTTTAACTATCAGTCCCTCTTCACTGCGAACTCTGGAAATTACAGCTCTGTGAAGGGACTAGGGGGGTCTCCTAACAACTCTCAGCACTCTTCAAGTACAGCTCCCAGAATCCTCTGGGGGGAAGCAATGACTGTTTAAATTTATGGTGTGAATGTGCCATAAGTCCTATACAGAGTAGACCCATTTAAATCAATGGATCTATGTTAGCCATGTCTATTGACTTCAGTCGGTCTGCTCAGAGAAGGAACACCAGGGCTGGATCTACATGGACCCGTTTTAACGTTATTAGAACGATATTAGATATATTGTTCTGAAACGTCACAGGGCAGACTTGTAAAATAAAGCGTTTCTTACCTCCGTCAAAACACACTTTCCCTACTGCTAGTTGCTGGTTGCTCTGACCTTGGGTGTCACATTTTAATAACATGAATGTTAAAAGCAGAATGTCATGTGGCCACATGGTTATCAAAGCCATTCCTTAACCCTTCTTAACGTTAAACATTATGAGTGTAGATCTGCCCCATTTCTGCATTAAGGCGATGGGATCCGGGTTGTACAACTGGCTGCTTGACAAATAGCTTGGGGTCCCAGCCACTTCGCGCATCCCCACGCTTGACCTCACCTGCCGGATGTTGTGAGGACGATAATGGCAGCTGCGCAGCACTTGAAGGAAGCCTCCACAGCGCCAATGGCTGTCACCTCCGTGGGGTCCTGGCTCAGCGGGGTCAGGCGGCGCAGCTCTTGAAAGAGCTGGAGGTGATACATGGCGGCCTCAGCCTCCCGAGCAATCTGTGCAGGAGGGACATTGACATTAATGCTGTCCATCTGGCCCAATACTGTCTGCTCTGACAGGCAGCATCTCAAGAGGAAGATATTCCCCATCACTCGCTGCCGGGGATGGAAGGATTTGTCCATTTTGACACTCTTCATTTCTACTTTTTCCCCAATCATACATTTTGCAGCAATTAGTTTATTTTTCACAACCCACATGAAAATTCATCAGCATTCACAGACACATTTTGTTGTGCAGTTTTGACTAATGCACACCTTTTGGCCAGCCATTTCCCCATTCCTAATGCATTCTTGTATGTTATTTTCCTGAGTCTCTCTCCTCTGGTGCACATCTCCCACTAAATCATGCATTTTTGTAAACACTGCCTGGGGGAGAGAACCATATCATGAAATTCGGAGAAATGTGAATTTCCAAGGGGGGCTGTGTATCTGGTCTGCATAATATTTCAAAAAGTACAGGTTTAGTCACTTCAGCTATAAATGCACACTGTACCAAACTGCTCCCTTGTCCCTATTCACTACCTTTGAAAACTGGAGATGCCAGAAGTTGATCCTGGGACCTTTGGCAGAGCAGATACAGAGCAGGTGATCTACCCTTTGAGCTATTGCCCCATAGTAAACACCAAGTGTCACATAACTTCCTTGCAAGGTTTATGAAAACAAAGTAGGATGAACACTCAATGTAGCTTTGAGTTACCTTAGGCACATTATTATTGTATTACAGTGGACGCTCAGGTTGCGAACGCGATCCGTGCGGGAGGCACATTCGCAACCTGCAGCGTTCGCAACCTGTGCCGCTGCGTCTGTGCGCGTGACGCAATTCGGCGCTTCTGCGCATGTGCAAAGTGATTTAGCACTTCTGTGCATTCGCGAGCACCAAAACCCGGAAGTAACCCGTTCCAGTACTTCTGGGTTCGACGTGTCCGTATCCCAAAAACGCGCAACCCGCAGCGAGCGCAACCCGAGGTATGACTGTATTATTATTAATTATTATTATTATTATTAATTTTGAAGACATAACAAAGAAAAAGTAAGCAGCACCAGCTTATCTTAACATTCTGAACCATTCATCCACCAATCCACACATGCACATAACTACATACAGGCAACGGCGGATTGATGTGCATCCGATTGATGTCCAAACATGGACACGCACATCACGGAGATCTGGAAGTGCCGGAAAAGAGGGCGGAATGGGATGGAATGGATTTATGCATGCTCCACTGTTATGCGTGATAACCCAGAACACAACCCCTGTAAATTTGCAGTCCATCAGTCCGCACAGATAATCCAAACATGATTGTTCAAATATATAAAAGGATGTCATATAGAGGAGGGAGAAAGGTTGTTTACTGCTGCTCCAGAGAAGCGGACACGGAGCAATGGATTCAAACTACAAGAAAGAAGATTCCACCTAAACATTAGGAAGAACTTCCTGACAGTAAGAGCTGTTTGACAGTGGAATTTGCTGCCAAGGAGTGTGGTGGAGTCTCCTTCTTTGGAGGTCTTTAAGCAGAGGCTTAACAGCCATCTGTCAAGAATGCTTTGATGGTGTTCCTGCTTGGCAGGGGGTTGGACTGGATGGCCCTTGTGGTCTCTTCCAACTCTATGATTCTATGATGATTATAAGACGTAAATTCAAATGTGGAAAGAGCAGCAGTTGATTCAGACCGCAGAGTAATGGTGTGTTTATCCTTCCAAGTTCAAGTGTAAGGGTATCACTTGGCTGGCTGGCTGGCTGGAACCCTGAACAGGAGCACACTCCACACTGCAGTATTTTGTTGCAGATCTTGCTTGTCACAACCACTAATTCTTAGTAGATTCTGGTATTGTTTATCATTCTGCCATGCTCCCACCCAGCCAGCCACCCATATATATATATATGGGGAGAGGTAATTGAAAGGGACGCGGGTGGCGCTGTGGGTTAAACCACAGAGCCTAGGGCTTGCTGATCAGAAGGTCGGCGGTTCGAATCCCCGCGACGGGGTGAGCTCCCGTTGCTTGGTCCCTGGCTTCTGCCAACCTAGCAGTTCGAAAGCACGTCAAAGTGCAAGTAGATAAATAGGTACCCCTCCAGCGGGAAGGTAAACGGCGTTTCCGTGCGCTGCTCTGGTTCGCCAGAAGCGGCTTTGTCATGCTGGCCACATGACCTGGAAGCTGTACGCCGGCTCCCTCGGCCAATAATGCGAGATGAGCGCGCAACCCCAGAGTCGTACACGACTGGACCTAATGGTCAGGGGTCCCTTTACCTTTACCTAATTGAAAGGAAGAACTGGATACATACCGCATGCTGCATCCGCACAGCTTCCACAGGATACGCCCCCTTGGCAGTTTCCCCAGACAGCATGATGCAGTCAGCTCCATCCAAGACTGCATTGGCCACATCGCTGGTCTCTGCCCTCGTGGGGCGGGGCTTCTTGATCATACTCTCCAACATCTGCCACGGAGAGAGGAAGGAGACTGTAAGTGTGTCCCTTTTTTACAGGTCCCTTCATTATATGCGATTGTTCTAACATGGCTGGTTTTATTTCTGATTTGATCTTTGAAAAAGTTGTGCCAACTTTGCATTTAATCAGTATTTTTTTAAAATGAATAAGAACATAAGAAGAGCCTGGCTGCTGGATTAGGCCAATATTTCGTTGTTCAGCATCCTCTCTTTTTTGTACAGTGGTTGGATGAGGCCAATGACCCATTGTGGGATAACCAAGCCTCATATAACCAGCATGCTTAAGTCTAATTAATGCATGAAGGGGTTAAGACCATAGAGTAAGCTGTCCTGGCACACTTAGCAAACTTTGGGAGGAACTAGATAATCAAGGCTTTGTTCCCCTCCAGTCTACCTGAGAAGCTCAGCACATAAAGAGGTTTGAGCTGGTTGCTCCAAGCTCAGACCACATGGCTCTCACAAGCCATTCTCAAGTTCCTATACCAATAATTTAGGAACTTTAACCACTTTGTAACAGATACGTTTTAGTGCCTGTGCAACCTATTCTGAAGCACATGGATCTGACCTCTGGAAAGTTTGTAAGTAAACCAATTTTAAAACTTTCCAAGCGTGGGGAATTTGGAACTCACAAGCGCATATTTTAGAGGTCCAACAGCCTATATTTTCACTCTTTACTTTTGTGAGAGGGATGTGTGTCCTCCTCAAGAGCAAGCATCCACAGACACCGTCTACTAAACTAATGGCTTTATTTACAGCATCAAGCATGACAGGTGTTACAGTTCAGAATCCGACCCTTCCGTGTCAGATCCCCGAAGTACCGGTTTGCGGCTCCGCCCCCAACATAAAAGCTTCGGGAAACCCAGGCGCCGCCTCCCCTCTTTCCTCTTCCGGCCTCTGGACCTCAGGGGGGCGGCGCTCGCCCCTTCCCTTTCACTCTCATCCTCCATGCTGGTTGTGTCCGATGCTCTGGCAGGATCTTCCAGCCTCAACTCCTCCCTGGTCTCCACTTCCTGATCCCCTCCCATTGGCTGCACTGGAGCCCCGGTTGGGAACTCCTCCCATTGCTTCATTGCCGCTTCTGGTGTTAACAGGGGGCTGTGCCTGTTCCTGGTCCCACACCCTCAATAACTCCTCGGGCGTCAGCTGTGCCCTGTCTTGGCCAGCTGTGTCCGCAGACACTGCCTCGGAACCCGGCCAGCCCCTGACAACTTTGCTGCATATTTTTGCAGTTTTAAATCTCAGCTGGGATTCTCTCACCAAAGAGGACTTGCCCCAAACTTGGATCTTGGCACCCAGGAATTCTCCTTTCTCCCTATTTTTCCCTTGCAACCAATACTAGTCCCGCATCCTGTTCTCACAAAAGCCAACAAAATGTATTTGGGAATCCTCCTTCCGCCACTTGTGATTCCCAGCAACTGGCATTCAGAGGCATGCTGCCTCCAACAGTGGAGGTGAGGTGTAAGGACCAAAGATGGTGCTGGATCAGGCCAATGGCCCATCTAGTCCTCATCCCTTTTTTAAAGAATATCGAGAGCCAAAGTGAGAAGTGGTCCACTTTAAACCGCTCTTTTCTACTGGATAGAAAGGACGGTATCTGACTGACCTCCCTGTGGGTACTGATTCAGACATGGAGACCCCATGTTCAGAGGCAGTCTACCCCCAGTTTCCCTGCTCACAGCAGCTCACCTGAGTGGCGCATATCACAGGCTTCCCTGCACGGTTACATCGCCCAATCATCATCTTTTGAGCCAGGAAAACCTTCTCGTCGGGGATCTCAATACCCAGGTCTCCACGCGCCACCATGATGCCATCACTGGCTTCCAGGATCTCGTCAAACCTGCCAGGAAGCAAGAGAGGTTGCAATGAGGCCAAATACAAGGGGTTATACAAGGAGCGCTCTCCTGCATGAAGAAATCTAGCTTCTTTCATAGTTGCACCATCAAGTGATATATGTAGCTCCTGAATATTCAGATTCAGACCACTGGGGGATGTTTTATGCCAGGGCGTTTTATTCCAGACCCCCCCAGATCACCCCCATCCCATTTAAAAAACATGCTTGCAGGTGCTGCATGCCCAAGTGCTCAAGGTTTTCTACAAAGTCATGAGGACTAGGAACATGCTCCCTTTTTGTAAAACGAAAGCTGCTAATTCACAGGATGGCAGATGCGATACCAGATAGCAACCTTTGTGTTGGTTTGATTGACTTATGGATCTGTAGAGAGGAATATAAATCTACATCGTTATGTTAAAACCCTGAGAATAAGGAATACTTCACCTCTTAACAAAAATGTCCCATGTGATATGTATTTTTAAAGTGAACGTTGCTCCAAGAAAGCAGGTTAATCTTCTCTTCTCCCGTTATACCAAAGGCAGCTTTATTCTGCTAGCCTAAAATACGCTGGAAATTGGCTTAGGGGCAGAAATCTAACCCATGAGACTGTCTATGG
Source organism: Darevskia nairensis (assembly GCA_034642065.1). Taxonomy (NCBI): domain Eukaryota; kingdom Metazoa; phylum Chordata; class Lepidosauria; order Squamata; family Lacertidae; genus Darevskia; species Darevskia nairensis. The sequence continues at coordinate 107,736 of JAWWNI010000037.1, read as the reverse complement.
CAGGGGTGTGGAGCCCCTTTTGGCCCGAGGGCCACATTCCTTTCCAGGTGTTCTTATGGGGGCCACATTCCTGTGGTGGGCGGGGCCAGAAGCAAAAGTGGGCGGAGCAATAAATGTTTATTCCCACATCCTTTTCTATTTTCTATCCAGGCAAGCATGAAGAAGTATCAGAGTTCAAGGGCACTTTCCAGCCAGGCAAAATCACCCAAGGAGGGAACCCAGCAGGGTAGCTGAGGGGCTATGGCCTGGGGAGAGTCTTAAGGCCTAGATACAGAGGCCTGGAGGGTTGCATCTCCAGTCTATGGGGCCAGAAAAACATAAGACACTGGAAATTACTTTTTGACTCCCTCGTGGTTTTCGATCTTGCTGATGATCTTGATGTTGCGGCCCTGCTCTCCCAGAACCTCCCGGATGGCAGCCACGTCGCTGGCCTTGCGGATGAAGGAGGCGAAAACGATGTCCACGCCCTGCTGCAGGCCGAACTGCAGGTCCTGGATATCCCGCTTGGAGACCGCCGGCAGGTCCACTTCGGCCCCCGGCAGATTCACCCCCTTGTGGCTGCACAGCTTCCCACCGTTCTCCACCTCCGTGACGCAGCCATTGGGGCCTGTGAGACGGGGTCAGACAAAGCGTGGGAAGGAGAAGGTTCATACCAGGACTCAATAAATCACTCAATCTCTGTATCATGATGAATAACCAGTAGTCCAAAAGAAACGGTACAAAGACCTACATTGGCTCCTAGTACGTTTCCAAGCACAATTCAAAGTGTTGGTGCTGACCTTTAAAGCCCTAAACGGCCTCGGTCCTGTATACCTGAAGGAGCATCTCCACCCCCATCGTTCTGCCCGGACACTGAGGTCCAGCGCCGAGGGCCTTCTGGCAGTTCCCTCATTGCGAGAAGCAAAGCTACAGGGAACCAGGCAGAGGGCCTACTTGGTAGTGGCGCCCGCCCTGTGGAACGCCCTCCCACCAGAGGTCAAGGAAATAAACAACTATCTGACTTTTAGAAGACGTCTGAAGGCAGCCCTGTTTAGGGAAATTCCTTCCAGTAGCACCTTAGAGACCAACTAAGTTTGTTCTTGGTATGAGCTTTCGTGTGCATGCACTTCAGATACACTGAAACAGAAGTCACCAGACCTCTGAGTAATACCCCACCCCACCAGTGAGAGGGTGGGGTGGGGTATTACTCAGAAGGGTGGTGGGAATGGGTGATTAGCTGATAGGTGAGGTAATTTATTTTGTTTCGACTACGGCAGACCAACACGGCTACCTACCTGTAACTGTTCAGGGAAGTTTTTAATGTTTGATGTTTTATTGTGTTTTTAATATCCTGTTGAAAGTCACCCAGAGCAACTGGGGAGGCACGGCCAGATGGAAGTAATAAATTGTTGTTGTTGTTAATAATTTTTAAAACAATGCTGAACAGAGAACCATAGCACACTTCCTTGTTCTGTTGGCCCCAAAAAAGGAGGTTTTGCCAATGTATCTAAATTCCCTCTGCTTGAATTCCGGGCATTACAGGGAAGAAGAAGAAGAAGAAGAAGAGTTTGGATTTGATATCCCGCTTTATCACTACCCGAAGGAGTCTCAAAGCGGCTCACATTCTCCTTTCCCTTCCTCCCCCACAACAAACACTCTGTGAGGTGAGTGGGGCTGAGAGACTTCAGAGAAGTGTGACTAGCCCAAGGTCACCCACTAGCTCCATGTGGAGGAGCGGAGACGCGAAACCGGTTCACCAGATTATAAATCTACCGCTCTTAACCACTACACCACAGTGGCTCTCCAGATGTATGGCAACCCTAACTTAATGCAACCATCTCACTTGCTGTTTCTGGGAACAAGGTTCCGTTTTCCAGCAGCCCCTATTCCCATAGGCCTTATCAGGGGGTGCTACTGTCCAGGGTGCTGAATTAGCAGGAGTGGCCAGCAGAGACAGGTGCTACTACATACCTGGCCTCCTGGGAAGGAGAGAGGCGAGAAGAGAAGCACCGCGCAGGTGCAACTGCAGAGCAAACCCAATGCTGCCAACGGTGCAACCACACAGAGACAACCTCTCTGCCGCCTCGCCCTTCTCCCTGCTGGTAAGCAGCTGTGATGCTGCTGCTGGGAGGCCAGGTACCAATCCCCACCAAATCCCCTTGTCAGGGAATGGCTGGATGAGGAGCAGTGGTGGAAGCTGCCTCACCAAGAGCCCCCCCTAGGGAAAGCACAGAGGGAAATGGTTTGGATCCTGGTGGTGGGAAACCTGCCTCACCCCAGAGCAGTGGAAGAGCTGGGAAGTACTGGAGGCTGGGAGCTCGGAGGAGGATGAAGAGGAGGAAACAGGGCGGTTCCCCAGCAGGGCAGAGATGGGAATCAGACTCGGCCGCTCCACCACAGAGCCACCCTGACAGCTTCTCTGCTGACAGCCTGCAAGCCCCCACTCCCAGAACAAGGCGTCTGTTGCACTTTACAGAGCAGAGAGACAGGCAGAAACAGAGAGGGTCCCTTGGGGCTTGCCGTAGACCAGGCATGTCCAACAGGTAGATCATGATCTACCGGTAGATCACTGGACGTCTGCGGTAGATCACTGGTAGATCATTGGCTCCCCCCAAAGAACCTGAACAACTGTGGCTCCCCTAAAAAAGCTCAACATTTCACCTCCTCCCTGAAAAAACTCAACAACTTTGACCCGAACCCCAAAAGGGGGTAGGTCACTGCCAGTTTTTAACTGTGAGTAGATCGCAGTCTCTTGGGAGTTGGCCACCCCTGCCGTAGACAGAGGGAGGGGCCTGACGCAGAGGGATATGGAGTAGAGGGGGAGTTACAAGCCAATCCGGTCAACTGCTTCATCTACACAGGAGCAACCCTTAGGAGTCTCTGTGTGTTCTCTGTTCTGCTTGCTTCATAAAGAAACTAAGTTAGCTGGTGCTGATCTGTGAATGCCCTGTTCTCCTTGGTGGCTTCCTGACACCACTGGCTGCTCCTGGACAGGAGGTGCCCGGTTGAGGCATAAGAAAGAAGGAGACCACCCACCTCAGCAGCAGGAGGCAAAAGGGTGGGCTTCCAACCTGCAGAAAGGGAAGAAGGGTACGTACGGATTTCCTTGACCAGCAAGGCGATGAGACCGTCGTCAATGAAGATCCGTCCTCCGACTTTGATGGCTTTGGGCAAGTTGACGTAATCCAGCCAGACAGTGTTCTGGTCGCAACACTCCCGGAAGGCTGGGTCTGTCGTAACCGTCACCTGCGATCCTTTCACCAGTTCCACTTCTTTGTCCACACCCTGCAGAAGGAGGCCACACAGTGGCCACACCCACGTGAGCAGTTATTTCTTAAGAACAAAGGGAACACTACTCCTACTACTACTACTACTACTACTACTATGAAACTATTGATTAGGGCTGCAATTGTTAATTTCGGAACGAGCTGATTTTGCTCTGCTGTTAGGGTGCTCCAGGGTTTCAGGCAGGGAATACTTCCAGCCCTGTCTGGAGTCATTGGGGATTGAACCTGGGGCCTTCTGGGTGCAGAGCAGATTGGCAGGGACTGGCTGGATGAGTAGTGGTGCCACCTGCCCAAGAGCCCCCCATGGAGGACACAGAAGAAGATTTAGACCCCGGGTGTCATGAATGATCCAGCTCCCAGGGAAAGTTTGCAACCAGCTCCTAGTGAAGGGAATAGCCAGGAAGAGAGAGGGTTAACTGCAAGACAGGAATGTCAACTGATAGCAGAATGGTGGAGAGTCAGCCGGCAGCTTGCCAGCGCACCAGCGAAGGACAAAATGCAGGGGCTAGAAACGAAAGCAGCTCAGAAAGCAGGAAGGACCACAAAGTACTGTTTCAGAGAATGAGGAAGGGGTGGGAGCTGACCCCTTTAGTCCAAGGTCTAGACGTATGGGGGGTGGTCTTCAAGACAGAATACATCACAAGAGGAAGTTCGGCTGTTTCCGGTCTCATTGGAAACACCCTCCTTAGAAGGGACATCTTTGATTTATGGGTGGACGGCTGTGATCGCCACTCCAGTGAACTCTGTTTTTGCAATAAATCTTCTTCTTAATTAACTACGCTCGTTTGTTATCAAGACTCCCTGACACCGGGCCATGGTGGTGGGACACTGGGGAACAGTCTGGGGGAAGGGACAAACTGGGAGGTGCTAGAAGCAGGGGTTTTGAGAGATTAATGGGGGTCAGAAGGAGGAGGCCCTTCCAGGGCAGAGCTGGAGGCTCAGTGTCTCAGAGAGAGAGGAGTCAGAGGTTGCCCCTGCCACCCAGCAGCAGGGCAGTCCCCATCCTGCTGGCTAGTCTCCCTCTCTGACACCCAACCTGAGGAGAGTCCTGCACATTGTTGAGCAACAGGCCAGACAGGAACAGCCTAGACAACCAACTGGCAAACATGTATTTCATGGGGCAACTACCCAAATATTGAACCACTCATTCCCAATCTTACCCCTTTGATCACACCGGTGCGGATCTCTGGGCCTTTGGTATCCAGGGCAATGGCCACCGGTCGGTAGAAGAGCGGGTTGGAGGCAAAACTCTCCGTTGCTTTCCGGATATTCACAATGGATCCTGCATGGTACTGAAAGAGAACACAGTGGTGGTGGTGGGGAGTCAGTGGATCCTTTCCTCATTCACAGAAGAAGGGGAAATCTGACTTCAGAGTCGTGGCACCCAACCCCTGAGCATAGAGGCCAAGGTGTAGAGACGGATACAGAGCTGGTTCTGAGTCAGGGCTCAGAGCTGGAGAGGAGGGGGGCCAAGAGGCAGAGATGGGTCAGGCTGGTGAAGAATCGCAGGTGTCTCCCCCTCCTTCTGCCACAAACTTCCCTCTCCCCAAGTTTCCCAGAACCAGAAGAGGCATGAAAAGGGTGGAGGAGAGTTTGGCTTTGCACAGGCACAGTCTCCAATTGCTTGGGAAAAACTCTGGAGAGGAGGGGGCTTAGGCAGCTGAGGGAAGGTGGGGGCTTTCAGTCTTAGCAACTGCTTCATGGGGGCAAGACCTGCCAGGGATGAGTTGCTGCGCTCATTAGGCCTGACACTCCTGTGCAGATCCTGTTTTTGCTAATAAAGAGTTAACTCCAACTAGCTCGGTGTGATTTACTGCTGGCTCGCTCCTGTCAAGGAGGGAGTCTGGAGGCCGAGGTCTAATGCCTCAGTCCACGTCCTAGATTTGTTGACGCAAGTGGCTCAACTCGGAGCTGTCCATTGGTCCAGGAGCCTTCAACTTTCCCCGTGGGATCCAGCATCGGACCAAGGCATGACAGCCCACCTCTTGGGGAAGGAAATGGCTTACTCTGGCCCCCGCCCACTTGATACCTCGTGCGAGCCGTGCGAAAAGTTCAGCCGTGCAATGTTCATTCCAGCCTTGATCATCTCACGAAGCATTTCCACCGAGCGGGAAGCAGGGCCTGAAAGAGGAGACGGGGAGCATTGGGTACAGCATCCCGTTCTCACAGTGGTCAACCAGATGCTTATGGGAAACCTGCAAGCAGGATCCGAACACAAGACCACTCTCCCCTCCTGCAGGGTCTAGCAAGTAGTATTCAGAAGCATTAAGGAGAAGGCAGAGCATAGGCATAATGGCTAGCAGCCATTGCTATCTGTCTGTCTGTCTGTCTGTCTGTCTGTCATCTATCTATCTATCATCTATCTATCTATCTATCTATCTATCATCTATCTATCATCTATCTTCTATCTATTCTGCATCAAAATAACACACATTTCGCAACAATAAACAATCAGCAATAAACTCGGATAAATTCAAGACACACACCTATTTCTCATCCCTCCAGCATAATTTATCCTATCGTTTCCTATTTCACAAAAGTGTTTCTAAATTTGTTAATCCCAGGGAGGGATGAATCCTTATGCAGCAGACCAAACCTGACGCTAAATACAGTGGAACTTCGGTTTTCGATCCTCTCAGAAGTCGAACGTTTCGGCTTCCGAACGCTGAAAACCCGGAAGTAACTGCTTCAGTTTTCAAACTTTTTTTTGAAGCTGAACGTGCCACGCGGCCTCTGTTGGGAGTTTCCCTATTGTACTGAGGCTTCCGTACTGAGTTTTCGGTTTTCGAACGTTTCGGAAGTCGAATGGTCTTCCAGAACGGATTACATTTGAAAACCGAGGTTCCACTGTACTATAGAAATTTTATTGAGCTTGTGAGATTTCAACAGGCCTTGCCCACGTACTCCAAATCCTATACAGTAGTACCTCGGGTTAAGTACGCTTCAGGTTAAGTACGCTTCAGGTTAAGAACTCCGCTAAGAAGAGAAATCGTGCTCTGGCGGCCCAGCAGCAGCAGGAGGTCCCATTAGCTAAAGTGGTGCTTCAGGTTAAGAACGGACCTCCGGAACGAATTAAGTACTTAACCCGAGGTACCACTGTATTCACAATTTGCTAGAATTCACTAGATTCCATGCAGCGCTTCTGCAGGGCGGGCGAGAGAAGAAGAAGAGTTTGGATTTGATATCCCGCTTTATCACTACCCTGAGGAGTCTCAAAGCGGCCGACATTCTCTTTTCCCTTCCTCCCCTACAACAAACACTCTGTGAGGTGAGTGGGGCTGAGAGACTTCAGAGAAGTGTGACTAGCCCAAGGTCACCCAGCAGCTGCATGTGGAGGAGCGGAGACACGAACCCGGTTCACCAGATTATAAGTCTACCACTCTTAACCACTACACCACACTGGCTCTCTGTCAGCCCCAGCTAAGGAGCGGTACCATACCAATGGTGCAGACGATTCCTGTGCTGCGGGCGGTGATGGGCTCCGAGTCGATGTCCAGCAGGCAGAGGTGTTCCAGGAAGGTGTCCGCCATGGACGCCGGCAGCTGGTGCTTCTGGAAGAAAGCTGTGCCCAGCTCCTGAGTGAGGCTGGACATGTTGTCTGGGAGAATCGAGATGTTACCTGTGTGCAGCAGGTGGGGGAAGGAAGAAGCACTCCTGAATGCAAGCTCTGGGCAGGAGGGCGGGCGGACGGACGCGTCACGGCAGCGCTTGCAGATCACGGCGCAGCCTCATGGTCAGAGCATGATGCGCTCTCCACACCCACCTCCGTTCCATCTGCTGGAGAGGCCTGGCCAGCAGCCCCCTTCTACCCGTCCCTTCCTCCCCAGGCCTAGCCCAGACGTACCCTCCATCTTCACACGCCTCCCTCTCAAAGCTTCCTGGCTTCGCTCCAGGCCCAGGTAGACTCTGCCCCGAACGCCAGGCCTCCCCTCACCCAACCACCCCGCCCCTCTCTCTGGTTAAAGAGTTACCAGCTCGGTTCTAAGTCCACAATATCCGCTCGGTGGTTGGTGTACAAAGCCAGCAATCGCTCCCCATTATTATTGGGCTGCAAGAAGATCAAACCTCTCCATTCTGAAGGAAATCAGCCCTGAGGTCTCACTGGAAGGACAGATCCTGAAGCTGAGGCTCCAAGACTTTGGCCACCTCATGAGAAGAGAAGACTCCCTGGAAAAGACCCTTATGTTGGGAAAGATGGAGGGCACAAGGAGAAGGGGACGACAGAGGACGAGATGTTTGGACAGTGTTCTCGAAGCTACCAACATGAGTCTGACCAAACTGCGGGAGGCAGTGGAAGACAGGAGTGCCTGGCGTGCTCTGGTCCATGGGGTCACGAAGAGTCGGACAAGACTAAATAACAAATTATTGCTATTATTATCAGGTTCTGGCGGGCTGAGCTGACTAGACTAGTCGCGGGTCCAACGCGGGTCAAGAAGGTGGTTTCTGTGCATGCTCTAGAGGGAACTGGGGGGCAGCCTGTGGTTCCTAGACAGTGCTATTTTTCTGCTTCTGATTAGCCGCGGAAGCCCCGTCGGATGTTTGGCTTCCAAAAGAACATTCAGAAACAGGAACGCTCACTTCTGGTTTTGGATCGTTTGGGAGCAGGAATGTTCGTGTGATGGCCTGGGATTCAGACTCAGATGCTGAACCTGAGGGATCCCAGCCTGCACAGGATTCCCCACCTCCAGAATCAGCAGAGCTGGGGCTAGGGCCTGAGTCGGAAGGGTCCTCACCTGTGCTGGATCCTCAGGTGCAGGCATCTGATGAGACTGCTCTGGCTCCTGATGGGATGGAGGACCCATTGCCTGCAGGTGCTCCACTCCCAGCCCTGTCAGGGGAAGCTGAGGTTGCCTCTGGGTCCGGTAACCCTCCATCCTCTCCTGAGCTGCAGAGGCTCAGGGCAGAGAGGCGAAGGGAACTGAGTTCCCGCAGGAGGAGTGCTCGCCTCCAAGCCAGGAGAGGCGAGTCACCAGAGGATTGGGGCCGCCCTCTGCCTTGGGGCAGATAAAAGCCGGCCAGCCCCAGCCCCAAGTTGCAGGAGCAACATTGTTGGTTACCAGTTCCTGCTTGAAACCTGTCCTGCTTTCCTGCCTGAGCTCCTGACCCGCCCTGGTTCCCTGCTTGCCTACCTGTTCCTGACTTTGCCTGACTCCCTACCCTGCACCCAGCTTCAGTGACTATGGACTGCCTTTACGTTGTACCTCTGACCACGGACCGGACTTGGACCTCGCCTTTCGGGTAACCCACGGGACCAGCACAGTTCGACTCCCAAGGCATTCAGGAGCCAAGGTACGACTGTGCTGACATTGCCCCACACGGTGCCGGGAAATACATAAATAAATACTGTATAGGATTCTTTCAGAAAGTGCGAATTATGCAGATTTGCCCTTTGGTGCAAATCAAATTCCCCGCCCGCAGCTAGTCATGAAATGGCAGCAAAGGGTGTCATTTCTCTACACATTGCTGCATTTCTTCACCACGGCGGGAGGGAGAGAGATATTTGTGGGATTTTCCAGCTACCTTCGCCAGCCTTGAGTGCTAGGGCATTGCGTTTTAAAACCTGTGTGCTCTTGTTGTGTGGAAGGGGAGCCGCTATTTGCTCCCTGATGACTCAGGCACAAAATATCCCCGGCCTGGCCCTGAGCTGCTGTTGCTTAAAGGCCTAAACTGCCTTCTACGGATACAGACTGGGCCTGGGACCTTCTGCATCTTCAAATATCTCCAAATGTCTCAAGGGCTGTCGCAGGGAAGAGGGAGCAAGCTTCTTTTCTCCTGCTCCTCCGGAGGTCAGGACTCGAACCAGCAGCTTCAAGTCACAAGAAAGGAGAATCTGACTACGCATAAGGGGGGGGGGGACTTTCTGACAGTCAGAGCTGTTTGATCATGGAAAAGGTCTCCCTTGGGAAGTTGCAGACTCTCCTTCCTCGGAGGTTTCTAAGCAGCGGTTGGATGTCCATCTGTCCTGGATGCTTTAGCTAAGATTCCTGCATTGCAAGCGCTTGAACTCGATGATCCCAGAGGTCCCTTCCAAACTCTACAATTCTATGCATGCTAAGCATGCGCTCTCCCCCACTGAGTTATGGCCCTTCCCCGAAAAACAATGTAACATTCTTGCCCTTGTGGTTCTGAATTAAACAGGAACTCGGGAAGCCGCGTCAGACGGAGTCAGATAGTTGGTCTATCTAGCTCAGAATGAGCTACACTGATGGGCAGCGGCTGTCCAGAGTTTCAGGGAACAAATCTCAAGCCCTACCTGGAGGTGCTGGAGGTAAAGGTAAAGGTAAAGGGGCTCCTGACCATTAGGTCCAGTCGTGTCCGACTCTGGGGTTGCGGCGCTCATCTCGCTTTATTGGCCAAGAGCCGGCGTACAGCTTCCAGGTCATGTGGCCAGCATGACAAAGCCGCTTCTGGCAAACCAGAGCAGCACACGGAAACGCCGTTTACCTTCCTGCCAGAGTGTTCCTATTTATCTACTTGCACTTTGATGTGCTTTCGAACTGCTAGGTGGGCAGGAGCAGGGACCGAGCAACGGGAGATCAGTCCATCGCAGGGATTTGAACCGCCGACCTTCTGATCAGCAAGCCCTGGGCTCTGTGGTTTAACCCACAGCACCACCTGGGTCCCTTTATGGAGACCTTTATGCAAAGCGGATGCTCTACCCCCACTGATCTCCCCAAAAGTAGACTAGGCCTAGGGCAACCTCCTCTGGAGATAAGAGCATCCCTGACACGATCCCTGTCTCCGGACAACAAACACCGCTGCAGGCCGACTGGGAGGACTCGCAAGGGCCGAGCACCAGAGCAGGGCGGGAGAGAAGTTGTATATACCCACCCTCCTTGCCGTTTCCTCCTTCAGCTTTTTTTCCTGGCCTCCGCTCGCAGCTGCAGGGAGAACAAGGAAGAGAGGCTGTTTGGCTCGTGACGGCTTTAGGCCAGCCCCTTCAAAGTGGGGAGGCTTCCAGCCCGGCAGCAGAACCGGCAGCCCCACCCTGCTGGAGACTGCGCCAAACAACCAGGCCTCACATCCTTCCTGAAAGGCTGCATTTTTTTCTGGCCCCAGGGTTAGATCTCCAGATTCCTGGCTGCCCCACGACAGCGGCAGCAGTTGCAACAGTTCCTCCCGTGTTTGCAACCGGCACTCCTCTGAATTTTGCAGCGCCTTTCTCTTGCAGAGTAGTGTGTGTACAATAACACACATACGTAAGTGAAAATAGAGGGGGGTGTATTATATTAGAGGAAACAGCTTTGCAAAAAAAAAAAGAGGGGGGAAAAGAGTATATTAGGGAAATTTGCATTAAAGATATTCAGATGAATTTGCATTAAATTGTCTTTCACAAAGATTCTTTGTTTTAAAGAAGAATATTGCAGAATGACCTGAAAATCTGGACACCCGAACCTGAGACTGAAAAAGTGAGAAAATGAGAGGAGCTGGAACTACAGCTCCCAGAATCCTTTGGGGGAAAGTCGCGACGGTTTGAAGTGGCATCGTAGTGCTTAAAAGGCATAGTATGCGAATGCAGTCTAAATGCCTCGAGTAGATTCATCTTCATCGCAGCTTATTCTGGGAAAGGACCCACAAGTACAGTAGGAAGGGAAAAGGGACACACACAACATTCTATATGACTTGAGTTGGTAGCTTCTTGGCTCATAAATCCCCCCCCCCCCTAATTTCCTCTATCACATGGGTAGGCAAACTAAGGCCCAGGGTCCAGATCCTTCTAAGTCCGGCCTGCAGACGGTCCGGGAATCAGCGTGTTTTTACATGAGTAGAATGTGTCCTTTTATTTAAAATGCATCTCTGGGTTATTTGTGGGGCATAGGAATTCGTTCATTATATTTTTTCAAAATATAGCCCAGCCCCCCACAAGGTCTGAGGGACAGTGGACCGGCCCCCTGCTGAAAATGTTTGCTGACCCCTGCTCTATCAGATGCAAACACTGGCACCAACTTGGGATTATGGGTACCTAGTGGTGCATGTAACGTGACGTTGTGATGTCACATGACATCGCATAGCCTGGGGGGCCTCAGACGTTACCTCTGCTCTCCCAGAAGTCATGTCTGAGGCCCTACGGGGTGGGTGCTGGGCACCTACAACAACAAAAAATTGTGGGTGCCCAGGCCCCCAGGAGATGATGCCAGTGGATGCAAATATGTTAAATAGTCACAGCTTCCCTCAAAGAATCCTGGGAGTTGTGGTTTGTTAAGGGTGCTGAGATTCTGTCCCCCTCACAGAGCCCATAGCTCCCTGGGAAGAGGTTTTAATTGTTAAACCACTTTGGGAACTGTAGCTCAGAGAGGGGACTAAGGGCCTCCTAGCAATTCTCAGCATCCTTAACAAACTACAGCTCCCATAATGCGCTTTTTTGGGGGGAGTCATGACTGTTTAAAGTGGTATCATAGGGCTTTAAATGTATGGTGTGAATGTGGCCTCAGGAAGCCTTAAAATAAGGGGTCAGCAAACTTTTTCAGCAGGGGGCCAGTCCACTGCCCCTCAGACCTTGTAGGGGGCCAGACTATATGGGGGGGGGATGAACAAATTCCTATGCCCCACAAATAACCCAGAGATGCATTTTAAATAAAAGCACACATTCTACCCATGCAAAAACATGCTGATTCCCGGGACCGTCCACGGGCCAGATTTAGAAGGTGATTGGGCTGGATCCGGCCCCCGGGCCTTAGTTTGCCTTGTTGTTGTTGTTTAGTTGTTTAGTCGTGTCCGAATCTTCGTGACCCCATGGACCAGAGCATGCCAGGCACTCCTGTCTTCCACTGCCTCCTGCAGTTTGGTCAGACTCATGTTGGTCGCTTCGAGAACACTGTCCAACCATCTCGTCCTCTGTCGTCCCCTTCTCCTTGTGCCCTCCATCTTTCCCAACATCAGGGTCTTTTCCAGAGAGTCTTCTCTTCTCATGAGGTGGCCAAAGTCTTGGAGCCTCAGCTTCAGGATCTGTCCTTCCAGGGAGCACTCAGGGCTGATTTCCTTCAGAATGGATAGGTTTGATCTTCTTGCAGTCCATGGGACTCTCAAGAGTCTCCTCCAGCACCATAATTCAAAAGCACTAATTCTTTGGTAGGTAGTTTGCCTTGTTGTTGTTCAGTCGTGTCCGACTCTTCGTGACCCCATGGACCAGAGCACGCCAGGCACTCCTGTCTTCCACTGCCTTCCGCAGTTTGGTCAGACTCATGTTGGTAGCTTTGAGAACACTGTCCAACCATCTTGGGTAGTTTGCCTACCCTTGCTTAAAATTAATTCCATCAGCGAGCTGCTGCTCCCTCTTGTGGTTGAAGCCTAAAGAGATTTCTTTCTTCCCCTCACCCCACCAAAACCATTTCTAGTCTACAGTTGGAGATTCCCTCCCATACCGCCGCCTTATTAGCTGAGCGCAAGGAGTTGTGGAAGAGAAATTTGGTTTGCTTTGCAGTTTCCTGTGAGCCCCTCTAGGAACCACAAACAAACTGAACCCAACTGTCCTTCTCTACATTTCGCAGCACAATTCTCCCGCCAAAGAATGCATACAAATGGTGTAGATTAGGTTAAAGCCTGCACATAAATTCCATATATTAGCGAAAAATGGCATACAAAATGCATTACGCTAGGCGGAATCGCTTTTTCAGATATGTGTGTGAGAGGAGACATTCGCTCTAAAATGCTGGCGAATTTTTGTGAGGATCTTTGAAAAGAAAAAAAAAAGCAATATGAAAATGTGGCGAACTCTGAACTTAAGGTTGGAAAAATTAGAAACTCAAACTGAAATGGGATCGATCCACTCATCTCTCAACAACGGAGGGCATGGTGAGTAACCAGTTGGCAGAAGCAGATAATAATAATAATAATAATAATAATAATAATAATAATAATAATTTATTACTTATACAGTGGTACCTCGGGTTACATACACTTCAGGTTACAGACTCTGCTAACCCAGAAATATTACCTTGGGTTAAGAACTTTGCTTCAGGATGAGAACAGAAATCGGGTAGCGGCAGGGGGAGACACCATTACCTAAAGTGGTGCTTCAGGTTAAGAACATTTTCAGGTTAAGAACGGACCTCCAGAACGAATTAAGTACGTAACCAGAGCATAGCTGTCAACTTTCGGATTTGAAAATAAGGGATGCTGCGAGGGCGGTGCAATGGCACCAAGTAGCCTCGCCACCCTGCGCTCCAGAGGCTGCGCATGAACGGGAGAGCGAAAGAGTGAGCGCGTAGACGGCAGGCAGGCTGTCTGTCTGGTTGGGCGTGAGGGTCTGGCAGCACAAGTCATGCAGTCGGTCTCAGACTCCTTATTGGCAGCCGAGCAGCGCAGCTGAGGAGCCTCCCTGGCCGGCAGGGAGGGAGAGGAGCTGCTTCCTTTGAAATCTGGGAAATTTAAGGGATATCAACAATCTGGGATAGCAGCGGGAAACGGCATTGGAATAAGGGAGTTTCCCGCCAAAAAAAGGGAGGGTTGACAGCTATGAACCAGAGGTACCACTGTATTTATTTGTACCCTGCCCATCCGACTGAGTTGCCCCAGCCACTCTGGGTGGCTTCCAACATAATATAAAACAGGGGTCAGCAACCTTTTTCAGCCGTGGGCCGGTCCAATATCCCTCAGACCATGTGGGGGGCAGGACTATATTTTGAAAAAAAAAATATGAATGAATTCCTATGCCCCACAAATAACCCAGAGATGCATTTTAAATAAAAGGACACATTCTACTCATGTAAAAACATGCTGATTCCTGGACCGTCCGCGTGCCGGATTGAGATGGCGATTGGGCCACATCCAGCCCCCGGGCCCTAGGTTGCCTACCCCTGATATAAAACACAGTGAGACATCAAACATAAAAAACTTCCGGATAAAGGACAAGGCAAGGAGGCGCTAGCAAGGGTCTTGCTTTTAATATCAAAGTGGCTTGGCAGGAGCTGCCTGGAGCGATCGGATGTGGCTGGGCTTGTGGAACTGCTGTGAACTTGTGTTTCTCCTCTGAGCTTCCTCAGAGATGTAGTGGTGGCAGCACCCACCTTTGCCTGGTAGGTAACGCTCTGCGGCGGTGGAGGGGGGGAAACAAAAACAGGGGGTCAAGGAGGGGCAGTTGGGGGGTGAGGAGTGAGAAAATGTCTTTATTTTCACCTGAGGGAAGTTGGAGCTGCTGAAAAGTGTTCCACAATACTAAACCAGAAGGTTCAGCTTCATGTTGACATCAGATGAGCCTCACCAACTTATTTATTTCCATTTCCATTTTTTTTAAATATAACATTTTATTAAATGTCCAAAAATAACAACAAAAACCTCATCAACCATTTTTTTAACCACAATTTTGATTATTATTATTTTTGATTGACTTCCCTCCCCTCCCCCTCTTGGTTCCATTATTTAATACTCGTTCACGCACATCCTTAAATCCTTATAATCTTAATATTTCAATTTTAAACCTTCTTCATCTTATTACAAGTGACTTTTAAAAGTTATACTAATGGAAAAATTTATACACAAAGCTTAAAAGATATGCATTAAACATTTTTTTTAAAAAACCACCTAATTAGTTCTGCATAGTTCAATAGTTTATTTTGCCAATCTTCTTTATCTTACTTGGTGGAGGTTCCGTCCTTCTGTAGGTGCTGCCTGGTCTGCTAGTCGGTCCTGGCCTGGGACCCTCTCTTGAGTATAGGGACAAAGTCTTTAGTTCAGTAAGTCTAACAAAGCCTGTACATCTCAATATCAGAATTTAAATTTATTTAACAACAATCATTTCCCACATTCCTTTCCAGCCTTTATATGTCTTCTCCCAGGCCTTTTTAATGATTTTACATTTCCCCCACATATAGGCATAGCTGTCAACTTTCGGATTTGAAAATAAGGGATTTTCCCAAACTTTCGGATTTGAAAATAAGGGATGCCGCGGGGATGGTGCAATGGCACCAAGTAGCCTCGCCACCCTGCGCTCCAGAGGCTGCGTGCGAACGGGTGAGCGAAAGAGCGAGCGCATAGACGGCAGGCAGGCTGTCTGTCTGGTTGGGCGTGAGGGTCTGGCTGCACAAGGCATGCAAGCTCCGCCCCCAGTCGGTCTCAGACTCCTTATTGGCAGCCGAGCAACGCAGCTGAGGAGCCTCCCTGGCCGGCAGGGAGGGAGAGGAGCTGCTTCCTTTGAAATCTGGGAAATTTAAGGGATATCAACAATCCGGGATAGCAGCGGGAAACGGCATTGGAATAAGGGAGTTTCCCGCAAAAAAGGGAGGGTTGACAGCTATGCATATACGTAAAGGTAAAGGGACCTCTGACCATTAGGTCCAGTCACAGATGACTCTGGGGTTGCAGCGCACATCTCGCTTTACTGGCCGAGGGAGCCGGCATACAGCTTCCGGGTCATGTGGCCAGCATTACTAAGCCGCTTCTGGCGAACCAGAGCAGCGCACAGAAACGCTGTTTACCTTCCTGCCAGAGTGGTACCTATTTATCTACTTGCACTTTGACGTGCTTTCGAACTGCTAGGTTGGCAGGAGCTGGGACCGAGCAACGGGAGCTCACCCCATCGAGGGGATTTGAACCGCCGATGTTCCGATCAGCAAGCCCTAGGCTCTGTGGTTTAACCCACAGTGCCACCCGCGTCCCTTATAGTAACCTTTTATTGCCCTCCCTTCTTTTTTCTTCTCTATCACATTCAAGGCCTCCCAGATCATTTCAGCCCAAATATCTTTTTTGTCTGTCAAAGCCTCCCAGATCATTTCAAATTTATTTTCATTTCCGTTTATCTTGGTTCCTGCGTGGAATCCGGCAAACAGATCAGGAGCTGAATGGGAGAGCTCCGCCAGGAAGCGTTTGTTGCTTTTCTTAAATATATATGTATATTATTCAATTTTATACTATACATTTGAATTCAAACATTATGTATGACAATTAAGAAGACCTCTTCGTAATTGCAACGGTTCCTTCATTGGGAATCAATAAAGCAATTAGCAAGGCAGCTAGGAAAGCGAGCTGGGGGACAAATTGCCAAACTTTATTCGTAAGGGTGAACTGCAGCCTCACAAGAAATACCCTGGGCACCTTGTAAATTAAAAGAACTTTTTCAGTAGAGGGGTGGGTCGACAGCTGAATCTTCCAAGGCTGAATCCCCCCCCCGGCCAATCATAGAAGCAGTGGCGTAGGAAGGGTGGGGCGTTGGGGGCGGAGCGCCCCGGGTTCCACCCTAGAGGGGGGTGACACTTGGCAGCCCCCCCACAAGCCGCCGGCCCCCTCTGCCCGGTAAAGGAGCCTCACTCGGCGGCTCGTAAGGCTGCCGCACGTGAGCAGCAGCACAGAAGGACTGCGCATGTGCGGCACCCCGCACATGCGCAGTCCATCTGTGCGTCAGGACGTGAGGACGCACGCGTCGTGATGTCACGATGCACGGATGGAGCGACGCCCCGCCCCCAGGGGGTGCCCCCACATTTGTCGCTCCGGGCGGCCAAGGGGCTCCGTTCACCACTGCATAGAAGTTGAAAAACGTACCTGAGAAATCCCAACAGTAGCATTTCCACTTCCCTGTGTTCCGAAGGTATTTCTCATTAGCAATCCTGGTGTTTATCTGGGGGGGGGGGGGAAGGGTCGAGAAGAGGCTAAGATCTGAGAATCTAAGCAAATTTGTGCTGACTTGGAGGTGAGGTTTCCCCCAGCTCCAAATCTTATTGCACGCTATGGCTAAAAGCCTGGTACGTAGCTGTTGAACGAGACTATTCACAACCCATTTCTTAACAGCTTGGTGAGAGGGACTGCCAGCTATAGAATGTTAACAAGCAGCGCTCTGTCTTTGAGGGAAGTGGAAGGTCAGTTTGGCTGGGGAGGAAAAATACTAAACAAGGTCTAGCGATGGGGAAAAGGCACATTGTGGGGAGGAAAGGAGTCGCCAAACTATTCCCATACATACAGTGGTACCTCGACTAACGACGATAATGCATTCCGACACGATTTCCGTTAGTCGAAAAATTTCATTCGCCGAATCCCCATAGGAACGCATTGGGGAAAAATTCGTAAGTCGGAAAAATTGGGTCAAAAATTCGTAAGTCGAAAAAATCCTATTAAAAGCGGCCATGACGTCTTTTCTTTAGTCGAAGATATTCGTTTGCGGCGGCCATTTTGTTTTACCGGAAGTCATTTGTTAGGCGAAAAATACGTTAGGCGAGTTATTCGTTAGGCGAGGTACCACTGTATAACAAACTTAGTTGGTCTCTAAGGTGCTACTGGAAGGATTTTTTTTTATTTTGTTTCGACTACGGCAGACCAACACGGCTATCTACCTGCAACTAGAACCTGTGAGGTAGCTTAAGCTGAGAGAGTGGTGACTGGCCCAAAATCACCCAGTGAGAGCTTCATGGCCGAGTGGAGATTTGAACCTTTGTCTCCCAGGTCTTAAGGTGCATATTCTAACCACTATACCACACTGTGATGCAGTTTCTGGTAGCCTGAAAGGATTTGAGGAAGAGGGGGGACACCACGGTTACAGCAGACAGTTGGAAGGGGACGTCACTAAAACAAAATTTTAAAGGATGTGCATTGGCTCGCTTTTTTGAGTTACCTAGGCAGAGTGTTTTGTTTGTGTATGCTGCTCCCTCGACCCTCACTGCGATGGAGGCCTACCCATGGCATCCCCAAGATCCAGGTGACAACCCAGGCTATGTTGTTGTTGTTCAGTCGTTCAGTCGTGTCCGACTCTTCGTGACCCCATGGACCAGAGCACGCCAGGCACGCCTATCCTCCACTGCCTCTCGCAGTTTGGCCAAACTCATGCTAGTAGCTTCGAGAACACTGTCCAACCATCTCATCTTCTGTCGTCCCCTTCTCCTTGTGCCCTCAATCTTTCCCAACATCAGGGTCTTTTCTAGGGAGTCTTCTCTTCTCATGAGGTGGCCAAAGTACTGGAGCCTCAGCTTCAGGATCTGTCCTTCCAGTGAGCACTCAGGGCTGATTTCCTTCAGAATGGAGAGGTTGGATCTTCTTGCAGTCCATGGGACTCTCAAGAGTCTCCTCCAGCACCATAATTCAAAAGCATCAATTCTTCGGCGATCAGCCTTCTTGATGGTCCAGCTCTCACTTCCGTACATTACTACTGGGAAAACCATAGCTTTAACTATACAGATCTTTGTTGGCAAGGTGATGTCTTTGCTTTTTAAGATGCTGTCTAGGTTTGTCATTGCTTTTCTCCCAAGAAGCAGGCGTCTTCTAATTTCGTGAGTGCTGTCACCGTCTGCAGTGATCATGGAACCCAAGAAAGTGAAACCCAGGCTATACCCTTTTGTAAAGTTGCCCTTTTTAAAAATGTCAAGTATCACCGTTTCTTGCTGATTCGGGACCTAGTCAGCTGTTAACTCTTCAGCCTGGCAGAAGCCGTCCCTTCAATCAGATGGCTAACCAAGTCTCTCCTGAACGATATTTCCAAAGTATGCAAAAGTGATAATGCAGATGTTCCCCACCCCAAGAGAACTGGCATTCTCTATTTTCCTCCCCCCCCCCTTTAAAGGTGAAATCCAGTTCATCAGGTTGTGTTATTTTTCTTGCATGCAGGTTTGCAAAAGCAACTTTCTCTCATTCACATATTGGCTGTGCATTATTTTTAAGTTGCATCAGATTCTAATTAGGTGGGTTTTAGTAATAATAATAATAATAATAATAATAATAGACTGAATAAAGTGGAATAAAGAAGGTGAGTCCAGTTATGGGATAGCTCGAGTTTCCCAGCTGCCGCAAATCTCATGGAACTGGCTGTTTAGGGAGGCTTTTAATGTTTAATAGATTGTTGTATTTTAATGTTCTGTTGGAAGCCGCCCAGAGTGGCTGGGGAAACCCAGCTAGATGGGCGGGGTATAAATAATAAATTATTATTATTATTATTATTATTCAAAAATCCATTTTAAAAAACTGGGTTCTTCATATTCCTTAAGAGAAACATTTTCCAGATGAAAAGAGAGACACTACCTACAGTTGAGTTGTGTGTGTGTGTGTGTGTGTGTGTGTGTGCGCGGGGGGGGGGGCGGCGGGGGGTATTTTCAACTTGAGGGCCAGCAAACTGGGGAGGGCGTCTACTTAAAAGGATGGCGATGATTTATTAATTTACGAATCGAATCTGCTTTTACATTCATGTCTCAAGGCGATTTGCCATCGTATCGTTAAAAGAGAGAGAGAGAGAGAGAGAGAGAGAGAGAGAGAGAGAGAGAGAGAGAGAGTTTTGAAGATGGTACGCAAAGAAAAGCCAAAGCAGAGATCTTTTTATCCAGTTTGGAAATAGAATAAAAATGTATTCGATTGTTTCCGGAAAGTACAGGTAACGGCTAGCTGTTGTATCTCAGCAGCAGCCATGCAGCAGCACAGCCCAATCTGCAAAGATCACCACTAATTGCAGGCAAGTGTTTTGAGTGCAAATGAGTAGAGTGCTGGTGCGTACTTGCAGCCAGCCCCTGAGAGCTGTATCCTCTGTGAGCGTGCCTAGTCCTCTTTAAAAGCCATCCGAGTTTGCAGTCATCGCTAACGCCAGCCCCAGAGGCTCGCCCAAAGTGGACAAACACCCAAATTGCGCCATCACATAAAAAAAGATGATAGATAGATAGATAGATAGATAGAGAGAGAGATAGATAGAGAGATAGATGATAGATAGATGATAGATAGATAGATAGAGAGATAGATAGATGATAGATGATAGATGATAGATAGATGATAGATAGATAGAGAGATAGAGAGATAGATAGATTAGATAGATAGATAGATAGATAGATAGAGAGATAGATGATAGATAGATAGATAGAGAGATAGAGAGATAGATAGATGATAGATGATAGATAGATGATAGATAGAGAGATAGAGAGATAGATAGATTAGATAGATAGATAGATAGAGAGATAGATATAGATAGAGAGATAGAGATAGATAGTTGATTAGATAGATAGATAGATAGATAGATGATAGATAGATAGATAGATAGATAGATAGATAGATAGATAGATAGATAGATAGACAGATATTAGAGAGAGAGAGAACAACAAAAAGAAGCCAACTCGAAGCAGGCAGTTATTTAAAACTTTGTTCTGAAAGAAACAGGTTTAATAATAGTAATCATAATCATAATCACAATCCGCCCATTTCCCCGTCCTCCCCATCTCTTTTTTTTTTTTTTTTTTTAAATGATTTTTATTAATTTTATAATTTTATAAGCATACAATAATACATTTCGGTCAGGATTCATCCCTCCCCATCTCTCACCTTGGGGAGATATGTAATCTTACCCTCCCTCTCACGGAGGTAAACCCAGTCATTATTTCCCCTGACCTCAAACAAATCATTATCTAGCTTCGGCCTACCCCTTTTCCCGGGTAGGCCCTTCTTAAAAACAAATCATAATCATGGTGACTTCCTCCGCACCTCCCTAGTGGCTGCATCAAACAATATATTACTTCCATTCAGGTACATAAACACCTTAAACCTAACTTAAGCTTAGTTTCAAAATATAGTTCTAACTCATATAAAACAACATATCTTGTTTCACAACTTTATTTAGTTCTAGCCTCTGCGTCTTCCTCCCACATCATCTAAAAGTTTCCTTCTGACTCCCCTTAATCTTCAGGCCCCTAACTTCAAGAGGTGCTATCATAATCCAAACTCCAAGCCATGTCCGACATAAAAGGGTCAAAATCCAAATGTTTAATCAATCCCCAATAACCCATCTGCACCATTCACCCCTGCCCTCGCCTTTCCTCAGTCCAAGTCCAAGTGCTCACTTGCACTTGGGCTTCATCTTCTCTTTGACTTCTCCGCTGGTTCTGTTTCCACTGTCTTTGTACAGGGTAATCCTTTATGAATGTCAATCTTTTAATCCTCTTCTTCAATCCAGATATCTTACGGCGGAAAAGTTTCTTCCTATGTTTCTTCCTGTGGCGAGGCTTTCTCATGGCCTTGGGGGGAGTTTCACCCCCTTCCTCTCTTTGTGCAGCTGGCATGACATCAACGTTGTTTACAGCGCCTCTCATTCTTGCAGTCTCTGCCTGGAACTCCATTCTCAGTTCCCAGATTTTATCAAGGACTCTCTTCCAGCCTCCACATTCCAAATCGTCCTCCATTTTCAAAGACATGGCTTTACAATATTCCAGACCGAACCAAAGCCAAGTTCTAACACCAAATTTCCACAGTCAATTCCAACAGGTCCGATTCAGATCCTAGCTGTCAAAAATGTTAGTTAGTAGCCCCCCCGATCAGGGGTGTCAAAAGGATCACATCTCTGTTGCAATGTCAAATTCCGTTACTTTGCAGCCGCATCGGCAATTAAGTTCCTGATTTTGTGCCACAGTAGCAAGGGACGGACCTCCGTAAATTTCATCCCTTTACTTTGCCAAATTAGTCCTAATTCTTCGGTACACTCTTTGTACTCACGGTTAAATCGTCCAATCAAGTCATTTTCGGAGGAATCAGCGCGCTCAGCTGGGAAGGGCTCGCAGCTTCAACCCGGCGGGCAATGGCGGTCCGAGGGGCTCCGCTACCCCGCGTCTCACACGGCAGCCTCTACTGTGGCCGCCGCGGGAGTTGGGGCGGCGTTGAGAGCCGCTGCCGGACCTAAGGTCCCGGGATCAAAACTCCCGGGAGTTTCGGGGGCTGCGTCGCTGTCGCAGGCACCCCTTTAAGCCGGTCGGGTCGGGGAATGTCAGGAGCGACATGTCCCCCGACCTTCCCCTCCGGCGCGCCGACCGGAAGCCGCCCATCTCTGTGCCTTTCATCCGCTTTATCGCTATTTCTTGCCCAGCTGCCTTCCGGCACCCTCTCCAAACCTGCTTTGTCTCTCCCTCCGCTTCTCCCGAACCACGAGAGAAGCCCCTTTGCGAGGAGTGTGAACCAGACTCCCAGCATGCCTTGGGAAAGCGGAGCCACAGCGCCAAGCTTTGTGGGTCTTTTCTCAGGGGACCCCCCCACACACACACTACACTCAGGCTCACGCCCCTTCCTCCTTGCCTCCCCTTGACCCACCTTGAATTGGGAGAGCTTGGTCTGCTGGTCTATGCTGAGAGCGCCCCAGTCCTTGTCTGGCAGGCCTGAGCCCAAGTCGACCATTTTACGGGACGCCATGCTCAAGGAGGCAGGCGGCTGGCGTTGCCATGGGGACAGAGACACAGAGAGACTCATGCCAAGATCCCCGCCAGATTCCTCAGGAAGCGGGCTCTCTCTCTCTCTCTCTCTCTCTCTCTCTCTCTCTCTCTCTCGTTTAGAAAAAATAAAAGGCCCCACAACAACCCCCATAAAGACACACTCCTCCTGGGGAGACACCATGAGCTCGGCCCTCTTTCGGGAGCGATGTTTGCAGAACCAGGGGGTTGCTCCCCTTGTGGGGCTCCTGCTTTGCTCATGTGGGAAAATAGAGGGGGGTGTCTTATGTTAGAGGAAACAGCTTTGCAAAAAAAGGGGGGGAGTATATTAGGGAAATTTGCATTAAAGATATGAAGATGCATTTGCACTAAATTGTCGATTGACTTTCACGATTCTTTGTTTTAAAGAAGAATATTGCAGAATGACCTGGAAAATGTGGAGACCCGAACCCGAGACCGGAAAAGTGAGAGGAGCTGGAACTACAGCTCCCAGAATCCTTTGGGGGAAAGTCACGACGGTTTGAAGTGGCATCGTAGTGCTTAAAAGGCATAGTATTACTGCAATGCGCTCTACGTGGGGCTACCTTTGAAGGTGACCCGGAAACTACAACTAATCCAGAATGCAGCAGCTAGACTGGTGACTGGGAGCGGCCGCCGAGACCACATAACACCGGTCTTGAAAGACCTACATTGGCTCCCAGTACGTTTCCGAGCACAATTCAAAGTGTTGGTGCTGACCTTTAAAGCCCTAAATGGCCTCGGTCCTGTATACCTGAAGGAGCGTCTCCACCCCCATCGTTCTGCCCGGACACTGAGATCCAGCGCCGAGGGCCTTCTGGCGGTTCCCTCACTGCGAGAAGCAAAGCTACAGGGAACCAGGCAGAGGGCCTTCTCGGTAGTGGCACCCGCCCTGTGGAATGCCCTCCCTTCAGATGTCAAAGAGAACAACTACCAGAGCTTTAGAAGACATCTGAAGGCAGCCCTGTTTAGGGAGGCTTTTAATGTTTAATAGATTATTGTATTTTAATGTTCTTTTGGAAGCCGCCCAGAGTGGCTGGGGAGACCCAGCCAGATGGGCGGGGTATAAATAATAAATTATTATTATTATTATTATTATTATTATTATTATTACTATAGTATGCGAATGCAGTCTAAATGCCTTGAGTAGATTCATCTTCATCGCAGCTTATTCTGGGAAAGGACCCACAAGTACAGTAGGAAGGGAAAAGGGACACACACAGCATTCTATAGGACTTGAGTTGGGAGCTTCTTGGCTCATAAATCCCCCCCCCTGCCACCCCTAATTTCCTCTATCAGATGCAAACACTGGCACCAACTTGGGATTATGGGTGCCCAGTGGCGCATGTAACATGTGCCGTGACATCATGATGTCACATGACATCGCACACCCTGCAAGGCCTCAGACGTGACCTCCGCTCTCCCAGAAGGCATGTCTGAGGCCCTGCGGGGTGGGTGCTGGGCACCCAACAACAACAACTACATACATACCACACATTTAAAGCACACACAACCCCTCAGGTAAATCCTGGGAACCGTAGTTTGTTAAGGGTGTTGGGGGAACAGTAGTTCTGTGGTGGGTACGCTGCTGTTCCCAATATTCTTGAAATACACTTTAAATCTATGGTGTGTGCAGTGTTCTCGTTTTGAAAAAAAAGAATATGTTTCCTAGGAAAGCAAAACGATCTGAGGAATTACGAAGCAAAAGGGGCAAATGTTTTTTATTTTACTTTATTCCATTTATGAATCTTGTCCTGTGAAAGCTCTCGAAATGATTTAGCTATAAAAGCATCAACGATAAAAACGTATCTGAACCACTTACGCAGACGAATATTTTAAAAAGAATTTTTAAAATTCTGTATAGAAAATGATTTCTTTAAAAAATTCACACACATATACACACACACAATTTCATATATAAAAACAATTTTGAATCTAATGCATAGATACTGACTGGGATGGGGGAAAAATCTAGTGGCTCACAGTTAGTGAGTCAAATTTTCCAGTTACAGAATGACCAGGTAGACTTGGCCACTGAGGAAACGATACTTAATTTTTCCTCCATCTCACTCTGTTACTCGGAAAGGCATAAATATCACGACCAAACCTCTTTCTTGGTGTGGTTTTCCTCTGTTGTGTGCGAGGGAGCCACAAGTGCAGCAAAGCTGGCTGAGGCCGGACGCCACAAACGCCTCCCGCCAGACCTGCCTAAACATTTCTGAGCAGAAGGCAAGGCCCAAATGTCGCCCGAGAACAAACTTGGTTACGTAGCTTTCCTGTCTGTGACAACAATATTTTCCATGGTTAATCAGAAGTCGCTACAAAAGAGGTGAAGAGTTAATGGTGTTATAACGGCTGTTATAAGAAAACACCGCACCTTTTCCCAGGGGCGTAGGAAGTGGGGAGTGGGGGGGGGCACCCCAGGTTCCTTCATGGAGGGGGTGACAAATTATCAAGGAACAATTACTCCCCTACTAGGGTGGTTCATAATTTTTTAAATGCCTGCTCCAAAGGTCTTATCTTACTACACTAGGGATTATATAGCTATATATGAAATTTCATGCATATCAGTTAATATCTTGACCCTCCTCCACGAAAATAGCAGTTTACTTGGCTGTTTTCCTATGTCGTGAAGGCTGAAATTTCAATTCAGTGGAGCGCTTACTGTTCCCAACCCTAACCCTGCGGAAAGCCATCTAATTAGACTTTAATTTGATTTTGACATGTTTTTAGGAGGTAATTTAATTATTGTTTGATTTTATATCAGTGTTATGTATCTGATGTTAGCTGCCCTGAGCCCGACTTCGGCCGGGGAGGGCGGGATATAAATAAAAGTTTATTTTTACTTATTATTATTCCTTTGTAAGAAAATATGAAATAACGTAAAACCATTTTTGCAGGCAAAAAAAAATATCAATGGGGGGGTGACAAGAAATTTTCCACACTGGGTACCACCTGACCTTCCCACGCCTCTGCCTTTTCCTTTGGGGTATCCAAGAGCCTGTATAGAATCCTTATGTAGGTTCTCTATCGGTAGGAGAAAATAACAGAGGCCAACCAGAGAATATTGAGAAGCAAAGCAGCTAGTAAGCCTGATCTTTATTAAACTGTTGCAACAGAGTCCCCCACTTCCCCCCCCCCCACGCAGGCAGGGAGGAGAGCAAGCTGGGCCGAGGGACAGAGGGCCGGGGCTGATTTCTGCTGGCATCCAAAACTGTGTCCATGGGAGAAGCAAGGCCTTCTTTTTCTTCTTCTTCTTTTTACTGTATATTTTATTGTTCGTTTTCATATGTACAATTCATTCTTCACATATGTAAAGTTCATTCTCCATATATACAATATTCCTTCTTATTTTAAACAATAAAGCAAACTGACAGTCGATATTAACTGGTTACATAGTAATCCACTCTGTACCCTGTTTCCCCTTTTTTAATACGTAGTCATAAAGTAAGCCATGGCAGGATTTTTTTACCTTTGTGAGAAGTAAGACGTACCCCAAAAGTAAGCCGTGGTGCCGCCATTGTTCCCATTGCCTCCTCAGCCCCTCCTGCGTGCGCAGGGAGCCAGCAAACCAGCAAGAGGCACGGGGGCAAAACGCGCCTCTTGCAGAGTTCTGCCCCGCCTGCTTAGCGCGCAGGGAGAGGCGTGGGGGGGGGGGAAAGATGCCTCTTCCTGCCCCGCCTGTTCCCCGTGCGCAGGGAGCCAGCGAACCAGCAAGAGGCGCAGGGGGAAACGCACCTCTTGCGGAGTTCTGCCCCTTCTGCTCAGCGCGCAGGGGGAGGCTGTACCGTTCCATACTGACGTAATAAAAAGAAGACATCACCCCAAAAATAAGCCACCCTGTGTTTTTCTGAGGAAAAAAATTATAAGACGGTGTCTTAAAAAGGGGGAAAGACGGTATATCTTGTACATTGTTCTTCCTATTTTAACAAAATATAAAAATAACCAAAAACTAAATATATAAAGTAAAAAAAACCCCAAAAAATAATTACTGTGTCTGCCTCCTTTTGTTACTCCCCGTATCCAGTTCCCTTCATTACATACAGAGTCAATGCAGATACAGCATATTACATATCTCATATTAGATTTAAATTAAGATCTATACTCCTATATAATACAAACAAATAAGCACTTTAATATCCGGTGACATCCCATTCTCCAGTCTTGTTAATCTTTCCCCATCCAGAATTACTTAAAAGCTGGCAGAATTACTTAAAAGCTGGGAGAAGCAAGGCCTTCTTGGGGCGCTAATGCCGTGAACCCCTCCATCATGAGCTCAGGTTGTATATATGTGTCAATAAACCATATAGCATAAAGGCAACACATTCTATGCTGTCCCTCATTTCCAAAGGAAACACGAACCCTGGGCAAGCGGAATCTTGCACCCTTCGGAGACTGGGGTGCCGTGTAACAATTCATTTCCACAACAGCTGTGAGAAGGAGGTCACTGTTTCTTCCAACTTGAAGTATGGGGAACAGGGACCTTCTGCTGACATCAGTCACGTTGTCCAGCTGGGCAGGAGGGAAATGCGCCAGTTCCGTCGCCCCAATTGCACAGAGGGGTGAAACGTAAGGAGAGTAGGAGGAGGGGACTAGGGGTGCCTAAGTTCTTATATTGGGGACGGAACCAGAAGGGGCCACTCCCGGATTCTGCTAGTGATTGAGACGGTCATGAACTATGATACTCTGCACTGTAAATAAGTTTGCACAATAAACCTGTTAAAAGACAGGACGGACTCAAGTCTCGTTACTCTTGAGTAGCCATCACACGGACCTTACATATCCTCCCAGCCTCACAGATCAGAATCCAAAAAGCTGCTACAGCATGTTAAAGTCTTTTGATCCCAGCCACCCCACCCCACCCGGCACGTCTGATGCTCGCCGCCTCTTGTTCTTTTCTTAGGTCCTTGAAGCAAGATTTAGCCGGGCATACCAAACGCCTACCTGTTTCGTAAAGAGTGGAGAAAATCTGTTATTTGAAGCACAGGTGGGCAACTTCAGGCCCTCCAAGGCTCTATGTACGGCCCTCAGAAATCTCCTCAGGCCACTTCTCCTCCCCTCTGGTCACACCCCCTTTCCCAGGGCCAATCCCCTCACTGTCTCACATCTGTTTGTTGGGCCCATTTCCCCAAATATTCCAGCCTCTACTGCTTCTGGGCAACATTCTGAGGGTCACATGCTTGTAGTGGGTGGGCCAGAGGCCAAAGTGGGTGGAGCAACAAAAGCAAAATTTTATTTTTGTTTATTTTCTACAAACACACACACATGCCGCTCTCTATTCTCTATTCAGACATTGGACTCAGCTAGATTGGTAAAGAAAAGAGTTTTATATGCGTCATATATGTTAGGGACCCAGGTGGCGCTGTGGGTTAAACCACAGAGCCTAGGGCTTGCTGATCAAAAGGTTGGTGGTTCGAATCCCCGCAATGGGGTGAGCTCCAGTTGCTCGGCCCCTGCTCCTGCCCACCTAGCAGTTCGAAAGCACGTCAAAGTGCAAGTAGATAAATAGGTGCCGCTCTGGCGGGAAGGTAAACGGCGTTTCCGTGCGCTGCTCTGGTTCGCCAGAAGTGGCTTTGTCATGCTGGCCACATGACATGGAAGCTGTATGCCGGCTCCCTTGGCCAATAATGCGAGATGAGCGCTGCAACCCCAGAGTCATCCGCAACTGGACCTAATGGTCTGGGGTCCCTTTACTTTTGCCTATATGCATTATAACACTGTGACACCAGATGGCGCCGTTTTTTTGCCAACGTGATTTCTCATATAAAGTTTACAATGCGTTCTCCTCGAACGCTTCCTTGATGTGTCTGGATCCAGCCATTGTCTATGTGTTCAATGACACATTTCAGCCAGGCAACAACGCTCAAGGAGGATTCAAAGCAGGACTACGAAGGGGCAAGACTCTGAGAAAAGTCCTGGGGGCCAGGTATGATGATCTCTGGAACATCATCACATCTCTGTTCACAAGCAAGTTAAGCTAGGTTGAAATGTCAAAAAAATGGTAAATTCTCCTTTCCTTTTCCTGCACTGCCTCCTCTTCAGTTGCACTTGCTCCAGTTCATTTCCAGGTGCAATTCAAAGCACCACCTGTTGGGGGGTGCTATAGCTGTGGGCTTCCATGCAGTGACAGGGGCTGGGCTGGATGACCTTGTGAGGTACCTACAATGTACCGTATTTTTCGCTCCATAACGCGCACCGGACCATAACGCGCACCTCGTTTTTAGAGGAGGAAAACCAGGAAAAAAATTTTTCCCTGGTTTTCCTCCTCTAAAAAGCTGGGAGGGAAGAGAGAAAGAAGGAAGGAAAGGAAGGAAAGAAAGAAAGAAGGAAAGAAGGGTGAGAGAGAGAAGGAAGGAAGGAAGGAAGGAAGGAAGGGGGTGTGAGAGAGAGGGGGGAAGGAAGTGGTGAGAGAGTGAAAGAAAGAGAGACAAGGAAGGGGTGAAAGAGAGAGAGGAGAGAGGGAGGGAAGAAAGAGAAGGAAGGAAGGAAGGAAGGAAGGAAGGAAGGAAGGAAGGAAGGAAGGAAGGAAGGAAGGAAGGGGGTGTGAGAGAGAGGGGGAAGGAAGTGGTGAGAGAGTGAAAGAAAGAGAGACAAGGAAGGGGTGAAAGAGAGAGAGGAGAGAGGGAGGGAAGAAAGAGAGAAGGAAGGAAGGAAGG
This sequence comes from Darevskia nairensis, assembly GCA_034642065.1. Classification (NCBI taxonomy): domain Eukaryota; kingdom Metazoa; phylum Chordata; class Lepidosauria; order Squamata; family Lacertidae; genus Darevskia; species Darevskia nairensis. Next base: position 78,717 of record JAWWNI010000037.1, on the reverse strand, counting down.
AAGGAAGGAAGGAAGGAAGGAAGGAAGGAAAGAAGGAAGGAAGGAAGGAAGGAAGGAAGGAAGGAAGGAAGGAAGGAAGGAAGGAAGGAAGGAAGGAAGGAAGGAAGGGGTGAGAGGGGAAGAGAGAGAGAGAGGAAGCGGCCCTTCTCCCGCTGGCGGTGGCCACGGAGGAGGGAGAAGCAGCCCGAATTTGGGCTGCTTTCTCCTCCTCCGCTGTTCCCCCGCTGGCAGGGGCGACGGAGGAACGGAAAGCAGCCTGAATTCAGGCTGCTTTCTGTCCTCCGCTCCTCCCCCGCTGGCAGGGGCGACGGAGGAACGGAAAGCAGCCTGAATTCAGGCTGCTTTCTCGTCCTCCGCTGTTCCCCCGCTGGCAGGGGCGACGGAGGAACGGAAAGCAGCCTGAATTCAGGCTGCTTTCTCCTCCTCTGCTGTTCCCCCGCTGGCAGGGGCGACGGAGGAACGGAAAGCAGCCTGAATTCAGGCTGCTTTCTGTCCTCCGCTCCTCCCCCGCTGGCAGGGGCGACGGAGGAACGGAAAGCAGCCTGAATTCAGGCTGCTTTCCCGTCCTCCGCTCCTCCCACGCTGGCGGCTTCGCTCCATAACGCGCACAGACTTTTCCCCTTTCTTTTTAGGAGGGAAAAAGTGCGCGTTATAGAGCGAAAAATACGGTATACCACATATTAAAGCACCCTCAAAATCTGGAGACATCTCCAAAGAAAGAGTCATACCTTTCTTGCCTCTGAAGATGGAGGTTCAGAGTCCTGGGATTGGGATCCTTGGGGAATAAAAGAAAAGGAGACAATTAGGAATAAATAAAAGAGCTAGAGGGGCCATTCTTCTTCAGCTGCTGCGCGAGCCAATATTTTTGCCAACTGCAAAAGGGATAGAGAAGAAGCTCTGTTCAGTTCGAACCTATAATAATAAAAATAATATTTTTTTATTTGTACCCCGCCCATCTGGCTGGGTCTCCCCAGCCACTCTGGGCGGCCTCCAACAAATATTAAAATACATCAAAACCTACCCATAGCTGTCAACTTTCGGATTTGAAAATAAGGGATTTTTCCCAACTTTCAGATTTGAAAATAAGGGCTGCCGCGAGGGCGGTGCAATGGCACCAAGTAGCCTCGCCACCCTGCGCTCCAGAGGCTGCGTGCGAACGGGTGAGCGAAAGAGCGAGTGCGTAGACGGCAGGCAGGCTGTCTGTCTGGTTGGGCGTGAGGGTCTGGCTGCACAAGGCATGCAAGCTCCGCCCCCAGTCCGTCTCAGACTCCTTATTGGCAGCCGAGCAACGCAGCTGAGGAGCCTCCCTGGCCGGCAGGGAGGGAGAGGAGCTGCTTCCTTTGAAATCCGGGAAATTTAAGGGATATCAACAATCCGGGATAGCAGTGGGAAACGGCATTGGAATAAGGGAGTTTCCCACAAAAAAATGGGAGGGTTGACAGCTATGAACCTACCTAATTTGGATTTTCCAAAACAATGGGCATGCCCCCGCCAAGTGACTCCAGGGAGGAGGATCTGGAGCTCCCAGGAGGAACTCAGGAAAAGCCCAGAATAACCGCTGAGAATGCATCATGGGAAACCTGTCTAGGGCAGCTTCCTGTTCTTACAGGGACCTAACAGATCCCACTGAACATAATCCCTGCCTAAAAATCCAGTGCTAAAACACTCAAGTCCAGGGAAACTCGGGTACGGGGGGGGGGAAATGGCCTCTCTGCCTGGCTTTGGGGCTCTCCTCCTAGCCACGCCCTCTCTCCCTAGGCCACACCCCTTACCAGCTTGCTCCGCAACATCCTTGAGTGTTCTTGCCTATCTGGAATGTGTAACTTGAACTCTGATCATGCCTGGATGGAGGGGGGTGGGGGGTGAGTTTGTGTAGAAACTGAGCTACTACGCAAAGGGGAAAAAATTACCGTACTTTTCCATGTATAAGACTATTTTTTTTACTCTAAAATAATGTTCAAAATTGGGGCTCGCCCTATACATGGATAGTGCAGAGGGGAACTTTTCGCAAATTGGAGTCCCCCAAAATAGGGGGCGTCTTATACATGGGGGCGTCTTATACATAAAAAAATATGGTAACATTCGTTGCTCAGCCACTTTTGCCACTTGCCCTCCCACCGCTTGCAAGTGGCCCCCAGAATGTTGCCCAGCAGGAAAAATGTGGCCCTCAGGCTGGAAAAGCTCCACTGGTTAGAGGGTTGGTCTATGACCCGGGAGAACAGGGTTCGAATTCCCCTTCAGCTGTGAAGCTCACTGGTTGTGACCTTGGGCCAGTCACCATCTCTTAGCCTAACCTACCTCACAGGGTTGTTGTGAGGATGCAGTGGGGAGGAAGAGAGTCATGAGCACCGCCTTGAACTCCTTGGAAGAGGTGGTCTATCCATGTGATAAATTAAATAAACAACAAAATAAAAATAAACGCGGCCCTTGAACTTGTTTTAAAAAGGTTCCTAAGTACAGTGGGCGCTCGGATTACGAACGCGATCCGTGCGGGAGGCGTGTTCGCAACCCGTGCCGCTGCGTCTGCACACGTGCGTGAAGCAATTCGGCGCTTCTGCGCATGCGCAAAGCACGATTTAGCGCTTCTGCACATGCACGAGCGCCAAAACCCGGAAGTAACCCGTTCTGGTATAATAATAATAATAATTTATTATTTATACCCCGCCCATCTGGCTGGGTTTCCCCAGCCTCTCTGGGCAGCTTCCAACAGAACATTAAAATGCAGTAATCTATTAAACATGGTACTTCCGGGTTCGGCGCGTCCGTATCCCGCAGCGAGCGCAACCCGAGGTATGACTGTAATGCCTGACATTAAGAGAGCCTGAAATAAAATTTAAACACTTGTTGTTGATTTCTTAGCACATGGCTGCTGATATTACCTAGCCTGGAACGGCGGCATCGAATCCAAAGGAGGCTTAAGAGAAGCATCAGCAGCGCCAGAACAGCCAGGACAGCCAAGGACAGTGAGAAGTTGAGACATTTGTTGTCTTGGACTGCAGAGGAAGCTGTAAAAGGGAAAGGGAGGGAACAGGCGGACATTACTTAGCAACTGCTGTCACTGACACGGAGCAGAAGAACCCCATCATTTATATTTTGCTTCATTGTGTTACTGGAGGAGGGGTAGGGCTTGCATTCCCTGAACTGAAGAAGCAAAGCTATTCTGCAAAATCCGTACTTTCCTGAATTTTGCAATGCGGTTCCCCAGCCCAAAAATTGGCACGTCGGAGTAAAAGTGTGCATACAAAGCACATATTTGTGGAAACGATGTCTAAGAATGCAATATATGTGGGGAAATGGCTTGCCCAAAATGTGCATGCGTACTAGAGAAAAGCATGCATGAGAAGCATATGTTCGTGGAAATATCTCAAAGAAATGCAGCATATTATTTGAGGGAATTGCTTCCCCAAAAATGTGGATATTAGGAAAAATGCACACTAAAACGCTGACAAATTTCAATAAGGAATTTCTTTTAAAAATGCAAACTAATAAATGCGTGAGAGGAACTGGAGTGATGATTGGAAAAGCAAGAAGCTGTCAGAAACCAATATTGAAACATTTGTCTGTGCCTAGTTTTATGGGGAAAAGAAGGAAGAAACCACTATTGTATTTTAGTATTTTGTTGGAAGCCGCCCAGAGTGGCTGGGGAGGCCCGGCCAGATGGGAGGGGTATAAATAATAAATTTATTATTATTATTATTATTATTATTATTATTATTATTCTTCTTCGCATCCTCTGCGTAGTGCACGCGTCTATAAATTTGATGCATCGCACAGAATAATGCAAATAGAGGCCACTTCTCCTTCTCCGCCCTCTTTCGGAAATCTAGAACAGTGTTTCCCAACCTCCTCGGGGCAACGGCACACCTGTCCCACGAAAAAAATCTCGCGGCACACCACCACCACATGCACCCCGCCCCCCCCGCCCCGGGGGGGGGGCGGGGTGTCCGCGCGCCCAGGCGGGAGGGAGGGGAAGGACCCAGGCGGGCGAAAAGGGAGCGGGAGATCGGCGGGCCAGGCGCCCGCCCCCCTCCCGCGCCCAGCCCCCCGGCAGCACCTCCACCCGGCCCCGAGCGAGCCCGGTGGCACCGGCACCTCCCGCCCGTCCCCGACCGCGACCGGGGCGGCAGAGGCAGCGGGCGAAGCGCCCGGCAGCCCCGGCGAAGGCGGCGGTCGGCGAGCGGGAAGCGGAGCCGAGGCGACGCCAGCCGCCCGGACCGCCCCGGAAGCGGAAGCGGCCCAGGGCGGCACAGCAGCCGGTGTCTTCCCGCGGCACAGGAGCCGGTGTCTTGCGGCACACTCCTGTGCCGCGGCACACCGGTTGGGAAACGCTGATCTAGAACATAATAAAAACGAGAGTTAGTAGATTATTTCACATGCAGAAAATAATGAAATAATAATAATAATTTATTATTTGTACCCCGCCCATCTGGCCGGGTCCCCCCAGCCACTCTGGGCGATTTCCAACAAATATCAAAATACATCAAAATATCTCAGGTTAAAAACTTCCCTAAACAGGGCTCCCTTCAGGTATTTTCTAAATGTCAGGTAGTTGTTTATCGCTTTGACCTCTGATGGGAGGGCGTTCCACAGGGCAGGCGCCACTATCGAGAAGGCCCTCTGCCTGGTTCCCTGTAGCTTTGCTTCTCGCAGTGAGGGAACCGCCAGAAGGCCCTTGGCGCTGGATCTGTGTCCAGGCTGAACGGTGGGGGTGGAGACGCTCCTTCAGGTATACAGGACCGAGGCCGTTTAGGGCTTTAAAGGTCAGCACCAACACTATGAATTGTGCTCGGAAACGTACTGGGAGCCAATGTAGATCTCTCAGGACCGGTGTTATGTGGTCCCGACGGCTGCTCCCAGTCACCAGTCTAGCTGCCACATTCTGGATTAATTGCAGTGTCCGGGTCACCTTCAAAGGTAGCCCCACCTAGAGCGCATTGAAGTAGTCCCCTGGCATCTCCAGGTAGGACTGGGAAAAGATTTTGCATCTCAGGGGGTTGGCCTACACATGACCCTTGAGGTCCCTTCCAGAGCTACAATTCTACGATTCTTTGATTCTATGGCTTAGCATAATGCAGCTTCCTCTGTTCCTAAGAACCAACACGTGAAGATGACCAGCCAATTTTGTTGACGAGGGCAGAGGGTGACATGCCACACCACCACTCACCCACAGGGAATTCGGCATTCATCCTGACAGCGGCGCCCGAGGAGTTGAACCTGACCTCACACGTGAAATTTGCAGCGCTCGCGTTCAGATCCACGGGGATGTGAAGGACACTGACGAACGTCCAAGAATTGCGGTTGCTTCTCGCCAGCAGTCTCTCTGGCCGGAGGTGTCCGGGAACGTCCCAGGACACTTGGACGAAGCTGGAAGCGCCGTGGACCACGCAAGCCATTTCGTTGCTCTGCAGGAATGGAGACGCTTCACGCAGAGCGGGTTGCAAAACCATCACCCAGGTGCTCTGGGTGTAGCTATCTGTGAGAGTTGCAGGGAACGAAGCAGGGAGTTCAGGAAACGGCAACAATGCGGTTCTACAACCGAAAAAGTGTGGGCTGTACAAAAGGAGAGAGCTACTCCCCTTGCTTGCTGTGCTCTCCAACCTGGTGCCATGCGCCAGGAGGCAGCTTCACCTGCTGAACAGCAGCCTGAAGGGGGAGAAGGCGCAGTGGCTCCACCTGCAGCTGATCAACCTTCAAGGACACTGATGAAAACCAGCTGGCTTCAGCCTTCTTAAGCAGAGCTTCCAGCAGCAGTCAGATGCTGGAAACCAGGGGTGGCCAACTCCCAGGAAACTGCGATCTACTCACAGAGTTAAAAACTGGCGGTGATCTACACCCTTTTGGGGGGTTTGGGTCAAAGTTGTTGAGTTTTTTCAGGGAGGAGGTAAAATGTTGAGCTTTTTTTAGGGGAGCCACAGTTGTTCAGCTTCTTTGGGGGGAGCCAATAATCTACCCGTGAACTACCACAGTCGTCCAGTGATCTACCGGTAGATCACGATCAACCTGTTGGACATGCCTGCTGTAAACAATGCCTGTAGGCCCAATCTTGCGGCTTCCTGCTCGTCTTGATCCTTGACCCCAAGATAATCGGATTCCCTGACCCCTGGACTCTCTGGACATGCTGTTTGCCTGACCCTAAGACTGGACCTGACTTCGGATGCTGAGTCTGCCTCCAGGCAAACACACCTCAAAGACGCTTCTGGTTGTCTGGCCTCCCTGCTCTACTGAGCTCTCTTTCCCCCCCCCCCAAAAAATTTATTGGTTTTTACAATTTTTAAGCACATAACATATCGGTTAAACTTCCATACTTCCCCCCTCTCACTGTGGGAAGCTACATTCATCCCCCTCTCTCACAAGGGTAGGCATAATCATAAAACATTTAACCTTAATAGCATTATTAGTATCATTGCTTGGGCCTGGGGTCCTATTCTCTGGGCCAGGCATTCCTTCGTCCTTTATTTCATATTTCGGTTGACTTCCCTCCACTGAGCTCTCCACCTGGTCGCTCAGCAATGAGACTAAGACACCTGCCCATTTTCCACCTGCCCTTCTCCCACACCCAACAACTCCCTCTTTCTTTACACCTTACCCACCCCTCACAGCTTGCCCTAAGCCCCTCGTCACACAGATTTCTCAACCCCTCTTAAAGGAAGTAGGAAGTGCTTCACAGAGCAGCTTGCTAAGGCGCTGTGTGAACCACCTTCCCCCTCCATTAAACAGTTCACTTGGGTCCCCTGCCACCCCACACTGCTTCTTCACTCACTTGCTGTACATCTCACTGTTGTCGGTGTGGCCACCTATTGGTGGCCATGCAAACTGCAGCGTGATGACAGCCTTATATTTTTTATGTATATAAGAAGATTGGGGAAAGGGTGCATCAAAATGCATATATGTGATAATAGCATAAAAACCCCATCGTGGAATGCTCTCCCCAGGGAGGCATGCCTTGTGCCATCCAGCTTCAGGCACCAGGCAAAGGCTTTTGGCTTTTCCCAGGTGATCAATCCCTTTTCAAAGGGAACTCTAGGGACTCTCCCCAAAACAATATGCAAACTGAAATGCCCCAGTCTCCAAAATTCACACTTCTTTGAATTTTGTACTGCATTTCTACAAGCAAAACATTTGTGTTAAAAAATGTGTATTTGAGGGTGAAAGCATGCACAAAAACGTATTGCTATGAGGCAATAATGTACAAGCATTAACTTCCTTAGGGGAAGTTACATGCAAAAATATGTGTGTTAGGAGAAAAAGACACTAAAATGCTGATGAATCCTCATTGGGACTTGCAGCCGAACCTTGGAAGTCAAATGGAATCTGTTCCAGAAGTCTGTTCAACTTCCAAAACTTCCTGCAGCCAATCGGAAGCCCCATTGGACGTTTGGCTTCCAAAAACAGTTCACAAACCGGAAGAGTCACTTCCGGTTTTGCGGGGTTCGGGAGCCAAAACGTTAAACTTGCAGCGTTCGGGATCCAAGGTACGACTGTATTTCCAATAAAAACAAATTACAAACAAGGCAACTGAACTTAAAACAGATGGATAGGTTTGCCCACTGTTAGAAAGGAGACAGTATAGGCTATGAACTGAGAAAGAGGACCGTGGTGGTAGAAGAGACTCAATACCGCTCACACACCAAAGCTGTCTTTTTGCTTCCTTACCTCCAACAACCAGCAAGGAGCCATTGCTGAAAGTCAAGGTGGGGTTTCTCTTTGCGCACATATACAGGCCAGAATCTTCCTTTCGGACCTCGGTGATGGCCAAGACCAGATTTTTTCCTTCTGCCTCGCAAGCAAACCTGCCTCCATCTCCCTTCTCTGAGCATTTCTTAATTAAAAGGGGTGCTCCATCCTCTCTCCTTTTATACCAGCTGAACGACAAGCCTTTGTCTTCCACGCTTTCTGTAGAAAAGCACTCAAGTTGGGCTGGGCTCCCGGTATCTACAAAATGGAACGGCTCCATCTGATACAATAAGAGTAACTGGACTGGTAATACTGCTGAGAGAGGGGGGAAATGATGAAAGAGGGAACGTTGCAGTAGGGTCTTGTCTCCTTTCACACAAAGGGAGATTCCCTAATGAGCCAAAGCAAAATCCTAAGTATAGAAATAATAATAATAATAATAATAATAATAATAATAATAATAACAATAATTTATTATTTGTACCCCGCCCATCTGGCTGAGTTCCCCCAGCCACTCTGGGCGGCTTCCAACAGAATATTTAAATACAATAACCCATTAAACATTAAAAGCTTCCCTAAACAGGGCTGCCTTCAGATGTCTTTTAAAAATAGGATAGCTGCTTATTTCCTTGACCTCTGACGGAAGGGCGTTCCACAGGGCGCGCGCCACTACCGAGAAGGCCCTCTGCCTGGTTCCCTGTAGCTTTGCTTCTCGCAGTGAGGGAACCGCCAGAAGATTTGTTTTGTTTTTAAGCAGTTCTTCTGCATAGGCTATGACTGTAAGAAATCTATATGTCTTGTGGATTCTCAAGACTAACAGATTTATTTTGGCATAAGGGTTTGTGGACTACAGTTCATGAAATGCTTGAAGTGTTATACTCGGAGAGGGGAAGATGAGAACAGAGAAATCTGAAGAGTGGGGTGAAAAGGTAATGAAATGGAAGAGTTAGTCTATTGCTTTTTGATGCAAAGCTCAAATAAATACAAGATAAACTGACCTTTCACAACAGCAGCAATATGAGATAACATAATCTTACTAGTTGTGCTCCAGTAATTCTCTTTGTAAACCACTTTTGGCTTTTAAAAAAACCATCAAGTGGTATATAAATCTTATGAAATCAAATAAATAAACGATTTAACAGCTAGTAGGGGAGAGAGAACCCTTGTCTCAACCGAGTCCTAAACTAACAGGATCAAATTTACTGATGTATTCCAGTTCACACCGGAGCTACACATTAAATAAGTAAATACAGTCTTTGGTTGGAGAACGGTAACTTTCAGGCTTGCGGCAGAGTATCCTGGGAGAACATTCAACACACACACACCCTGGGTCGTCCGTCCCCCATCGTCCCCCCCCCACCTCCAGATGAAGAATTAAATGATTCAGATGAAACGCGCAAGTCATTACCTGCGCAGATCAAAACGAGGCACTGCGGGAACTGCATCTCAAGTCGTCAGCTGCGCCCTGGAGCCCCGAGCCAGCGTTTGAAACGGCAACGTCGAGAAAAAGGGTCTGACCCCATTTCCTTTGTGAAGAAACCCAGCCTCTGCGTGGGTGGTATAGTTTGAGACCAGGTGGCAGAACGGAATAACAGTGTGGCTTCGCAAGCAGTCATTTGCTGAACGTAGATCGGTTCCAGGGCTTGGATGCAGTCAGTGCCGGATTTACCGTATTTTTCGCTCCATAACGCGCACCGGACCATAACGCGCACCTAGTTTTTTGAGGAGGAAAGGGGGAAAGCCCCCCTTTTTGAGGATCAGTTCAAAGTTGTGCATCTTCTTTTGGAAGAAGAAAAGCCCCATTTGCAAAAGGATCAGCTCAAAGTTGTGCTGCTGTTTTTGCAAAGGAGAAAAGACCCATCTGCAAAAGAAGCAGCTCAAAGTTGTTGTGCTGCTGCTTTTGCAAAGGAGAAAAGAAAAGCCCCAGTTGCAAAAGGATCAGCTCAAAGCCCTTTCTACAGTTTCCAAACAGATAATCTAATCAGCCAGTCACATGTTGCTGGGGAAACCAACAGCCTCCTCTGCAGGAGGACCTTATCTCTCTTCCCGATCTCTTTCTCTCTGCAGCGACCTTATCTCTCTTCCCGATCTCTTGCTGATCAGCTGTAAAGCGGCAGCCTTTCAACACCCCCTTCTCTCTTGGTAAAAGAAAAAGCTCGATCTTCTTTTGGTCCCTGGGCAATTCAGCTCCAGGGACCATGCATTCACTCCATAACGCGCACAGACTTTTTCCCTTCCTTTTTAGAAGGAAAAAAGTGCGCGTTATGGAGCAAAAAATACGGTACGTATAAGCTAAACAAGCTATAGCTTAGGGCCCCACTCTCTTGGGCCCCCCCCCCAAAATAAATGGAGGAAAAAACTGGATTTCCCAGTAGTGGTGTATGGAAGTGAGAGCTGGACCATAAAGAAGGCTGATCGCTGAAGAATTGATGCTTTTGAATTATGGTGCTGGAGGAGACTCTTGAGAGTCCCATGGACTGCAAGAAGATCAAACCTATCCATTCTTAAAGAAATCAGTCCTGAATGCTCACTGGAAGGACAGATCCTGAAGCTGGGGCTCCAATACTTTGGCCACCTCATGAGAAGAGAAGACTCCCTGGAAAAGACCCTGATGTTGGGAAAGATGGAGGGCACAAGGAGAAGGGGACGACAGAGGACGAGATGGTTGGACAGTGTTCTCGAAGCTACCAACATGAGTCTGACCAAACTGCGGGAGGCAGTGGAAGACAGGGGTGCCTGGCGTGCTCTGGTCCATGGGGTCACGAAGAGTCGGACACGACTAAACAACATTTCCAAAATATAAGATAGAAAACAAATAAAATAAAACCTACATACAGCAACAGGGTTTTGTGTTGTGCATGCTCCTGTGATTTAAGTCATGGGCCCCGCCTGCTAGCCTGCTCCCTAAAATATCACCTGTTTGCTCATTTCTATATATAGGGTGCCTACATTCTGCAGGGACTGGTTGCATGGCAACATGCGCAAACGGCTTTAGATACCTATTAGGTCCATAAGTTACTATGTAGCATATATTCAACACAAAAACCAGTGTCAATTTGATGTTGACAAAGGACAGCTGGACATATAAAGGGCCCCATTACCTTCAGTAGCTTAGGGCCTCATCAAACCTAAATCCGGCCCTGGATGCAGCAAAGGCTTTGGGTCTTGCAATTCGCTGGGCCGCAGCACGGAACGGATGCCAACACTAGTTGGGGTGGGGTAGGATTCTGTCTCCCCAGTAGGGATGGGGGGGATTCAATTCAATTCACAGTTGAAGGCAAATCTATCAAAGTCACAATATCTGGAACCAGGTATCTGGAAGACAGCTGTCTTTCAATATTTGCCCTTGTCGTGAATTTCGCTTTGTAGTTCAGTTAAATAATACTTACAAAAATGCATACATTGGGAGAGGGGGGTGAAGGCGTTTTTTTAAATTAACAAATTACCGGTAATTAAAAGTATGGATTATTTTTTATGATTGGGTCAAATTCAAGGCTGCGCTCTTCCAATAGTTCTGCTTGCCAGATAGGAACAATTCTTCCCTTGCATGCTGTCTTGGGGTGGGGTTCCCTAACCCCCTTGAGGTAATTTTGGGGGGGGGCACAGGGGGGAGGGCTTCCACTTATGGGCCTCATTAAGTGAATCCCACCCATTACACTACTATAAAATGGTGGTGGTGATGATTTGCACTTATTAGTCAATTTTATATGAGAAGCAACATACAAAAAACAGTACCTACAGAGTTAAAGCTAAAACACATTCATATTTATATGAAAAGGGAGGCCTAAAACATCCTATTCACTGAAGGAGGCCACAGATAATTTAATAGCCTGGTGGGAAAAATGTGTTTTCTTTGCCTAGCACCTAAAATGGGTAGTGGGAATTTATCTTCTTGTAAACTGCTTTTGATAGGGTGTTCTGTTTTGTTTATAATCAAGCAATGTATAAATTTTATTAGATACTAGTTGAATTCAGCCCGTTGATAACGGGCGCTAGCGGGGGCAAGCGGGACCCGAGGCGCGGAGGCGCCTGGGTGCGGAGGCGGCCGGCGGCGGCCGAGGCGGAGGTTGCGGGGCGGCGTCCTCGTCCTCCTCGCCGCCGCTGCCTCCAGGCCGGGTCGGCCGTCCTCTTCCTCCTCCTCGGGGCTCCGAGCGGCTCGCGGGGCCCCGGCGCGCCCTGCTCCCCCCACTTCGAGCGCGCTCCGCGGCGCCCGCCAGCGCCCACCTCGCCGCCCCTCCGCAGGAGCAGCAGCGCCAGGGCGAGCTGGTTGCCCGAGGCCCCGGCGTTGCCGCCACGGCCTGGCCCGGGCTCCTCGTTCTCCTCGCTGCCGTTGCCTCCAGGCCGGGCCGGCCGTCCTCCGGCGGGGCTGTGAGGGAGGCGGGCGGGCGGCCGTCACTTCCTGTCCGCTGGCCAATCCCTGCGTCCGCGTGTGACATGCGCAGAGCGCACTTCCGTGACACACGGAAAAGCAGGGACACTTCAAGATTATTATATAGGATAAAGTAGCTCTGAAGCGTTTGTTGTTATCGTTTACAACGACCGATTTGTTTATAGCAAATAACTCACGGCAGATCCATACAGTTGAAGCACCTGATGTTTCCCAAAGAATCACCCTTGCAGAGCTATAATTCCCAGCACCTAAAAAAACAACACTACAGTTCCCAGGGTTCTTTGGAGGAAGTAATGCACTTGAAATGTGCATTTGGCATGCTTCAAAGATCCCTCTGGCGCCCCCCCCCCCAAATTTCCCAGAGTTGTCAACCTTTTCCCAAGCCTCTGCGGGGCTCGCTCTCCTCCCGCGGAGGCTTGGGAAGGAAGCTGCACGCCCGCCAGCCATATGGTTGACAGGGCGCAGATGGCGGGCGTGCAGGAGGGAAAGGGGAGGCCACCGGCAAAACCGCGCAGCTCCCCCACTCACTGGGGTGCCCCTGAGAGGCTGGCGCCCTGGCGCAACGCACCAGTAAACCCAGTGGGAAAGACGGCTCCGATTCCAGCCTTGATCTCGCTCTCCAGAAAGCACTGTGCCAGGGGTGATGGCATTTGTACCACCTTTCTTTTACAGCCAGCTATGACGCAAGGCAACATAGCTGAACTTTCCCCTGTGTTTTGCTTTCTTCCTTGCAGGGGATGCAAAGCAAAAAGCAAGACGTATACTTAGGAGGAAGATCCCTCAGGGAACTGACACCCTCTTTTCTTTTCAAAGATATACTGCTTCTTGTTTGGGTGGATGGCTTAAATGATCAGCCCAAAGCCTTTGGGCAGTCCGCGTTTGGAAAACATGAAATGATATTTGCACAGTGTTATTACTGTTAATGAGGTTGCCGTTTTTAATTTATTAAGGGGTTATATTAAATTGTTATTAAAAGTATTAATAGATAAACGAGGCATGCATTAGGCTAGACATTAGGCCAGGGTTGGGCAACTAGTGGCCATAGGGGTGGCAGAAAGAGAGGGCGGAAAAAAGGCTGGGAGAGAAGTGGCTGAAGAAGAGAGAAAGAGAAAGAAAGGATTGGAAGCAAACAAACCAAGCTCAGTCTCCTTTGTGAGGCTGTCCTTGACCTTTCTTCGTTCCATTTCAGTTATGCAGAAGTACGTTTCAACAACCCAAATGTGGTCAGACTGGACTAAACCAGTGTCCTGGTTAACAGTTTGCCTTTTTTTTTGCGGAAGAAGGGAAGAGGCAAAGAAAGAAAACACATCTCAGAATTTAATATTATTTTTTACGTGCTAAGTTTTAGACGGCTCAACTCCAACTCAACTCATTTTATTTCGGCTTTAAGCCCATAGACATAACAACCAAAAACAGAAACAGCACAGTCTGGTTTACAATTGCTAACAGTAAAATTGATTAAAAGGGATACTCAATTGAATAAAATATGATAAAAATTAAATTAAAATTTCAAGCTGTATATAACAATCCATTGCGTTTCTTAAGTGTCAGAACTGATGTCAGAAATTTTGCCATATGTAGGGTTATAATCGAGTCTCTTCCAAATACTCCGGTAATTTTTGAGTTAATGGAAGTAATAGAGTCTTTCGGGCGGCAGAATACAAGGGGCAGACAAACACTATGTGATGAAGAGATTCAATCGAACGGTTATCACAGGCACATAAGACCGAAACTTGGCCCCTAGAAAATCTATGAAAAAGGACGTTTGAGGGGAATACATTAAACCGTGCTTTAATAAAAGCAAAATGATGACTAGCAACAGAAAGAGTTGATAGATAGGCTGGTACTTGAAGTGGGGGTACAATGCCCAGAGATCTCGGTGAGCATGTCCCCCCGCCCAGCATAACATTGCGTTGCAACTCAATATCATCCAATCTTTGAGAGATGGTATTTTTTTGCTGTATTTAAATCTTGATTCAGCATTTCTAAGGGCGAAATTCCAATAAGCAAAAGTTTGGCGTGAATCTTACCAGCCCAGGGACTTATGAATTCATCGCGCCATAAGCATTGGGCCAGATAATATTCAGGTAATCTGTGCCAGAGTGTTAACCAATAGATAAAAAACACGCTTCCACAGGAGCGTCTCCAAGGAAGACATCCTCAGTTCCACGCATATGGCCGCATTGCTCACACAGGTGGGGACTTTCAGGAGACGACGGAGGAATTGGCTTTGTAGGGATTCAAGAGAGGAGAAATTTGCCAAGGCAGCCCATAGTGGTGCCGCATAACTTAGCGTGTTAACTATTCTCGACTTATAGACCATCAATCCCGAAGGCACATGAAGGGCACCGTTTTAGACGGCTTGTATTAAACGCAACCTTTTTCATTACAGTACCCGGTAGGGCTTCTAGCAACTCTGTGCCTCTCAGGGGGTGAGAAACATTTTTGTGGGGGTTGTGGGTTGCATTCCCTTCAGTCTTTTTTTTGGGGGGGGGTCATCTGTTGGGTGGGGGTGCACATTCTGCTGCAATAAAATGAAAGGGTCTCTCCATGAATCCATGGTGAAAAAACTGCTTGTTATACTCCTATAGGTGTGAGTCTTCCCTCCCCTAGATTGACATTCCTTTTGTGAACCAAATCAACACTGCTATCTCCAACATGCAACAAATCTAAACCAGACCAGCTTTGCTTCAGAAGCAACAAGATAAAAAATAAAGTCTTAACGGCACAATATTTCCCTGACGAAGAACCCTGTGAGATCAGAAAGCTTGCGGAACTTTTTTGTTTGTTTGCATTTATTAGACGTACAGGAAGTGCTTTTATTATCTCATAATGTTCCAAATTTAGTTGCCATTTCCAGAGTTACAGACCCGGAGCTTGCGCCCTTTTTCCGCGTCGGAAGAGCCTCCCTGGGCGGGAGCAGTCGCCACGGCGCCGCTCAGCGCATGAGGAGGCTGTGCTTGGGCCCGTCCACCCTCTCCAGCTTCTCAAAGTGCTTGCGAGCGTTGCGGATGTTGATTAGGGTGGCGGCGGAAGGTATGGAAGGGTCGGACATGACGACCATCACGTAGGTGTTGGAGGTGAAGATGTCGATGAAGGCGGCGAAATTCGAATTGCGCACTTCCATGCTCTGGAAGGAGGCGGCCAGTTTGCTGCAGCTCAGTTTGAACTGTTTGATGATATTGCTGATTTTCTCGAACCGGTGGATATCGCGCTGCTCTTTGCACTGATAGTGGGAAATCACCAGGAAAGTCGCCCGCTCGAAAAGAAGGACCTCGTCCGCTTCAATGATCTGTGCAAAATTCCTCAGGTTGGTCTCCAGCTGCTGGACGTTGGGGATCAGCTGGTAGACTATGCTGGACCAGGCCTTGTAGAGAGTTTCATCCCAGATGGAGGTGCGGAAGCAGGCGCACTCCAGCGGGCGCGACAGCCGCTTCAAATCCTCCTCCCTCTCCTTGAAAATCATCTCGCGCTGGTCCTCCTGGACCAAGTCCATCTTGTGGACCAGGCAGAAGACTTTGGCATCGGGCGAGTTCTGCAAGATGGCCTCCAGGCACGACTGGTAGTAATGCATGTCCTTCTCCAGCTCCCGACTCTCGACGTCGAAGACATAAATCAGGACCTCGACGTTGCGGAAGATGTTGTCCCTCTGGCTGGTGAAGTAGTTCTCCATGAAGGTGTCCTGGCCGCCGCAGTCCCAGAGGTTGAGGACCAGGTTGCCCAGGAAGCGGACGTGCGAGTGCTCCACGTCGATGGTGGCGCCCAGTCGGCGGGTGTCGCGGGCGATGTAGTTGGCAAAGATGATGGACCTTGTTATAAGAATATTAAGGTCATATAAATAAATATATATATATAATTAAATGTTCATAACTACAGTACAGTGATCCCTCGACTTACGAAGTACTCGACTTCTGCATTTTTCGAGTTGCGAGGGATCCAAACGGCTGCCACGTCCGAATTTTTTTGACTTCAGAAAGGAAATCGCGGCCATTTTAGATGCGGTTTCCTCGACTTGAAGGGACCCAGGTGGCGTTGTGGGCTAAACCACAGAGCCTAGGGCTTGCTGATCAGAAGGTCAGCGGTTCGAATCCCTGCGATGGGGTGAGCTCCTGTTGCTTGGTCCCAGTTCCTGCCCACCTAGCAGTTCGAAAGCACAAATTGCAAGTAGATAAATAGGTACCGCTCCAGCGGGAAGGTAAACGGCGTTTCCGTGTGCTGCTCTGGTTCGCTAGAAGCAGCTTTGTCATGCTGGCCACATGACCCGGAAGCTGTACGCCGGCTCTCGGCCAATAATGCAAGATGAGCGCCGCAACCCCAGAGTCGGACACGACTGGACCTAATGGTCAGGGGTCCCTTTACCTTCCTCGACTTGCAAAGTTTTTTCGACCTACGAATGTGCTCTCCCAATGCATTCCTATGGGGACTCGACTCAATGTTTTCGACCTACGAAGATCCCGTCGGAACGGATTATCTTCGTAAGTCGAGGGACCACTGTATATATAAACCACGTCTGAAACCCCACAGATTAGGCCCAGAACAATTTCGCTGAAAGGTCAAAGTGGGAAATCTCCCCATTGTCTCTTTCCTCAGAAATCCTGTCCTCACAAATCCTGTCTTAAGGGCACATTCAAGATATGAACAGGGTGTGAGCCTGTGACCTAGATTCAGGAATTAGTAGTTATAATAACTAAAAGAGTGGCCAAACCCAGACAATCCAATCAGGTGACCTGGCAGACAGGAAGAAACCACACACCCAGATTTTCGCCCCTTCTCTGGATGTATTCTGAGGGTGGTCTTGGGCCACACCCCTTCTGTGATCAATGTGTGATGTTTCTGGGGGTGGTCTTGGACTCCAGGGCGGGCAGTTTAAAATGTCTATATAAGGGCCTGCATGCATGGCTCGGGGTCCCTCCTCCCTCCTGTGGGTGCGGGGAGCACCCTGTTGCAACAGCTTTTAATAAACTAGCCGCCTTGCTTTCTGTTAGAGCTCTGGCCTGGTCTCTGTCCTTTCTGCGCAGGCAGGGGTTTCAAAATAACGTCCTGCCGGCGTGTTTTGGACTACAATTCCCATCATCCCTGACCACTGGTCCTGCTAGCAAGGGATCATGGGAGTTGTAGTTCCAAAACATCCGGAGGGCCGCAGGTTGGGGATGCCTGGATGGGATCATTTCCCCTAAAAACAGACCTCATGCTCGTTTTGCCGGAGCCGCTCTTGCCCATCAGGAGAACCTTCTTCTTCATGGCTGCGTTTGGCATCACACGCCCGGGGAGAATCGGCGGGGGAGACGCGAGCGACCTCTTCCCGGGTGTCGCTGGAGGGTCAGGTGACTTCAGGGCGAACGGCCAGCTTGAGAAACTCCTCTGCGGCTGCGCGGCTCCCTCCCCTTATTCCCTCCCACCACGGGCTCGTTTGTTTCCCGCCTTCTCTTCCCACCCCTTTTGCTTTCCCCGCCAGCCAATCCGCAGCTCCCGTGGGGTTCGAGCGTCTCCGCTCCCTCCTCCTGATTGGCTCCCCGCCCCATGGCCCGTCCTCATACGATGGAGAAAGCCAATCCAGGTGGTGGCGCTGCTATGGTCCATTTTTCACCACGGGAAACCGCCACCCTCTTTCGCGGTGCACTCTGGGGGTGGTAGTCCGCCAGCCGGCAAACCTGCGCTGGGTTCCTTTGGGGCTCTGACAGCTCGAGGACTACAAAGCCCTGAATGCACCCCGGCGCAATAGGAATCTCTATAAGTAATGCTCCCTGCAACTCTGGCTCAGTGCCGCAGAGAAGCCTGGAGAAACAGGATCAGGTGAGAGAGCCGGCGGGGAAGGGTAGCAATTCTTTCCTTCGTATTCCCTTATAATGCGATATTATAAAATCAACAGGGAGCCTTAAAAAATAGCAGTTATTTAAGGTGCCACAAGACTCCTTTGTTGATTTACCTGCAATAGACTTATCACGGCTACCCCACTGGAAACTGCATTTATTACCCACCCGAAGTCTGCGTGTGTATTACCCAGCCTAGACGCGGGGGGAGGGGGGACCCATCAAAGAGCGGAGAAAGAAGGCAAAGGGGTTCATTAAACAGGAATGGGCGGGGTGGACTCCCGGTTTCTCTGCAAACGTGAGTGTCGTTAGGACATTGTTGCCAATGCAAGTCACTAGTCCTCAAGGGGTTTTGCTATCTTACCTTCCAACACATACCTGAAATAGTGTAGTGGCAAAATCACAAGTCTTTTCGTGATAGTCAAAACCATGGCCCCTTTCTAATACAATGCAATAATAATAATAATTAATAATAATAATAGATGCATTTCAATGATCAATGCAGATCTCCAGGTTTTGCCTTTCGTTGGAATTTACAGTTTTTCTGTGCACATACTTGGGAAATGATTTGGAGTGCTCCAGTATCTTCTTTCAGGGTGATTTAAGTTGTGCTTTTCTTGAAGTTCCATTGTACGTAACAGAATGTGTACGCCTTTTTCTTGAAACAGAAGCATCTCATGTTCTCAGTGTTCGTAAATGCTCAACTTTCACCCCCCGAGCACCCTCTCCTTGGCTCCCTGGTATGGTCCAGAGCTTAGGGCGAGGAAACAAGCTGAAAGATGACTCAAGTTTAATGTGGAGGAAAACTCAGGTGGAATGCAATCAAATGCTCCTCGCTGAGCCTATCTAGTGGCAGTGAAGGCGGCAAAGAAGGCATACTTTGCTGCCTCCGTTGCATCCTCATTGTGCCACCCAGCAAAGCTTTTTCCAGGTGGGGGGACTTTTACAGTCTGGCCAGAAGTGGCAGAACCGATCTTAGCTCGCTGTGACTTGTTTGCAAAGAATTTTGAGGATAAAATTGCTTGCATCCCCCAGGATTTTGACTCTGCTGTTACAGCAGATGAATCTCAAGGGGTGTCCAAAGCACTGTCTTGTCCTGTTGCGTTGGATGAGTTTCAGATAGTAAAACTCAAAAATGTTGACAATGTGCTTGGATCGGTCAGCTGAGGTGATTAATGCCTCCTTGTGAGAGGGGTGGTCCCTGCCTGCTTAAGTACATGGTGATGAAGCCACTCCTTTCAAGAAACCCTCGCTGGATACAGAAAAATCTTAAGTAACTACAAACAAGTTGCCAACCTCCCCTCATTGAGCAAGGTTTTGAGTGGGTTGTCGCGGACCAGATCCGGGGGCTCTTCGAGGAGACAGATTTTCTAGATCCATTTCAGTCGGGGTTCAGGCCAGGTCTTGGCACAGAAACTGCTTTGGTCACCCTGCATGATGACCTCTGTCAGGAGACAGACAAGGGAAATGTGTCCCTGTTAATTCTCCAGGACCTCTCAGTGGCTTCCAAACCATCGACCATGGTATCCTTCTGGA
Organism: Darevskia nairensis; assembly: GCA_034642065.1. Classification (NCBI taxonomy): domain Eukaryota; kingdom Metazoa; phylum Chordata; class Lepidosauria; order Squamata; family Lacertidae; genus Darevskia; species Darevskia nairensis. Next base: position 59,307 of record JAWWNI010000037.1, on the reverse strand, counting down.
GCAGCTGTCCGAGTTGGGAGTTAGAGGAGGGTGGCGCCACTTTGCGGTGGTTCCAGACCTACTTGGAGGATCGTTTTTGCGGTTGTGTAGCAGTGGGCGTGCTAGACCGTTGTCATACCTCGGTAATGGGATGGATGCTCAAACTGAAGCTCAATCCAGATAAGACTGAGGGACTGTTAGTGGGTGGTTCCCTAAACAGGATGGCTGGGAGGCTGCCTGCTGTTGATGTGGTTGCACCCTCTCTGAAAAAGCGAGCATGTAGCTTGGGAGTACTTCTGAATCCTTCGCTGTCACTTGAGGCTCAGGTAGTCTCCATGGCACACAGTAGCTATCGTCAGCTTTGGCTGGTGGCCCATCTGCGCCCCTATCTGGACAGGAATAGCCTAACTCTTTTTTAAAAATATATAATCTATATATTGAATTTTCCAATACAAATCACAGCAAATCACATTGAAATTATTCCCAATTACATTTCAAATTACAATCCAAATTAATTATACAATTCCCAATTAAAAGAGACATTCCAATTATGCCTAATTATTATAATAATTTTTTTATATATGGACTTCCCATGCCTCGGACGCCGGAGCTTCCCTGATCACCTCCATCAATTGCTTTTCAAAATTATTTCCAATATTTCCACAGCCGCTGATATGTGCCAGCAAGCAGGCTAAATTATAATAAACAATGTCTCTGTGTGGATGAGGTCGATAGGAATAGCCTAACTCAGGCATTGGCAACCTCCGGCCCATGGAGGCCGTTTAACCGGCCCATGAGCCGCCCACTCAGTAAGTCCCCCGCGCGCTGTGCTAAACTGGCGCAGTGCGGCGCAGGGACTCGCTGAGTGGTGCCAGAAATGCCGTCTGCGCATGTCCGCGATGCCGGAAACCGCGTCTGCGCAGAAGCGATTTTTGGCGTCTGAGCATCCTAACCTTGCCCGCAGGGTGGATTTGATTTAAATCAAACTGATTTAAATCACAATTTAAATCACGATTTAAATCACTAGTCAGTAAGGCTCAGGGTGGATAAAAATCAACGATTTTTTTTAAAAAAAAATTAATCAAAAAAATACGATTTAAATAAAAAAAATCTGATTTTTTGATTTTTTTAAAAAAAAATCATTGATTTTTATCCACCCTGAGCCTTACTGACTAATGATTTAAATCAGTTTGATTTAAATCAAATCCACCCTGCTTGCCCGTCATCTTCGCCAGTTCAGCATGTATTTGTGTTCTCATTTTGTATTTTTATGTTGTGAACCGACCTGTGATCTTCGGATGAAGGGTGGTATACAAATTTAATAAATAATAATAGCAACAATAACTTGGGAGCATGCAGGGGCTAAAAAGTTCCCTTATCAAGCTGGTTAGATGGATGCTGGAAATGGAGATTCTGATGCAGAAATAGTATCGGGTCTTGGACACCCCCCGTGACCTGAACCACCACACTGTTGTGTATCTGTAAAATTAAAATTTGTTGCTCCATCCATGTTTTGCCCCTGGCTCAACCCAGTACTCTCATGAGACTTCCCAGAAGGTCTCGCATCAGGAAGGGTAGCCCTGAGACCAAAAGTGGCTCCCTACCCCTGTATTAAGGGACCCAGGTGGTGCTGTGGGTTAAACCACAGAGCCTAGGGTTTGCTGATCAGAAGGTCGGTGGTTCGAATCCCCGCGACGGGGTGAGCTCCTGTTGCTCGGTCCCAACTCCTGCCCACCTAGCAGTTCGAAAGCACGTCAAAGTGCAAGTAGATAAATAGGAACCGCTCTGGCGGGAAGGTAAACGGCGTTTCCGTGTGCTGTTCTGGTTCGCCAGAAGCGGCTTAGTCATGCTGGCCACATGACCCGGAAGCTGTACGCCGGCTCTCGGCCAATAAAGCGAGATGAGCACCGCAACCCCAGAGTCGGACACGACTGGAGCTAATGGTCAGGAGTCCCTTTACCTTTACCTTTACCCCTGTATTAGAGCAAATGGATGGGATGGGGGAAGGAGACCCCTATAGGAGGGAACAGAGTGGAGCTAGGACCTCCTGGGTTGGGTTCTTGCTTAGAACTCCTAAGAAAGTTCACCCCATGTTGTGCAATTGCCTTGGGTGTAGGCTGCCTTCTGTTGCTCTAGAGATTATGCCACCTTCCTTGTGTGTAGACATATCACAATGTGTGTGGGTGCCTTGCCTTGTGTAATTCCATGGAGGTGTGCTTCTCTTTTCCAGATAGAAGGATGAGCCAGAATGGAGAGGAGGCGGCGGCAGCCACATACAGAGACCAGTTTGTGGGGTTCTTCCCCCAAGTTGTGAAGGATCTGACAGAAGACGACCTCCACAACGCGGAGGTGTCTGATGCTGTCGCCAGGCTGAAGAAGGTGACGACGTGAGCTTGATTGGAAAGGCTTTTAATGGAAACTTGAAGCTGGTGGTTGCCAACATGGTGCTCGTGGGCACAGTGGCCTTCTTCAGGTCTTCCTCTGCTTGTCCACAAAGCCTCTGAGCCCCCCACTCACTGCCCCCTTGGTCATGAGATATAGAGGGTCATCACCTCTCTTGAGAAAAACAGAGCTGAAGAAGGAAGTTGGGAGAGTGATGTTCTTTCCCACTTGCTCTTTTGGCTCTATGGGCTTTTTGTTCAACTTTGTCCCACTTTGACACACATCCATTAGAAAAAGTAAAGTGTGTGTGTGTGTGTGTGTGTGTGTGTGTGTGTGTGTGTGTGTTTTGTGCATGTTCTTTCTGGGAGAGTGACCAGAAGGGGGCTGTCTATGCCAGACACCCAAAAATCCAAATATATCTTTATGTGATCCCTGACTGGTTGGGACATGATGATCTAAGACAGGGGTGGCCAACTCCCAAGAGAAGAGACTGTGATCTACTTACAGAATTAAAAACTGGCAGTGATCTACCCCCTTTTGGGGGGTTCAGGTCAAAGTTGTTGAGCTTTTTTTAGGGAGAAGGAAAGTTTTTGTGGGGTGCAGGGCAAAAATGAGTTTTTTTAGGGGAGCCAAAGTTGTTGAGCTACTTTGGGGGAGCCAGTGATCTACCACAGACGTCCAGTGATCTACTGGTAGATCACGATCTACCTGTTGGCATTCAGGCCTGTAAAGGTTAGTGACCCCTGCCTTAAGCTGTGGTGCTGCATATTTGGGGCGGTTTCATCTGCCTAAAGCATGCACCTTATCTAAAGGGCAAATCATGCTGTTATTCTATCTCACTTATTACATTCATACATCCTCCCTTATAGAACCCCTGTTCCATTTGTGTACATTTGGCTCCCAGGCACATCCAGGCTTCAGCAAGGTGGTGACTTCATTCATGACGCTTGGGGCCTATCCTGTCTTTCTGCCTCAGAGTGGTTTAACAATCCATCTCTTTTCCCAGGGAACTCTGGGAGTTGTAACTCGATATTAGGGGATTAAGGGTCTGCTCTCGGCACCCTTAGCAGACTACATCTCCCAGAGTTCTTTGGGGGAAGCCGTGGCTGTTTAAAGTGGTATTATTGTGCTTAAAATGGGGGGGGGGGCAAGTAATGGCGGATGTGCCAGCTGCGTATAAAAGTGGACATAGAAAATGTTTTCTCATCAAAGAAGTCAGGAGCCATTCAGTGAAGCCAAATGTTGGAAGATTCAGGACAGACAAAAAGAAGGACTTCTTCACAAGGCTTTTGATTAAGCCGCTTTGAGACTCCTTCGGGTACTGATAAAGTGGGATATCAAATCCAAACTCTTCTTCTTCTTCTTCCCCCCGGAGTGGTACCTATTTATCTAATTGCACTTCGGCGTGCTTTCGAACTGCTAGGTTGGCAGGAGCAGGGACCGAGCAACGGGAGCTCACCCCGTCGCGGGGATTCGAACCGCCGACCTTCTGATCGGCAAGCCCTAGGCTCTGTGGTTTAACCCACAGCACCACCCGCGTCCCCACCCCTGCTTTACACCTCACTTAATATGTGATCCCTGACTGGTTGGGACATGACTGGTCTAAGACAGAGGCAGGACCCTGTGTCCTTCCAGATGTTACTGAACTACTTCTGTCATCTGACCATTGGCCATGCCTGCTAATAGGGCCGATGGGAGCTGCAGGGCCACAGGTTCCTCCATCCCTGTTCTGGAGTCTGCTTTCAGTAGCAAAAAAGCTTCCTCTATCCTGGGGCCTGTAACTACCCTGTTTCCCCTTTTTTAATACGTAGTCATAAAGTAAGCCATGGCAGGGTTTTCTTACCTTTGTGAGAAGTAAGACGTACCCCAAAAGTAAGCCATGGTGCTGCTATTGTTCCCGTCGCCTCCTCAGCCCCTCCTGCGTGCGCAGGGAGCCAGCGCACCAGTGAGAGGCACGGGGGGAAACCGCACCTCTTGCGGAGTTCTGCCCCGTCTGCTTAGCGCGCAGGGAGAGGCGTGGGGGTGGGGGAAGACGCCTCTTCCTGCCCCTCTTGTTCCCCGTGCGCAGGGAGCCAGCGAACTAGCGAGAGGCACGGGGGGGGGGGGAAACGCGCCTCTTGCGGAGTTCTGCCCCGCCTGCTCAGCGCGCAGGGGGAGGCTGTACCGTACCATACTGACGTAATAAAAATAAGACATCCCCCGAAAATAAGCCACCCTGTGTTTTTTTGAGGGGAAAAAATTATAAGACGGTGTCTTAAAAAGGGGGAAAGACGGTATGGGGGTGAGTGTCGCCGCAAACGTCATCCCTCCCTGTTCCCTTGCAGGTCGTGGAATACAATGCCGTCGGGGGGAAATATAACCGGGGCCTGACGGTGGTGGCTGCTTTCCGGGAGCTGGCTGCGCCAGAGCAGCAGGATCCGAAAAGCTTCCAACGTGCTCTAGCTGTCGGATGGTGCATTGAACTGGTGGGTGTTTGGTACCCATTGTCTCTGTTATCTGGTGATGTGGAAATAAAAGGGTGTTTCCCTAGGCTTGCCATACCTGGCTGGGTTTATGTGTAATCTCATTTTGTGTGGACCTGACACCTGTGCTTGAGAAATACAATTTCTGCTTGTTCCGAGGTGAGCAGACCTACTAGTCACAATGGCAGTGCTCTGCTTCCTGCTCTTGGGGGAAGCATGCTTTTGAAATTGCTGGGAATTGCAGGTTGGGATAATTGCCCTTGCACTCTGGTCCTGCCTTTGGGCTTCTCATAGGCATGTGTTTGGCCACAGTGAGAACAGGCTGCTGGACTACATCGCCTGCTGTAGCAGGGCTCTCGTTACCTTCTTTGGTGTCAAATTTTCATTACATAGAAATTTTACATAGAAATTCCAGATTTCAAATTTGTTACACGTTTCTCTTTAAACTTTGAGTTTCCCTCCATGCTATTCTTAGTCCCGTCCCATTTCCATACTGCATTCTAATAAACATTTTGCCTAAGGCATATCCTTCTATGTCATAGACTATCATTTTTCTACCGCTGCTCATATTTCAAATCCTGCTCGCGATTCCATCTGATTATGGTATATTTTCAGGCATTCCAAAAAGGGCTACCATTCTCCCATGAATATTCTGTCATGTTTGCTTCTTATTTTTGCTGTTAGCGCCGTCAGTTCTGCATAGTCCGTTAGCTTTAAAATCCATTCTTTCCTTGGTGTTTTCTCTTCTTTCCAGTTCTGTCTGTACAAGATTCAAGCTGCTGTTGTTGCATACATAAATAAGTTAATCCTCTTTTTGGGGGTCTCTGACCCTATTATCCCTAAAAGAAAGGCCTCAGGTTTTGGGGGAATTACCAGTTTAGACCTTTTAAAAAAAAAAAATCATTTCATTGTTGTTAGATTCCGTAACAGTTGCTCATGAGTAAAGACCAAGTCCGTCTTGTCTTTGAAACTATGTACAGTGCAGAGCTATCCTAAAACATGACCACCTAGTCGCTAGCAGAATCCGGAAGTGCCCCTTTCCGGTTGCGGTGCCAACACCAGAGTTTCGGCACCCTAAAGTGCCGCCTCCTTGGTCCCCTGACCCCTCTGCGCAAAGCAGGCGCCGGAAACGGTGTCTCCCCCTCAGAGTGAGTCTGCAGAGCGGTGCTAGGTCTCTCTGCAGCCTCCTGGAGACCCCTTCCCACTTGGCTGCTCCCAGGTAACTCCTCCTCCCCCAGGGAGGAGCTGGAAGACTCACTGGGAGATGTGTCCATCGACAGCAAAGGTTGCGGCTGCCGGTACCCACTCAGTGCCGGACTGGCAGGGGAGGGCAGGTCCCTGACAATTGTGCATCATTTCCCCCAAACCTTTGGCCTTTCACACAGCAATTTAGCAGAGTCTTTCTTTGTTAAACATGCCTTTAAAGGGGGTGGGGCTCCAGGTGAGCTATGGGGGAGGAATGCGGCAATAGGTGAGGGATGAAGGGAGGGGGTTGGGCAGGTGTGGAGGATGGGCAAAGGGGTAGCTGCTGCTGGCTAGGGGAGCGAGCGGGTGTGCCAACCCCTAGTATTACAGTATGCAGTAATAATATGGAGGGTGGTATCTGGTTTGATTTCAGCTGCAGGCCTTTTTCCTGGTGGCAGACGACATCATGGACTATTCGGAGACCCGCCGGGGCCATCCCTGTTGGTACAAAAAGGTAGGGACGACTGTTTCAAGGGTTTGCCTGACCTCTGTGGCACATGGGTCAGCCATTACAATGAAGGGAACGGCGACCTGTGGCCCTCTGGATGCTGTGAGACTCTAACTCCCATCAGCCCCAGCGAGCATGGCCAATGATCAAGGATGATGGGATTTGCTGTTCATCAACATCTGGAAGGTTGCAGGCTCCCTATCCTCGGGATTTCTGAAAACATGTCCAATTTCCAGGATCCAGCCTGAAATCTCTCATTGGCCAGGCAGCTTGTGAGTTGGGTGGTTTATCTGGATCCTGGTCTTCTGGTTCTGTTGAAACAAAATAAAAAAAGTTCCTTCCAGTAGCACCTTAGAGACCAACTAAGTTTGTTATTGGTATGAGCTTTCATGTGCATGCACACTTCTTCAGATACATGCATGCACACGAAAGCTCATACCAAGAACAAACTTTGTTGGTCTCTAAGGTGCTACTGGAAGGAATTTTTTATTTTTTGTTTTGACTACGGCAGACCAACATGGCTACCTACCTGTAACTGGTTCTGTTGAGTCTGTGTACCAGATGGTAGTTCCCTTGCCTTCCCCAACCTGTTCCACCAGATGTTATTGGATCCCAGCTCCTATCAGCTCCAGCCAGTGTGGCCAGGGATGATGAGAGTTGTGATCCAACAATGTCTGGAGGGCACTAGGCTGTGCGAGTGCAGCTCTGGGTGACGGATGATTGAATATCCTGAGTGTTGGGGAATGGGGTCCACTTGTTGGCTGCTTTTATTTATAGGTGCAGGGGCTTAAGCCCCTGGATGTTGGTCCTACTTTCAGAGTAAAGGTAAAGGGACCCCTGACCGTTAGGTCCAGTCGCGGACAACTCTGGGGTTGTGGCGCTCATCTCGCATTATTGGCCAAGGAAGCCGGCGTACAGCTTCCGGGTCATGTGGCCAGCATGACTAAGCCGCTTCTGGCGAACCAGAGCAGCGCACGGAAACGCCGTTTACCTTCCCGCCGGAGCGGTACCTATTTATCTACTTATACTTTGACGTGCTTTCGAACTGCTAGGTGGGCAGGAGCTGGGACCGAGCAACGGGAGCTCACCCCATTGCAGGGATTCGAACCGCTGACCTTCTGATCAGCAAGCCCTAGGCTCTGCGGTTTAGGCCACAGCGCCACCCGCGTCCCACTCTCAGAGTACACCCATTTAAATTAATAAGCATGACTTCACTCTGTCTGCTCCATGTTGAACGTAGTTGGATCCCAACCCTTTTCCTTCATCTCATACCGGTACTTGCCAGGATTTTGCAGATAGAAAACGAGCAACACTTTAGTTTATTGCATCAAGCATCACTTTGCAAGCCCCAAGCCCTGGCTGTTGCCTATTGTTGTCTGTCTGCTGTGCTCATTCACTCTGCGCTGTTGATTATGATTAGCATTTTAAATGCAAACATCAATGATGCAAGAAAATCAAAGAGACACAACACAAAAGGGAAAGGGGAATATAAGGGAGAGTGCGAAAAGCAAGCTTAGTTACTTAGCTACAGAGGAATGTAGGACTCAGTACTAGTCCTACTCAGAATAGACCCCTTGAAATGAATGGTCATGACTAGCTTATGTCCATTCATTTCAAGGGGACCATACTGAATAAAACTTAGCTGGGTGCAGCCCAGAGATCTTGTAGTGAATGGGGAGGGGGGAATTGAGAGGAGCTAAAAGTTGCTAGTCTTTCGGCAAAACTGATGGGGAGGCCTTAAGGCTCCCTCTCTCATAACCTGATAGAATATCCTCCACTGATTATTATTTTTAGATGCCATTTTGGTGGAGAGATAACTAGCTACCATCAGCCGTTCAAAAACATAAATTATTAGATCCAGTACAGTATGTGTGAATCGCCAGGCTGCCCATCCCATGCCACTTTAGGGCACATAAATGCGCAATCAGGCGGATGTGTACTGGCGCATAGTTAACCTGTGGAACTCCCTCCCACAGGAAGCAGTGGCGGCCACCAAATTGGACGGCTGCAAAAGAGGATTGGGCAAATTCACAGAGGCAGTAATGCTTCTGAATATCAAACTGCGGGAGGAAAGAGCGCTGTTGTGGCTGGATCCTGCATGAGAACATGATGCTAGACTAGATGGCCATTGGCCTGATCCAGCAGGCTCTTCTTACATTTCTAGATGGGTTATAATCCATTCCCCTCTCAGGGTCAAAGCTTCTACAGACTCCTTAGTAATTAATCCTGCAATCCTATGCCAGTCTCCTCAGAAGTAAATTCCAGAGTCCAATGGAGCTTACTCCCAGGTAAGCATCATAGGACTGCTGCCTTGACGATGAGCTGGAGTGTGTGCCTAGTCACGAATGCATTGAACTGTTTTTCCTTTCTTTGCCCCCCAGGAAGGAATTGGCTTGGATGCCGTGAACGACGCTTTCTTACTCGAGTCCACCATCTACCGCCTGCTGAAGCGATACTGCCGGGGTCAGCCGTACTACCTGAACTTGCTGGAGCTGTTTCTCCAGGTGGGCTTTTAGGCCCTGCCGTGACGGGCTAGTCCACTGTCGTTTTTTCAACACTGTCTGTATGCTGGGGACTAGGCCGAAGCCTTTGCCCCTGATGGAAGGTCCTTCTGTTGCCATGGAAACTGCTTCCCCTTCATGGAGGGGAGGAGAGAATTTGCAGGCTTGAGTGTGGCGGAGGCTACTTTTGACCTGCGGAGAATATACTCCCTGCCCAAAAGGAAGACTGCACCACCCCCCATTGCTTTTTAATGGCACCCCCTGTCCCCCACATCCACAGAAAGGTCTGAGGGAGCGCTTGTTGCAGATTTAATCAGCAGGAAAATATTTTCTCTTTTATTTTAAACCCATCTTTGGGGATAGCATAAGCTTCCCCCCCCTTTTTTTAATTCTACCCCACCACCCTTCCATTTTATCCCCACAACATAACCCTGCTTAGGCTTGACAGGCCCAAGGTCACCCTATGAGCTGCATGGCTGGTTGGGGATTTGAGCCCTGCTCCTAATCTCACCCTTTGACCATTATACCAGAAATTCTCCTCAAAGAAGCCCTGAGCCCCCTCTTCTGCTGTTTACTTTTGCAAACCTTGCGCTGCTTTAAAAAAAACCCACAGCCCTTTCCCCCCCCCAGACATGGCGGCACATTCTCTCTCACTCTGCTTTCAAAGGTTAACCTTGAGGACTAGAATCTTTCCCCTTCACCAAGTTGATTGGGAAATCTCGATCACATCCTCAATTGCTGCCATTAGTTGAGAAGCCGTGTCCTTTGGGTAGGAAAATAACACCAGTGCCTTCTCTTTATTCCTTTCATTAACATATATTTAAGTTGTGCTTTGGTGAGGGAGGTCTGCGAAGAAGTAGCAGACAACCCTGTTTTTAAAAATGAGACACTTTGCAACATTTGTTCATAGGAACAGCAGGGAGCTGATGGTTTATCAATCTTAATTTTCTGCCCTTATCCTGTTCCTGCTCTCCCCACCCCACCCCACCCCAGACATCATACCAGACTGAACTGGGGCAAGCCCTGGATCTTATCACTGCTCCCCCATCTAAGGTGGATCTGAACCGCTTCACAGAACAGAGGTAAGAAGCTATCAAGATGACAACGAAATAGTATTGGACTTGGCCCAGGAAAAAAGTGGCGCAATGATGGTTTCTGATAATTAAATCTACAAAAAGAACGAAGCGCTGCATCCATTGCTGCTCCCATTCAGAGTTGGCTCATTGCTATTAATGACCTACGGTAGCTTGGATATATTAATTTCTGTGGCTCTGATCTGAGTGTGTAACTTATTTGAACACAACCTGACCCTTTTTTTTTTTTAATAAAGGGGAGCCGTGAGGTTTTGTTGTTGAGGGTTGGCAAAGGGGGTGCGGGGTAGACAGAATTGGTGAGCAATGCAAGCAATTTATGATTCAAACCTTTCAAGTCATGACTGGCTCTAACCTTGAACTGCGGACGCCCTTCTCTGGCAGGTACAAAACGATTGTCAAATACAAGACGGCCTTCTACTCATTCTACCTCCCAGTGGCGGCTGCAATGTACATGGTGAGCGAACGGACTTTTGCAGTATCGTTGCTTGGCAGGGCGGGGGGAGAGGGTGTCGCAAAGACAAGTTTTCCTGGGGGCTGGAGAGCTGAAGGCCAAGCATGTTCAGGCTTCTGCCCTTAGCTAGGAGTCCTAGGGTCCCTGGCTCCTAGGAATACCAAGGCCAGGGGGCAGCCAACCTAGCCCCATCCATCAGCCAGAGAAGGAGCAGCCGCAAGTTGCTGGTTGCTGCTTCTTCCCTGCTAGCAAGAACGCTCAGCTCCAACTGCTAGTTTCCCCGGAAGCAACAGAAGCGGACACTCTGATCCCAGCCCATGAGCCAGAGGGCTAAGGGTCTTTTGAGGTTGCATTCCCTCCCTCCCAGGAAGAACAGCAAGGGGGAAGAACAGCCTGGCCCTAGAGCAGTGATGGCTAACCTTGACACTCCAGATGTTTTGGAACTACAACTCCCATCATCCCTAGCTAACAGGATCAGTGGTCAGGGATGATGGGAGTTGTAGTCCCAAAACATCTGGAGTGTCAAGGTTAGCCATCACTGCCCTAGAGCATGGGTAGGCAAACTACGGCCCGGGGGCTGGATGCGGCCCAATCGCCTTCTTAATCCGGCCCGCCGACGGTCCAGGAATCAGCGTGTTTTTACATGAGTAGAATGTGTGCTTTTATTTAAAATGCATCTCTGGGTTATTTGTGGGGCCTGCCTGGTGTTTTTACATGAGTAGAATGTGTGCTTTTATTTAAAATGCATCTCTGGGTTATTTGTGGGGCATAGGAATTCGTTCATATTTTTTTTCCCAAAATATAGTCCGGCCCCCCACAAGGTCTGAGGGACAGTGGACCGGCCCCCTGCTGAAAAAATTTCCTGACCCCTGCCCTAGAGCTATCAACCACTACCCAAACAAAAACACCTGCAAGGAAAGGTCAGCCTGCCCTGAACTGGATATAACTGCCCTCTTATAGCTTTGTTCTGTTCTTGGAAGAAGTCTTCTCCTTCCTCTACCTTTCCCCTCGACTTCCCTTTTCCCCTTGTGTGCTGTGTGCTTTAGTTTGTAACACTGAGAGCTGGGCCTCAGTCTCTCTCCCTCATTTTCATTTTTAATTGATGTGAGCCGCTCAGGCCATTGTCTGCAAAGCGGGATTTAAAAAAAAAATGCAGTGAATAAATAAAAACAAGAAGGGTTTGGGTTTTTTTAATAATTTTTATTCATTTTATCATATTTAACAAAACAAACACAGAAACTACCAAAGGAAAACATAACATAAACAATTAAACACAACAATAAAATATATCATTTTTAACCTACTTTCCTTAACATCTTGTTGGGACTTCCCCCTATCCTCCCTTCCTGGTTTCCCATTTAACTCCTTTTTTCAGGCAAGTTCATCTTCAAGTTTAACCTTTTATCTAACCTCTTATTATTCAATTATTCATTTAATCATTTTATTACCCTTTTCCCCAAAGATATTCTTTTAATCCCAATTTTAATCCGGAAAACTCTTAATTTATTCCCTAGATTTTCAAAGGTTTTCAATATTACAATATTTTTTAAAATACAATTTAAATTTATTCCAATCTTCTTGCACCGCATCCTCCCTCAGTCTTGCTGTGGGACTCGCCGAACTGACAGCAAAACAAGAAGGGTTTGCGGGGTTCCCAAGTTGTCGTTTGGTTCCCACTCCTAAAGGGGAGAATGTATGCATTTGGAATCTTTGATTTGAATCTTTGAGCAAGTCATTCTCTTGGGTAGCTCTGTCTTAACAATAGTGTGTATTCATTGAGCCACACAGCTGCATGCAAAACATTATATATATATATATATATATATATATATATATATATATATATATTAAAAAACAAAAACAAATATGATCATCAAATAACAAAGCAAATTTAAATGACTGTTTAAAAAAAATCTAAGAAGCCTCCGGCCATCAAATAGATTATTTATTCATAGCTCGTTGGATCCCAAATGCTTGCGGAAGCAAAACTGTCTTTGCCAAAGTACTAAAAAGGATGGAGAAAGGGCAGCCTTAATAGGAGAACAAATTTGTAAACTCACTAAGGCCCGAGTCCTGCATTGACCCCTCCAACAGAAGAAAAGAGGAGCAAGGCCTTCAAAATTAGCCTTGATGTGCCTGAATGTTTTTTACAGAAGGAAATACTAATGACTCTTGCCTCCCTGCCCCCAGAGAATTCTGGTAAATGTAGTTTTCGTGAGAGCTCTGGTACTTGCTTCCCAGGAGAAATGGCTCCCAACATAACTTTTAAATGTTTTGTCTTTCTTCTCTTCTCCAGGCTGGCATAGACAGTGAAGAGGAACATGCTCATGCTAGGACCATCCTATTACAGATGGGGGAGTTCTTCCAGATCCAGGTGTGTTTTTCTTCTCTTACTTAGGGGGATCTCTGGCCACATCTACACCGTCCTATATACCTGAAGGAGCATCTCCACCCCCATCATTCAGCCTGGACACTGAGGTCCAGCGCTGAGGGCCTTCTGGCGGTTCCCTCACTGCGAGAAGTGAGGTTACAGGGAACCAGGCAGAGGGCCTTCTCGGTAGTGGCGCCTGCCCTGTGGAACGCCCTCCCATCAGATGTCAAGGCAATAAGCAACTATCTTACTTTTAAAGACAGTTTAAAGGAAGACCGGTTTAGGGAAGTTTTTAATGTTTAATGCTGTATTGTGTTTTTAATATTCGGTTGGGAGCCGTCCAGAGTGGTTGGGGAAACCCAGCCAGATGGGTGGGGTATAAATAATAAATTTATTTGATTTGATTTGATTGAAGTGTTGTACCACAAACAGTCATGGCTTCCCCCAAAGAACTCTGGGAACTGTAGTTTAAGAATGCTGCAAATTCTTAAGAGACCCCTCAATTCCCTGTACAGAGCTACAATTCTCAGAGTGGTTTAGCAGTCAATGCTTCTTCCACAGAACTCTGGGAACTGTAGTTCTCTGATCAGTTCCCAGGAGTCACGCGGATTTGGCCTTAATTAGCCAAATACTTAGAGCATGTAATATTTTGTTTCAACATGGAGATCAGGGTCCAGAGGCGAAGCTGTGGTGGACCCTTTTTCTGTGCATACTTTTGTTCTTCGTCTCTTTCTCTCCCTCTCCATTCTTTCGATGGGTAGCTCCATGAGGACCAGCACCGTTCCTGTTATTTTAAATTGGGCAGGGAGCCTGTTGTTGCTGGTTATCTGTCATGATTCAAGGCTGCATTTCTAATTAAACCCCAGGACATACTTTTGTGTAGACAAGGTTACATCTCGCAACTGGACTTGACTTCTGAGTTGACAAGGTTGGGATTGCCTTTTGTCAAGTTACTACCCTGAAGGAACATGGAACAGGTTTGAACCAGAAATGTTGTAAAACCCAAAATTGCACTCCTTGTTAGATCAGGCTAAAACCCTTTCCCCCCCTTCCTTCCTCTTATTAAAAGTTGCGTAAGTGGGGAAAGAATAGGAAGAAGGGAAATTACTGGGGTTTTTATTTTAGAAGAAAGCAGTTTTAAAACTTCATTCCTTAGGGTAAATGAAATGGTGTATGCTGCTTTTGCAAGCCAGGGTCAGAGAGAGAGTTACTTACCATATTTTTCCATGTATAAAGACTAGGGTTTTTTTTAAACCAAAAAATAGGTTAAAAATTGAGGCTTGTCTTATACACGGGTAGTGTTTTCTGAGGGGTGTTTTTTTTATTTGGAGTCCCCAAAAATAGAGGGTGTCTTATACATGGAAAAATATGGTAATAGCTTATCAAAGTAACTCAGTCATATCTTATCCTTGTATTTGGTTCCAACTGATTGGACCCCATTCATTCATTCATTTGCAGTAATATATGCTGCTTTTCGGGGAGACATCATAAAGCAGTTTACATAAGATTATTATAGCAGTAAGCATCACTTTAAAAAAAAAAGTAATCACAAGGCAACTTGCTTGTTTGGAAAAAGCTGTTAATGGTTCTTCTTCCCTCAGTGCAAGATGGTCCTTTAGTTACAGATTAGAAACCAATCATTAACATGTTTGGGATGATCCAGAGACTGGTATTAAGGCACCCAACATAGTTTCAAGCAGGCTTGGACCTGTGAGGGTACCTAGGAACCACACATAAGCCTGCGCTGTATACATTTTTTTAGAGAAAGAGCTTATAGACATGTCCAGACATTAGGAGACCCCCTGTTCCCCTTAAAGAGACCCCTGACCGTTAGGTCCAGTCGCGGACAACTCTGGGGTTGCGGCACTCATCTCGCTTTACTGGCCGAGGGAGCCGGCGTACAGCTTCCAGGTCATGTGGCCAGCATGACTAAACCGCTTCTGGCGAACCAGAGCAGCACATGGAAACGCAGTTTACCTTCCCGCCAGAGCGGTACCTATTTATCTACTTGCACTTTGACGAGCTTTCGAACTGCTAGGTTGGCAGGAGTAGGGACTGAGCAACAGGAGCTCAACCCGTCACGGTGATTCGAACCGCCGACCTTCTGATCGGCAAGCCCTAGGCTCAGTGGTTTAGACCACAGCGCCACCCGCGTCCCTTTACAAATATAAATATAAATAAATATATAAATATAAATACAATGCTGTAATTCCCAGGGTTCCCTGGGGAGAGAACTACAGCTCTGCAAAGGGAATAGAGGCCTCCACAACTCACAGCAACTTTAACAAAAGACAGCTTCCCAGGATCCTTTGGGGGGGGGAAGCCATGAATGTTTAAAGTGGTATGATACTGCTTTAAATGTATCAAGCAGATGGGGCTTTCGTTTCATGACCGTTTCCATATAAGTTACGGTCTCTGCTCAAATGTGGGGGACATCAGGCTTGATGGGGACATATTTTAACCCTCCAGGCCTCTCTCTTTGGCCCTCAGGACTCTTCCTTAGGCCGCACACCAGCTCAGCCTTCCACCTCCCTCAAATATTTTTGTTTGGCAGAAACTAATTCCTCTTGCTTGCCTGGGGTGTGTAGAAAGTTGCCTACCGCACAAAGCCAAAGTTTACATGCCCACTTTTGCCTCTGGCCCCAGCTACCACTGGCATGTGGCCCTCGGTCTGCGCAAGGTTTCCCATCCTTGCTCTACGCGATCGATCTATGAGCCGGAGCCACTGCCAGTCTCTCTGCTGCCAATTTTCTTTTCAAGGGTGGCTGGCTTTGGTTGCCATGGCAACCGGGAACCCATGTTATGGCAGCTTCCTGCTGGAACCTTGTTGAATGCCCATAATTGAGAGTGTCTGATATCTCTGCATATGTTTTGTCCTTCCACTGAGTAACCTGTTGCTGGAGATCAACGGCAAGAGAAGAGTATAAACATTCCATGTCCAAGGCAGTATATGGTTGTTGTTTTTTGTGTGTGTTAATATATGTATATATATATATATTTGATGATATGGGAAGTAACAGTAGATTACAGCTAGGAAGCTAAATAACTTGTAGGTGATTGATAACTTCTTTGTAAAGACTATACAATGTCCAGAAACTTACTTTCATAAACATATAACTGAGAAGAATATATTTACAATTTCATGCACAGGTTTCCTCCTATTAACGTTTAGGGATCTTCCTCTGTCTGTTTCACTTCAGACAGATCACACTGACGCAACACTGTCTCCAGCAGAGCAGCCATTCTCCTCACAGAGAGACGCAGAAAGCAGTTAAAAACGACAGTTACTGGAATAACAATCACAACGGAATGGAATGCCTCTCTCATGTGACTCAGCCAATCACACAAGGGCTACTGCCAAAGGGGGGAAAAAACCCATGTTAAAAATACACAGTAACCCAACCTAAGTAAACATTCCCATTTCAGGAAATTAAACCATTATCCTTAACAGTATGCCCCTGAATATGAGAAGAGCTGTAGCTCAGTGGTAGAGCAGTTGCTTTCCATGTAGAAGGTCCCAGGTTCAATCCCAGGCACCTTCAGAGAGCTGCTATCAGCCAGTATAGGCAAAATGGAGCCAGGTGGGCCAATGGCAGTTTCTTGTGTTCCCAAACCGCAGACAGTGAGGAGCTGCCTCTGCCACATGCTGCCCCTCTCGCCAGCTAGGCTGGGTCCCGCCTCCCTGCTCACAGGGGCCCTCAGTTCTAAGGGCCCTGTGCAAGAGAGCAGCAGGGGCGATGGAGCAAGCTCTGTTGCGCGCAACAGAATGCCGTGGAAAATGCAATGTAAGTCGTTTCAAAAGAAGGTATTGGAGCATTTCAAATCACTTGCCCATGTGCATGCAGAGAGATTAGTAGATCTTATCTGAAAGACAGCATCTGGAGATCTGCACTGAGCGTTGCAAAGCCCCCCTAATTATTGTTGTATGTTTTTAGGAGTATTCCAGACTCTTACCGTATAAAGTTCTGTAATCTTAGAAGGGGGCATGGCGGTGAGGGCCATGAAGGGACCCTGCACTTCAGAATCTGCCACTATGCTATTGGCTCCTTAGGTCTTCTCTAGCAATTTCTCTGGGCCAGCGGTGCAGGTAATGTCAAGCTACAGCTTTAACACTCTCGCTGCCTGCAGGATGATTTCCTTGACTGCTTTGGCGACCCTGAAATGACCGGGAAGATCGGTACGGACATCCAGGACAACAAATGCAGCTGGCTGGTGGTGCAGTGCTTGAAACGAGCCTCTGCAGAACAGAGACAACTTCTAGAGGTAAAGCAGCTTCACAGTTCCATGCCCTGCTAGCATGGGAGGGAGGGGAGCCGTAATCCCTCTTTGTCCCACTGGGACCAGAAGCTGTGGGTTTCTCCGTCTCTCTTTGAAATCCAAGCAGCGGTTCGAAAAAGAGCTTAGCTGCCTTTCATCAGGTGCCAAAATGGGTTTTTCAAAAATCCGGTTTACACCCTGATGCAAGTTATGGCAAAACACCGGCAGGTGTGCAGAAGTTAATTGAAATTGTTAAAGACAAATTACCTCTTTTTAGGCAATTTTATTTTTCATTCTTCTAAGCTACCTTTTGGGGAAAACACCCAAAGGCACAAGAACACTAAAATAGAGTTGTAAGAAGTATTTTAACATGATAAAACAATGGGAAGAGTTAATTTTGTGTTTGCTGATGAAAGATGAATCATAATAAATTAGATAAGATCTATTTAATTGTATCTAGTCATCCATCCATTGCAAAAGCCTGACAGTATCATAGTAACTTGAACTGAAGTTTGTGTTAACTCGGACCCAAATAAACTGCAACATAAAGCAGACTTAAATTGCCAGATTTCCCTGGCACGTGACAATATGCCCCTTTAAAAAGGGGGGGAAAGACCTGTTCTTCTTTTAACAAATATTAAAATGAAATAAGTGAATAACAAAGGAACCTTATACAATGTCCCAAAATGTACCTGGTGAATCAGATTCCTCGCCACGTTACGACACCTGAACATCCACGCCATTAATTGAAGACCAAACAAACCAATGGTGCTACAAAACTCTGCAACTGATTAGCGAGGCTTCACCTCCTGACATTTCTAAAGCGTGTTTGTCTCGAGCATTTTAATGGGAAAGGTGGAATAATTATTTCATCTGGTCTTGAAGTAGCAGACGCAGGAACTGCTTTGTCCATGCTTTCCTGATCTACACATATGCAATTATGTGTCCTCCCGCCCACCTTTTTTGGAGATGCATTTTCTTCTAGTTTTGTCACCGTAGAATGTCCCACGTTTAAAGATCCCTGGGAACCATAGTGAAGGGTGCTGGGAATTGTAGCTCTATGAGAGGAGTGAAATACACTTCCCAGCATCCTTTCGGGGGGGGGGGGAAGCCATGGTGTGCCTCAATGTGCCCTCGCAGCACTCTTTTTTTAAATTAATAAATCTTTTGCCTCTTTAGGAAAACTATGGACAAAAGGATATGGGCAAAGTTGCACATGTGAAACAGCTCTATGAGGAGCTGGGCCTGAAGAAAATCTACCAGGACTATGAGGAGAGCAGCTACCGGTGCTTATCGGGCCTTATTTCCCAGCATGCTGTACGTCTGCCGAGCCAGATCTTCCTTGGCCTGGCCCAGAAGATCTACAAGAGGCAGAAATGACAGACTCGGCTGTCAAGAAGGAAGCCAGCCTATAAATACTTGTTGCATATGTGTTTGTGTGGGAAGGTGGGTTTTCCCCATCTTTCCTGCCATTGTTTAGTGGAACTGCTTTAAAACCTGTTTTTGAAACCTAGTTCAGCCGTCTCTTAACTCCCTGACCCTGGAAGTCATGGTTTGGAGGGACCGAAAAGCTGAGGCACACACACACTATTCAAGGTGTTCTCGCCGGTCTTTAAACTTCTGATTGTTCCCAGGATTCCCTGGGCTAAAACCAAGTAGTGTCCGGCTTAACCCAAGAAACATGCCCATCTAGTTCCCATGTTGTCTTTCACTTTTTGGTTCTGCCTGCATCAGCAATGTCCTGCAGTGCTCTGGCCACCCTGTTGGTGAGTCTTTACCCTCCCCCCCGCCCCCTGCCACAACTCTCAGAACCAGCTGATGGATGCCTGTTTAAAATTTAAAAATCCTTCCATGAAGCGCATGGGGGTTTAATTTGGGGAATTATTATTTTTTGGCATCTTAAATGCAAACTGCTTTACCTCAGGGTGAGCTGTCCTGTGGTGATGAGGAGAGCATTTTTGGCTAAGGATTTTTCTTCCTTCAGTCTCTTTCTCCCATTCCCCCTCTAAGCAAAGGGGATGAGGCTGCTACAATTTTGTTTGTGGAAGAAGACAAGACCCATAGCTGAATGGAATCATCTCTGTAACACGCACCATGCATTTAAAGCACCTCTCCGAAAAAACAACAACCTAAGAATTGTGGTTTAAGGGCCCTGAGAATTGTTGCTCTGTGAAGTGTAAACTACAGGTATCAATATTCAGGGGGGGGGGGGAGCAGAGAGAGAGCATCTATAGTAAATGTTGCTGACTGTATGTCCTGACACTTTTAAACTTGTCCCCTTTTCAGGAGGGAGAAGGATTACCTGGATCAAAACAAACCTGTTCCCATTTTGGGGAGGGGGGGCATGAAAAAGACCCCCTCCTGCCACCCTCCCACAGTGCTCTGGAGCAGCACCCAGGGATGAAAATGATGTTGGTGGGTGGGTGGAATATCAAGCATCCTATCTTAATAGAATGCACAGGTTGGAGAAAAATGAGTTTGTAGCAATAAATTATTTTGAAACAAGGCTCTTGTTTATATTCATTTTAGTGGACTTTTGTATATTCCTTTGTTGTAATGTTTACGCTTTTACTTACGTACAGTTTTTTAGCCCAAAGCCCCCAACCCACCCTGTGGTGAAATTGTGCTCTAAGCTGTCTACATGAAATACTCATTCAGTCTATCAATAAAATTCAGTTAGAAAGAAACTAACCTAGAAGAAGCCCAACTCGTAAACTAAATCCTTTTTCTGCAAGGAGCTTAAGATGGCGTATAGCCATATATGGTTCTCCTCACTTAAACCCCCTATGGGGTACATTAGGTTGAGAAACAGTAAATGGCCCAAAATCACCCACTAAACTTCATGGCCAAGTGGGGATTTGAACCCTCGGCTCTCAGGTCTTATTTATTACGGTAAATTTATATACCACCCTTCATCTCTAAATCTCTGGGCAGTTCACAACATAAAAATACAAAATGAGAACGCAAAATGCATAACATGAAAAACAAACCAATAACCCCAATTCCACAAGCACATTTAAAAGGCTGTAGAACATTAATTAGCCAAAGGTCCGATTATAAAGTAAAGTGGCCTCCTGGTGCCTAAAGATATGTAATGAAGGTGCCAGGTTAGCCTCCCTGGGTAGGGCAATTCCACAAATGGGGTGCCATTGCAGAAAAGGCCTGTTTTCGTGTTGCCATCCTCCGGACCTCTCATGGAGGAGGCACACAAAGAAGGGCCTCAAATGATGATCACAGGGTCTGGGTCAGTTTATATGGGGAAAGGCGGTCCTTGAGGTATTGTGGTCCCAATCCATTTAAGACTTTATAGGTCAAAATGAGCACTTTGAATTGGGCCCGGAAACTTGACTGGCAGCCAGTGCAGTCGGGCCAGGATCGGTGTAAGATGCTCACATTGCCTTGCCCCGGTGAGCAACCTGGCTGCTGAATTCTGCGTCAGCTGAAGTTTCCGAACCGTCTTCAGAAGCAGCCCTACGTATAACCATAGCTGTCAACCCTCCCTTTTTTGGCGGGAAACTCCCTTATTCCAATGCCGTTTCCTGCTGCTATCCCGGATTGTTGATATCCCTTAAATTTCCCGGATTTCAAAGGAAGCAGCTCCTCTCCCTCTCTGCCGGCCAGGGAGGCTCCTCAGCTGCCAATAAGGAGTCTGAGACCGACTGGGGGCGGAGCTTGCATGCCTTGTGCAGCCAGACCCTCACGCCCAACCAGCCAGCCAGCCTGCCTGCCGTCTACGCGCTCGCTCTTTCACTCACCCATTCGGACGCAGCTTC
This sequence comes from Darevskia nairensis, assembly GCA_034642065.1. Classification (NCBI taxonomy): domain Eukaryota; kingdom Metazoa; phylum Chordata; class Lepidosauria; order Squamata; family Lacertidae; genus Darevskia; species Darevskia nairensis. Next base: position 38,344 of record JAWWNI010000037.1, on the reverse strand, counting down.
TGGAGCGCAGGGTGGCGAGGCTACTTGGTGCCATTGCACCGCCCTCGCGGCATCCCTTATTTTCAAATCCGAAAGTTTGGAAAAATCCCTTCTTTTCAAATCTGAAAGTTGACAGCTATGCGTATAACAAGTTGCAGTTGTTGAACCTAGGGGTTACCACGGCATAGACATCAGTAGTTGGGCCATCCCTGTCTACATAAGGGCGCAGCTGGGCTACCTGAGCCTCAAGGGACAGCAAAGGACCCAGAAGTACCCCCAAGATCCATACCTTGCGAGGCGCCTGCACTGAGCATGGTGGGTTGGGCCAGATGACCTCTGGAGGGCTCCTCCCAAGGATTCCAACCCCACCACCCTCCAGCCCAAGCCCATTGGCACGGCAAGAGTTAAGGCGGAGAGGCGAGGGCGAGGCATTGATGGACGCTGGCTCCTCCTACCCGGACTGGGGTGAGCTCAGGAGGCTGCCCGAAGCCGCAGCGTTATAGCACTGGGGGCTGGACCAATTCTTGCAGCAGACTCTAAGGAGACACAGAGGCGGCAGGTGAGTGCTTTTAGCGCTGCAGCTGCAGCCGTGATGGGCACTGCTGGGCGGGGGGCGGTCAGCATAAATGTGTTGATGGATGTCTCTAGGAGGGAGGGAGGGAGGACGTTTTGGGGCGGTGGGGCTTGGAAATCCCATGACCAGGGAGAGCTGTATATTATATCCTTCGAGCCCCCTCCCTTTCCAGAAACCCGCAGTGCCCTATAATAGGATGCGATCCCACTTGGGGGGCAAACGTCTACCCCACCCGCCCACCTCACCCTGGCTGTTTTAGAGACCTGTACCCACCTGAACTGCAGGGGACCCACCCTTCAGGATTGCCATTAAATCCAGGAAATGTCTTGAATCCAGTGTCCCCCCCCCTTTTAATTTTTCCCTGCCCAAAAGCTTCCCTCGCAATGATCACTGTGGATAATAAATGCTTTTCTGCAACACACTCTCCAAACAATTTGCACTACAATGCAAACAAATCCGAAAACAATTGCCTGTATTGAAATATGTGTTGTACTGATGCTCAGAAGGTACCCTTGATTCTTCCCCTTATTCCTGGGAGGTGGGGGTTGTGGCGGAAATCCCACCCCCACCCCAACCAGGGTTGACCACTGAGCCCAGCTTCTGCGCTGTGCCCCTCCATCATTCCCTCCCCCCTTCCCATTTTCTTCCTGACTTGTTTACCACCACAGTAGGCATGGAGGTGACCCCCCCCCTTAATGCACACACACTTTGGCTCTCTCCCTTTGCATTGCTAACAGGATGGTTGGCATCGAGGGGGCACCTTTCGCTCGCCCACCCACCCACCCACCCAATGAGCCCCACGCAGCCTCTGCAGTGATTTGGTTTTCTTCCTGCAGGAAGGGCTGGGCCGGTGGCGGCTGTGATGGCTGGAGGATGGGATGGGCAGCGTCTAGGTTTTGTACAGAGACGCACAGATCCTCACGTCTCTCTCTCTCTCTAGCTGTGGGATACTCCATCTCTCTCCAGTCTGTGGGGTGCTCTTTGCTTCTCCTAAAGAATCATGTAGCTGGAGAGCCTCTGCCGATCCGTGCAGACAATACTGGGTGGATGGTGCAATGCTCTGACTGGGTACAGGGGTTCTGCGTGCATCCCTAGGACTGCCTGCCGTTCGCCGGAGGAAAGGCACTCTGCACTGTCTCAGAGGCCACATGCTCTGTCTTGTTTCTGGTCTAAACCTGGATTGAAAACAGATGCCAGGAGCCCATTATTGGCACAAATTCCATATTGGCACTGCCGTTCTGTATCCTTTTATCCCTCCCAATTATGGCCCAGTCCTCTGGGGAGAGGCATACATGAGACCTGGCCTCATTTTTATCCTTACAACATCCCTGCATGGTAGGTTAGGGCTAAGAGACCATGAACATGTTGCCCAAGGCCGCCCCACAAGTAGTAAATCCGGGTGGGGAGGGGAGCATGGAAAGCTGCCTTCTTCTGAGTATCTAACTCAATACTGCCTACACTGACTGGCACCAGCAATCCAGGGATAGGAGGCTGGTTGAGAAGGGATGCTGGTCTCTTGCAGAGGATAAAAGGCCAAGAAAACCTGTGCGTCTCCCTTTCAAACTAATTTTATACTCCTGTGAGTTCCCACTGCCCCTCCAAAAGCAAAAACCGACTTCATCAGATGCAGGGAAGTAGCCAATGGGTTTCTATCTGTGCCCACGCCTCCCCCACAAGCGTACGTCAAGCCTCTGGGTTGACTCAGGACAGGCTGCTGGCCTTTTTAAACGTTTTTGTTTTCTTTATTTTTAAAAAAACCTCACCTGCTTTTGCTGTTTTTATTTACTTGCGTTGTGACCCATCTTGAGCCCTCAGGAAAGAGTGAACTATGGGCAGATCCATAACATATATTTAAATCACCATGATTTCCCTCCCAAATTTCTAGAAACTATCATTGCCACCCATAGAACTACAATTTCCAATATCCTTACATACCCTGCAACATTTCTCCGATGAAAATAGGGAAATTCTATTCCATAATCATAATCACAATAATGTTATTATTTCTACCTCGCCCGTCTTACTGGGTTGCCCCAGCTACTCTGGGTGGCTTCCAACATAAATAAAAATTAAACATTAAAAAGTGAGAAACTTCCCTACACAGGGATGCCTTCAGATGTCTTCTAAAGGTTGTATAGTTAGTTATCTCCTTGGCTCATGGGTCACATAACTCCATACCCCTCCAACATTTCTCCCATGAAAATAGGGACGTCCTAAGAGAAAAGCGGGACATTCTGGGATCAAATTGGAAACCGGGACTGTTCCTGGAAAACAGGGTCACTTAGAGGGTCTGACCTTATCAAACTACAGTTCCCATAATTCATTGTGGGGAGCCATGTGCTTTAAAGGTGTGTTGGATGCTCTTTAAATGTCTGGTGTGGCTCTGCTGCATACCAAGTGGAAATTAATCAAATGTTTCCCTGGCATCCCCTCCCTAATCCCTGCCCATCTTAGATCAGAATGGGGGATCTTGTGGTACTCTAGTTGTTGCTGGTGACTTACAGATCCCATCATCCCTCACCATTAGCCATGTTGGCTGGGGACTGATGGGAGCTGAGAGTCAAACAGCATCTAAAGGATCATGGCCTTCTAGATGGTACCTGTGAAATAACTGGGCAAGATATTCCCATCATGCCCTGCTTCAGAATTGCAAGGCATTTGCTGACCCCTGTTTAGATAAAAATATGGACCCAGAATTTGCCAGGCTTGTGATGAGGGTTGTCTTGAAAATGGTATTAAAAATCGTATAAAAAGTGTCTGGAGGTTTCTGTCTTTACCCAAATCTCAAATTATGTGTAATTTTCTCCATTATTGCTATGTTCCAGAGTGAGTGATACTAAGCACCTAGTGTAAGATTTGGGGCTATTTTCCACTGAGTCACAATTACTATTCAACCTGCCAAGATTATATATAAAGACCCTAACCCTAACCCTAACCCTAACCTAACACATGTTTCCCCCCCAAGTTGAGACTGGACAGACACCTATCAGGGATAGGGTTAAGGGAGATTGTCTTTAGGCTTCCTTGAAAATCTATGATTAGCCACCCCAATGTGATTTACTGTAATATTGTCCCCCGTTCTTTCTCCCTCGCCCTCTCTCGCAGAAACACACGTATGTTTCTCTGGTATGGTAAGCTTAGACAAACTCTATAAGAAAACCACATTAGTATAGTTTAATGCATTCAGATCCCACCCATTTTTCCCAAGAACATACAGGGTTTTAATCCCCACAAGAGCCCTGAAGGGTAGGATAGGGTGAGAGGCAGTGACTGGCCCAAGGTCACATCCAATTAGGTCCATGGTCGAGCTCTAACCACTAGGCCACACAGGCCAGATAAGTTAGATTTACTTAAGACGGTTGCTGTCCTGGTGTCAGTGATGTCACCTAACCCTGAATCTTGTCACTAGAACCCAATGGGTCAGTCCAATGAAACTGAACGTTGAAAGACTCAGAGGAGACAAAAGGATGTGATTCTTCATGCTGTACATAAACTGTGCAACTCCCTGCCACCAGATGTTTTGATGGCCGCCGGCATGGATGGCTTTAAAAGGGGATGAGACAAATTCATGGAGGTTAACGAGGGTACCAGCAGCTACCGGACATGACGGCTGTATGTTATTTCCAGTCACAGAAGCACCATGCTTATAAAAACCAATTGCTTGGAATCACAAGTGAGGAAAGTTGCTATTGGACTCAGGTCTTCCTTGCAGGGTTCCCAGAGGCATCTGTGAGAACAGGAAACTGGGCCAGATGGGCCCTTTGGTCTGATCCAACAGGGCTCTCCTCTTGTTGGGGAGAGAGTCAAAATCCTTATTTGGGGGGCAGCTGGTCCCTTGAGCTGAGTCTGGACTAATTTCCAATGATTCTCCAGGGTTTCAGGCTTTCTGGAGATGCCAAAGATTGAACCTGGGACCTTCTGCATCCAAAGCAGATGCTCTGTCACTGAGGTACATCTTTTCCCTTGGCCCCGGGTTCAATCCCCAGCAGCTCCAGGCTGGGTAGCTGAAAAGACCCCCTTCTGAAACCCTGGAGGGCCTCTACCAATCAGAGTAGACAATGCTGAGCTCTATGGACCAATGGTCCGGCTCGGTATAAGGCAGCTTCCTATATCCCACTAAGAAGGGGTTGTATTGGATAGTAGCCACTTAGGGGAAAAGATAAATTGGCTTTTATTCAATGTGTCCCTTTCATAGATCAGTGAGGCTGGACTTAAGCGAGGTTGGATGCTGTAGTCCAGGGGTCAGCAAACTTTTTCAGCAGGGGGCCGGTCCACTGTCCCCCAGACCTTGTGGGGGGCCAGACTATATTAAAAATAAATAAATAAATGAGCAAATTCCTACCCTGTTTCTCCTAAAATAAGACGTAGCCATAAAATAAGCCATAGCAGGATTTCTACACATTTGTGAAATATAAGCCATACCCCGAAAATAAGACATACCCCAAAAATAAGACATAGTGACGCAGCGCCTCTCCCTTAAGACTGCCTGGATAGGCGTGGCTATGGAGCGTACCTACACGGAGCGGTTAAAATAAGACAACCCCCGAAAATAAGCCATACTGTGTTTTTTTGAGGGGAAAAATATATAAGATGGTGTCTTATTTTAGGAGAAACATGGTATGCCCCACAAATAACCCAGAGGTGCATTTTAAATAAAAGGACACATTCTGCTCATGTAAAAACACGCTGATTCCTGGACTGTCTGTGGGCCGGATTTAGAAGGCGATTGGGCCGGATCCGGCCCCCGGGCCTTAGTTTGCCTGCCCATGCTCTAGTCTCCTCACCTAACACCCCGCCCTTGGCTGAGTGCCAATATTTTCCTAAAATTGGCGAGCCTACAGCTGTCTCCCCCATTCCCAGAAATAGGTTAGATCTGATCCAGAATTGACTGGCATTTGACCCCAGCACCTGTTTTCTTTTTTAACCTCCTTGGTAAAGAGTGCCTCTGAACTTACACAGAGTGCCTTCAGGCCCATGCAGACCTCATACGGCACTGGAATGAGAGAGAAAGAGGTTCTGGACAAGCCGAAACAATTACACCTCTCTTTTTGAAACTGGCAATGACTGGGAGGTGAGAAATCTCCCTGCACCAACCTTGAGCTATCTTCCTTCTTTGTCCCCTTGCCTATTGAGCAAGAGAAATGATGCCGTTTGCGAGCCAAAACTCTCCAGGACTGCATCCAGTTTGGATGTGAAATATACATGTTTTGATCTTCTTCTTACCGCTTCTGCAGAGACAGTCCTGCTTTGTCCTTGAGCGTCTGGTGTTTTGCTTTTGTTTTGTTTTGTTTTTTAAAAAATATTCTCCCTTTTCCTTTCTGCAGGAGGGTATTATGATATAAAAGGCAGGGGGTGGCGACGGGTGGGGAAGGAGAATAGAGGGGAGGGGGCACAGCCCGCCATGTGACAGCCCCCGTTGTCATGAGAACTTAATTTCTCTTTCTGAATTATTGATGGTTAACGTACGATGAGAAGGAGAGGACGGATGCAAATCCTCCATCCTTTCTATCCTCTGAAAGGGACCTGGGCTCAGTCTGTCTAGAAGTGGTCGTTTGCCCCACCCCCCCATCCCAATACAGTTTCCTGGAGTGCTGGCTTTGAAAGCACAAAGAAAACACACCACATATTGACATCTCTTAGCCACAACAGGGAAACAAACAGAATATTAATATTTAGAGACCAGAGTGGGCTATTTCCATCACGCTCTGCCTGGGAGCCGTTTAGAGGCATCTGATTGGCCACGATTGGAGACACGGTGCTGGACTAGGCAGCCCATTGGTCCGATCCAACAGGGCTTGGTCCATCAAGCATTGTTAAGTGTCAATCAGGTCTCCCCGGGTGGGAGGGACATAGCTCTGCTTTGTATGCAGGAAGTCTCAGGTTCAATCCCCAGGTAGGGCTGCAGGGAGAGAGACCCCTCCCTGAAACCTTGGAGAGCCGCTGCCGGTCAGTGTAGACAATATTGATCATAATGAGGCCGCTTCGTACGCCTCCCTCTGAATACCAGTTGCAAGGGAAGGCTGTTGTCTTTATGCCCAGTTTGTGGAAACGGAAAGACAGCCTTGATCCGATCAAGGAGGGCAGTCCAGCTTCATCCCAGTGCCTTCATGCTCATTGGCCAGAAATTTGGAAGTTGGGAGACTGTTTTAATCCTTGTGGATCGTAGAATTGTAGGGTTGGAAGGTACCCCAAGGGTCATCTAGCCCAACCCCCTGCAATGCAGGAATATGCAGCTGCCCCATACAGGGATCGAACCTGCAACCTTAGCATTATCAGCACACTGCTCTAACCAACTGAGCTATCTAGGCTGAATTTTTGTTTTGAAATTTGAACTGCATCTGCAAACATAGAACAGCGAATGCACATTTTATGCTCTTTCTGTCCCTTTCTGTGGGGCTTTTTTCTGTTTTGGCAATTGTGTGTAAGTGCCCCTCCTCAGTCCCTGGGAAGCACTGAGAATGCTCTGTTAAGATATTTGCCTCTCAGAAAACTACACTTCCCAGAATTCTCTGGGAGAGAGAGGAAGGAGCTCATTTGTGATCAACAGGGAGATGCTGTTCTGGTTCCTGTGCCTTTATCTTCTAACAGACCCGTCTCTGTTTCATTACAACAAAACAGAAATGGGGAAGCTGAGGCCGTCCAGATGTTGTTGTTGGACTCTAACCAATGGTCAGGGGACGATGGGAGATGTGACTCCCACAACATCTGGAGGGCCACAGGTTCCCCATCTCTGCAACCAAAGGATACAAGAAGAGCTCTTCTGGATCAGGCCCCATGCCCATCCAGTTCAGCATCCTGTTCTCACCGTGGGCAACCACATGCCTGCAGGAAGCTCACAAACCCTGCCTTTGTTTTCCCTGTCATCTGGACGTTCCATTTATCTGCCACGCCTAATACCCATTGATAGACCCATCTTCTCACACAGCCTAGATAGCTCAGCTGGTTATGAGCGTGCTGCTGATAATTCCAAGGTTGCAGGTTTGATCCCCGTATGGGATAGATTTTTATTCCTGCATTGCAGGTGGTTGGACTTAGATGATCCTCAGGGCCCCTTCCAATTCTATGATTTGTGTCACGTTTGTGGCTGTTCTGTCACCTTGGCTTATTTTTAAAACCCTATTTATTTTTAAAACCTTATTTAAAAAAAAAACTTTTAGCACCTTCACATCTTGTGGCAGAGGGTTCCATAAGCTGACTGGCAATGTGTCACTCGATACCTCCGGACTGTCTCTTCAGCCCTCTATGAGTTTGGCACCATCTGCACTACACATTTAAACAGCACCATACCACTTTAAACAGCCATGGCTCCCCCCAACCAGTCATGGAATTTCCTCCCCACCAGCCACCTTCATGTTGTAGTTCCCATTGTATGCTGAAGATACACCTCTGTACCCTACAATTAGAGCATCATAATAGCCAAAGGCCCATCTAGTCCGTCATCCTGTTCTCACAGTGGCCAGCCAGATGCCTGTGGGAAACCAGCACCCTTGACAGGTGAGATATATGCATATGAGAGAACCCACCTAACCTGCCCTAGAGACTTATGATGAAGGGTGAGCAACAAATTGAAATAATAATAATAACAATAATTACATAGACAATTCTATATGGCCCATCTGCACTGTACAGTTAAAACAGTACAATACCACTTTAAACAACCATGGCTTCCCTCAAAGAATTCTGGGAAGTGTAGTTTCTAAGGGTGCAGAGAGTTGTTAGGGGGACCACCCCACCCCCACCCCCGTTCTGCTCACAGAGCTACAACTTACAGAGTAGTTCAACGGCCAACCTTTTCTTCCAGGGGACCCAGAAACTATAGCTTTGTGAAGGGAATAAGGGTCTGCTAACATTGACCCAGGTGGGTTAAACCACAGAGCTAGGGCTTGCTGATCAGAAGGTCGGCGGTTCGAGTCCCTGCGACGGGGTGAGCTCCGTTGCTCGGTCCCAGCTCCTGCCCACCTAGCAGTTTGAAAGCATGTCAAAGTGCAAGTAGATAAGTAGGAACCGCTCTGGCGGGAAGGTAAACGGCGTTTCCGTGCGCTGCTCTGGTTCGCCAGAAGTGGCTTAGTCATGCTGGCCAGTGGCCACATGACCGGAAGCTGTACGCCGGCTCTCGGCCAATAAAGCGAGATGAGCGCCGTCCCAGAGTCGGTCACGACTGGACCTAATGGTCCAGGATCCCCTTTACCTTTACCTTTAACATTGCTCTGCACCCTTCACAAACTACAGTCCCCAGGATCCTCTGCGAGAAGCCATGACTGCTTAAAGTACAGTGGTACCTTGGTTTACGAACTTAATCCTTTTTGGAAGTCCGTTCTTAAACCAAAGTGTTCTTAAACCAAGGCGTGCTTTCCCATAGCAACGGGGGATTCAATTTACAAATGGAACAGCCTCAACAGGAAGCGGAACATGTTCTTATTCCAAGGCAAAGTTCACAACCAAAGCACCTACTTCTGGGTTTGCGACGTTCTTAATCCAAGTTGTTCATAAACTAAGCTGTTCTTAAACCAAGGTACCACTGTAGTATAATACTCCTTTCAAATGCACCATGCAGATGTGGCCTAAGATAAACCTAAACCCTGTTGTGATTATGTCTCTCCTTATTTTCCTGTTTCCTGAATTTTGCCTGCACTCAGAAGCTGGCTTTGCCTTTCACAGGGAACTTCCCAGGGCACCGTGGTGGGTGACATCCAGGCAGAGCCGACGGACTTGAGCGCCACCCGCTTCCCCCTCTCGCCTTCGGGACCATGCAGTCCTCCGAAAAAGGGCCTGATCTGTAACCTGAACCACGTCCACCTGCAGCATGTCTCCTTGGGTCTCCATCTGTCGCGCCACCCGGAGCTCCGAGAGGATGCCAACACGTTGGCGCCCCCGAGAGACCGGATGGGTTGCCAGGATTGCCGCGGCGGCACACCCCACCCGCGAGCTGGTAGACGCCAACTCCAACAACCCGTCCCTGCCCTGCCGCTGCTGCGACGGCCACACGCTGCATTCGGATCTCAAGCGAGGCCTCCAGGGTCAGCCTCTCTCGCCCAACTGCCTGGCTCTGAAACATGAGGAAGAAGAGGAGGATGAAGAAGAAGAGGAAGAGGAGGAGGAGGAGGCAGGTTCTCCGTCGGAGCTGGGCTCCTTGTCTGTTAGCAGCTCCTCAGATATCAGCCTGGACGAGAGCCCGGTTTCTGTGTACTGCAGAGAATTTCCTGCCGAGGAGCCGCGGAGCCCTGAGAACCAGCCAAACATTGTCCCCTTGGAAGATGCTCGTGGCATCCTCCCCCTGGCTGACCGCAAAGACGAAAGCTTGAACCTCAACGTCCAGATCGGTGAGCCTCGCCCGTCCCGTGTCTGGGACAGTCCTGACAGCTTGTGCAGCGGTAGCTCGCTGGAGTCCACGCCTGAAATGTCTTCTCCGTGTGGGGAAAGCCCGGTCAAGTCGCCCCTCGCTGATTCCTGCAGGTCTCCCCCGCCTGTACCGCCCCCGACCCGTCCCTTCAGGGCTCCCCCAGCTGTGCCAGCCCCCAAAATCAGCCCGGAGCTGGATTCAAACTGCAATGCCCTCCCGAGCCGGGAAGCAGGGCCCGGAAAGCTCTCCTCGGACCTAGTGGACGTCAACTCGAACCAGGCTGCTCCGATGAGGCCTCGTGTTTCGAGCGGCCCTCCGCCGGTGCCCCCCAGAACGAAGAGGGGGCTTCAGGGGTTGAGGCGAGGTGAAGCAGGGAAGCCCGCAATGGCCCCGGCAGAACTGCCGCCCTGCCACGGCGACCCGCAGGCCGTGGGGAGCAGGAAGAACATCACTTCCTTCCACGAGTTGGCGCAGAAAAGGAAGAAGGCCGCAACATCGGTGGGGCCCCCACCTCAGACGAGGAAGGACCAGAGCGACTGGCTGATCGTCTTCTCCCCTGACACCGAGCTGCCGCCGTCGAATGAGCTGACGTGTGGCGTGGCCCCTTGCCGGGAGACGCCCGGGCCCCCGATTCCACCCTCAGAGCCGCCAGCCAACCCCGCTGGCCAAAGAGGGGTGACCACGTTCAAGGAATTGCGCTGCCGGAAGCAGAAGGCCCAGGCGCCCGTGAAGACGGGCACCCAAATCCCATGGCAAGTGGATCCCGGGAAGGGGATCCCCGACGGGAGCGCACCGCCAGAGGTTGTTGTGGAGCCACCACCAAACGTGCCCTTCAGGCCCCCGAAGGAAATCCCGCCCCGGAGGAGGAAATCCCGCCCCGGACTGCAGCCCATTGTGGAGGGAGGCTTTGAAGAAGGAGAGGACGGAAGGATGGAGGTGAAGGCGCCTGATCGAAGCTCTGACAGCCCATCCAATGGGAGGAGGGACCCCTGGATGCCGGGGAAGGAGGAGAGAGGAGAGAGGAGTTTTGTGGAGGGTAAGGCTCAGGTGATCTCCCCTAATGCAGAGGATCCGATTTTGGAGAGTGTACCTTACATTTCGGGACGCGGGTGGCGCTGTGGGTTAAACCACAGAGCCTAGGGCTTGCCGATCAGAAGGTCGGCGGTTCGAATCCCCACGACGGGATGAGCTCCCGTTGCTCGGTCCCCTGCCAACCTAGCAATTCGAAAGCACGTCAAAGTGCAAGTAGATAAATAGGTACCACTCCGGCGGGAAGGTAAACGGCGTTTCCGTGCGCTGCTCTGGTTCGCCAGAAGTGGCTTAGTCATGCTGGCCACATGACCTGGAAGCTGTACGCCGGCTCCCTCAGCCAGTAAAGCAAGATGAGCGCCGCAACCCCAGAGTCGTTCACGACTGGACCTAATGGTTAGGGGTCCCTTTACTTAAAGTTCTTTTACACCGCTTTACACAATTGCTGCATCCCCCAAAGCAATATTGGAGAACATAGCTTGTTAGGGGTGCTGAGAGTGGTTTGGAGACCCCCAATTTCCCTCCCAGAGTTGCAGTTCTCAGAGTTCCCTGGAAAGAGGGGTTGCTTGGTAAATCACCCCGGGAACTGTAGCTCTGTGAGTGGAACAAGACTCTCAGCACCTCAGACAAACTACAGTTCCCAGGGTATTCTCTGCAGGAAGCCATGACTGTTTAAAGTGAACCATAGGACTGCAGAGTTGGAAAGGATGCTGAGGACCGTATAGTCCAACCCCCCTTGTAATGCCGGAATCTCAACACGCAGGCCACCCCACCCCCCAATCTAGGTTGAAATCACACCAGACCCTGCTTTGCTTTGGAAATATCCTAACAGTTTTATTATTAAAACAAAATAAATAAATAAAAAAAAATCCTTCCAGCAGCACCTTAGAGACCAACTAAGTTTGTTCTTGGTATGAGCTTTCGTGTACATGCACACTTCTTCAGATACCACATATGCACACGAAAGCTCATGCCAAGAACAAACTTAGTTGGTCTCTAAGGTGCTACTGGAAGGAATTTTTTTTATTTTTTATTTTGTTTTGACTATGACAGGCCAACATGGCTACCTACCTGCAACTAGTTTTATTATTATTTTACTTATTAAATTTGTATACCACCCTCAGGCGGTTATTGCAAGTATTGTGTAGATGTGGGCCCAGGGAGCTGCTAATGGAGGCAGGAAGGCACCGGTTAAAGCACATTTGTGGTTCCTGTGAAAGAGACCTCAGTCAGGAAATGGAAGTTGACGTGCCTTTTAACTGCTTCCCTCCCCAAAACACCAGCCAACAAGTCTTGGCCTACCAAATACAATATAACCCTATGACTCCCTGTGTGTGTGATATGGGGATTGTAAAAGATGGGGTTGACTAAGAGGGGGAATATATCTTCGGGGTGGGGGATGGGGCGCTTGTTCTCCTCATGTGTTTCACTTTGGGGATTGTAGCTCTGGCAGGACAAAGGGTCTCCTAACAACTCTCAGCACCCTTAACAGACTACAATTCCCAGGATTCTTTCCCAGGGGGAAGCCATGACTGTTAAAGTGGTATAGTAGTACTTTAAATGTATGGTGTGGGTTCAAATCCTCCACTCTTTCTGTGAAGCACAGCGGGTGACCTTGGGCCAATCACTCTTTCTCTCTCTGCGTCTCTCGCTCACTCTCTCTGCCTAAATTACCTCACAGGATTGTTGTGAGGGTAAAATGGGGTGTTTCCCCCACAACCGCTATGTATATTCTCCTAAACGGAAAGCTAGGATTAAGAATGGAAGCAGAGTGTGGAGTCCCCATAAAAACACAGTGCTCACAGCATTAACACTCCATCAGATCTCCCCACTCCATTAATTTCCCAGGGAGATCCCCAAGCCACAACTATGGGCCAACCATAGTTGTGTATCAGTATCCAGTATTCCAGTATCAGCCAACCCCACTCCCAGCCTAATATGGCCTATTGTTCCCCATCCAGCCTGGGGAAGTGAGGGAAAGGCCATCCATTTGTCTCCATGGCAACAGGGCAACCTCTTTGGACATGTAAATAGCAGCACTTAACAGGCCATTAGAAGGTATTCTTAAGATAATGATTTTACAAAGAAACTTGTCTGACCAGATCAGCAGGTGTCTTATAAATTATAATCTCACAGTACGGACCCATGGGTATTATCTCGACTGAACCCCACCCCCAAAACCTATAACAATGTGTTCTTTATTTTTCATGGAGCGTTTAAGGTAGTTTCAGAGCAGGAATGCAGTCTGTGACCGGGGCGCTCACGTGTTGCGTTCGAAAGTGTGCGCCACCTATGCGCTCAAGTAGTCGAGTTATAGGTACGCGGGTGGCGCTGTGGGTTAAACCACAGAGCCTAGGGCTTGCCAATCAGAAGGTCGGCGGTTCGAATCCCCGCGACGGGGTGAGCTCCCGTTGCTCGGTCCCTGCTCCTGCCAACCTAGCAGTTCGAAAGCACGTCAAAGTGCAAGTAGATAAGTAGGTACCGCTCCGGTGGGAAGGTAAACGGAGTTTCCGTGCGCTGCTCTGGTTCGCCAGAAGCGGCTTAGTCATGCTGGCCACATGACCCGGAAGCTGTACGCCGGCTCCCTCGGCCTATAGAGTGAGATGAGCGCCGCAACCCCAGAGTCGTCCGCGACTGGACCTAATGGTCAGGGGTCCCTTTACCTTTACCTTAGTCGAGGTATACAAATGAACAAGTGTATACTCTGGCTGTGTGCATTCAATTCAGATGTCAAAGAGAACAACAACTATCAGATCTTTAGAAGACATCTGAAGGCAGCCCTGTTTAGGGAGGCTTTTAATGTTTAATAGATTATTGTATTTTAATGTTCTGTTGAAAGCCGCCCAGAGTGTCTGGGGAAACCCAGCCAGATGGGCGGGGTATAAATAATAAATTATTATTATTATTATTATTATTATTAATTCACCCAAAGCACAGTTAAAGCAGATGACTTCGCCCCCAAAGAATCTTGCAATTCCTAGCACCCTTAACAATGACAGCTCCCAGGTTTCCTTCAAACTGCACGGCACAGATGCAGTCTTTTTTTTTGCACAAACATTAGCACATTTCCAGGGACATTTTGTGCTTTTGTTCGGGGCGGCGTCTAACAGACAAACGCCCTCACTTCCATCTCTGCTCTGCTATTGTGAGTTTTTAGTTGGTTTCTTGTTTTGCTTGAATAGAACGAAGAAATTGATGCCACCCCAGCACCTTTCTCTCTCTCTCTCTCGCCAGCCTCTAAGGCACACCTTGAATCTGATTACCTGGCCTAAAATTAATAAATAACCCAAAGGAGTTGCTCTGATTGGTTAACGTGGTTGTCAGTCGGAGCTGGGGGAGCTTCTCCCGCCCCCTGCTGCCTGCCTCCCTCAACAACACAGACTCATGCACTAGTGTTAGCAGGAGGAAGCAGGAAGAAGGTACTGTAATCACTTTGCATTTGTCTTTTGCAGTACTTTCCCTTTCTTTCTCTTCCCCCGGAAGCAAACTGGTAAAAGCCCCTTTCCGCTCCCCCGCCATCCCTAAAACAGGCCAAGAGCTATAATCAGCTGCCTTTTCCTGGTTCGGAGAGAATCATTTGTTTGTTTGTTTTAAGGTAATGTAGCTTAGGAAATTTTAGACTCTGGACTTCAGGGTTTTCCGGGGATTAAGGTTTGTGTGCTCTCTTCAGATAGTAATGTGGATTACTTTGCAAGACTTCAAGCCAAACTGGCTACACATTTCAGGGTGGGGAAGCTTCTGTTTCAGATTGGGGTCTTTGGAACATAGAAACTTGCCTTCTGCTGAGTTAGACCACTGGTCCATCTAGCTCAGTACTGTCTACACTGACTGGCAGCAGCAGCTCTCCAGGCTCTCCAGCCCTACCTGAGATGCTGGAAATTGAACCAGGGACCTTGTATTTGCAAAGCAGATGCTCTACCACTGAGCTACGGCCCTCCCCAGAGTTTCAGACATTTCAGCCCTACTTGGAGAACATGGAGAGCTACCTTATAGATCGGACCACTGCTCCATCTACCTCAGTAGTGTCTGCACTGACTGGCAGCAGCACACCAGGGCTTCAGGCAGGGGGCATTTCCCCAAGATGCTGGGGGTTGAGAACATGGGACCTTCTCGTAAACCACTGAGAGGCTTTACTGCAAGCAAGTAGTCCATACATTTTGTTAAATAAATTAAGTAAGGTTAGAAAGCATTATAGCAGCCTCATACCTGGAATTGCTCGGGGATTGTAACAAACAAACAAACAAACAAACAAACCAATTAACAAACAGCACAGTTTTGACATCCATGGTTAAAATCAGTGCAGTTTTGAAAGATTCTGTCCTGCCATCTTAATTCAAAATGGGGTGCAATTGTATCCAAACATAGCAGGGGCTGATTGTCTCTTTTGGATGCTGGTGACGCTCAAGACATTGCCGGTCTCCCAACCCTCCTCCGCCCCAGCCAGCAAGGCCAGGGGTCAGTCAGGGGAAATGGGAGCTGGGAGTCAAGTAACAAAGCAGAAGACGTCTAAGGCCATATTCACACCATGCATTTAAAGCCCTAGAAAAGAGTCATGGCTTCCCCCAAATAATTCTGGGAGCTGTCATTTGTTAAGGGTGATGAGAGTTATTAGGGTGCCCCTCCGTTCCCCTCCCAGAGCTACAATTCCCAGAGTCCCCCGCGAAAAGGGCTTGGCTGTTAAAACCGCTTTGGGAATCGTAGCTCTGGGAGGGGAACAGGGCCCTCCTGACAACTCCCAGCGCCCTTAACGAACGTTTATCTCCCAGAATCCTTTGGGGGGACGCCAGGAATGCTTAAAACGGCATCTCATGTATGGAGCGAGTGGGGCCAAGAGTCCCCCAACTCCGGATTAGGGCCCTGCGTTTCCCAGCTGACGACACGCAGCTTCCAAACAAGGTTGGGTGTTTTTGCGTTGGGGTTGTTTTGTGTTGCGTGTCTCATGACCATTGTGTTTGTTCGTTGTCTGCTGTGTGACTTCTGGAAATAACTTTGTTTTGTTTTGTTTTGTTTCATATTCTCTCCTCTTCCTCTCTTTCCTTGCTCTCGACCCCCACCCGAAACCTCTTTCTGGCTTCCCCTCCCACACACCCGTCCCGCTTCCCATGTCAATCAATCAATCAATCAATCAATCACGCTGGTCTGGCTCGTTGCCTGGCTTCCATGCATTTCTCACCGGTTTGTCGACCTCACGTGCCTCCAACCCCCCCCCTCCATCCATCCTTCCCTCGCTCTGCACTGGCTTCTCTCCTTGGTCCTCGCTCTGCACTGGCTTCTCTCCTTGGTCCTGCCGCGACCTTCCGGCCCCCTTGCCCTCGCTCTGGCCTGCAGCTGACGCCCTCCTTGCCCGTTCCTCCAGGTCTCAGAATCTGCCCTACCCACCCCTCCTGGTCCATTTCTCTGTGGTGGACGGCCCGACACCCCTGCACCCCTCACTCTGCCCCGGCTTAGAGAGTGTGGAGCTGACCTCCCCTGCCCCTCCTGCCCCGGCCTTCTGCCCCAGGCTCAAGACCTTGTCCTGCGAGGAGGTCTGCCTCCTGGCCGGGCGGCAGGGGCAGGTCTTGGGCACTCTCTCTCCTGAAGAGCTGCTCCCCATCCGCCTCTCCCCCATCGGGGCCTACTCCCCGCCTGCCAGGAGCGTCCTGCCTTTCCTGGAGAGCCCTGACCTGGCTGTGCTGTTCTCACCCCTCTTCCCCCGCAGCCGCACCTTCCCCGCCTTAGCTTTCCCACCCCGCCAGGTGCCCGAGCGGCCGTTTGGAGCCCGCCGCGCCCCCCTTGACAGCCAGGCTGGAGCAGGGCTCGGGAGAGTGCCCTGGGGCAGTATGGAAGCCAAAGAGCCGGGAGCTCCCAAGCAACGTAAGCCGCCTCTACCCTCATTCCACACCCCCTTCGGCTTCCCACCTCCCTGCCTCGGTCACCTGTGCCTCCTTGAGAGATTGGGTCGAAGGCTGCGAGGCCAAAGCAGCTGCCTGCACAGAGACAGAGGCTGCCCGTTGCAACTCTGTGCGAGTTGCCGTTCTGGCCTCGTCCTATCAGCTTCTAAAGTTCATCTTCCTGCTGATGGGAAACCATATTTGCATGCCTCCTGCCCACAGCTTCATCGGCGCATATATATATATATAATATACTGTATATTCCTGCGTATAAGACTACTTTTTAGCCCAGGAAAATCTTCTCGAAAGTCAGGGGTCGTCTTATACGCCGGGTTGTATTTCTTATACGGCAAGTATATCCCAAACTCTATATTTTAACTGGAAAAGTTGGGAGTCGTCTTATACGCCCAGTCGTCTTATACGCCGGAATATACAGTATATGCCATGAGGACTGGAAGTTTGTGGGTTTGTTTTTAAAATGAAACGAGATTCTCAACATGTGGGAATCTGAGCCGAACCGGAAGGAAGGAAGCCATTGGGTGGTGTAGAACAAGGGTCAGCAAACTTTTTCAGCAGGGGGCCGGTCCAATGTCCCTCAGACCATGTGGAGGGCCGGACTATATTTTGAAAAAAAATATGAACGAATTCCTATGCCCCACAAATAACCCAGAGATGCATTTTAAATAAAAGGACACATTCTACTCATGTAAAAACATGCTGATTCCCGGACCGTTCGCAGGCCAGATTTAGGAGGGGATTGGGCTGGATCCGGCCCCCGGGCCTTAGTTTGCCTACCCATGGTATAGAAAGTACATAAATTAAGATATTACATATCTAGGGCTGCAACGCTTAATCTAGCAATTGATCAGATCAGGGGTTTCCACATTCAGTTGTTCCCATTGATTTTTCATTGCATTTTCATGGCTTCTTTTATTCTGACACTAGTTGAATTAAGCCCATTAATAATGGGCGCTAGCGGCGGTGACCGGGACCCGAGGCGCAATATGCAGTTGTCCTTCTCCCTGCCTCAGCCGGCCAAGCCACCACCATGGCGGAGCCTGCCTGTTGCTGCTGCCCCACCGGCAGCCCCGGCGATGGCCGCCCTCCCCGCCGCCGCCACGGGCAGCTGAGGCGGGGAGAAAGAAGGGAGGGGGAGAAGCAGCAGCAGCGCGCGGGGAGCGGCCGCCATTGCGGCCTCTGGCCCCGGAGCAGGAGGAGCGGCGATTGAAGCTGAGAGGTTCGGAGGCTCGCGAAGCGCAAGCGCTTCGCTCGCACTGCGCTCCAACCAATCAGGCTCCTCCTCCTCTCTGCGCTCCAATCTCTGTGTCAGTGGAGCGCATGCGCACTTGGCCAATTCCACTGACACACGGACGGTGGACGCAGGGACACAGGGAGATTATTATATAGGATTGTATTGTTTTCTAATTTTATTTATACCCCTCCAAGGAGCCCAAGCTGGTATACGTGGTTTCTCCCTTCCTTGTTTTATCCTCACAACAACCCTTTGAGGGAGATGAGGCTGAGAGATGGCACTTGGCCCAAAGGTCACCCAGTGAGCTTCATAGCTGAGTGGGGATTTGAACTCCCGTCTCTCAGGTCCTAGCCTGTAACCACTGCTTGACCAATGGATCAGACTATACTGAATGAGACGGACTTTGGCACCCTCGGCATAAGGCAGCTTCCTCTATTCCTGACTTAAGCACATATAACCAGCTTCAAAAACTTAATGGCATGACAGGCAGAAGGAGAGACTGTTTCAAGCAGAGCTGGGAACCAACTACGGTAGTTCAGAGTAGCTAGTTCAGTGTCAGTTCACCAAATTAGCCCACAAAAGTCTGGCCTACACCTGAAAGGAGTTCCCACAATTGCTGAGTGAATTCAATTCAGTTTGGGGTACAACTTAGAATTATTTCTAGTTCACCTTCAAGTTCATTCCCTTCCATGTGTGGATTATTATTATTATTATTATTATTATTATTATTATTATTATTTACTCTTTAGACCCTTTGGCCCTTTAAGCTGAAACATCATAATTGTTGGGAAAACTAAATGAAGCCATTCACATTCTGCTGTGTGTGTGTGTGTGTGTGTGTGTGTGTGTGTGTTGATGTTTTCTTCATCTTTTAAAGTATGTTCTATATCGTAGCACGGGACCCAGGTGGCGCTGTGGGTTAAACCGCAGAGCCTAGGGCTTGCTGATCAGAAGGTCGGCGGTTCGAATCCCCGCAACGGGGTGAGCTCCCGTTGCTCGGTCCCAGCTCCTGCCCACCTAGCAGTTCGAAAGTACTTCAAAGTGCAAGTAGATAAATAGAAACTCTGGCAGAAAGGTAAACGGCGTTTCCGTGCGCTGCTCTGGTTCGCCAGAAGCAGCTTTGTCATGCTGGCCACATGACCCGGAAGCTGTACGCCGGCTCCCTCGGCCAATAATGCGAGATGAGTGCCGCAACCCCAGAGTCGGTCACGACTGGATCTAATGGTCAGGGGTCCCTTTACCTTTATATCATAGCACAGCAGCTTGCCACATTCTGAATGTTGATTTCTCTCTCTCTTTTTGACGTGGATAACTTGGATGGACTCGGAACTGAGAACTGAACTAGTTTGTTTTGTAAAAGGATGAACCTGAACAGGGATGTAGTTCCTGTGTGCGTGTGTGTGTGTGTGTACATCTTGAACTAGAACGAGTTCATTTAATAATAATCATAAAAACCTTTCTAAGCTCTGGTTTTAAGCGGCATTCCACAAGGGCCTGGTGGCGAAAGGATTTAGGTATCTTACTTTTGGGGGGAGCAGGGAGATGTGTTGGAGAGGAAGAGGGACGAGAGCGGGGGGGACACATCTGCCTGAGTAAGGTGGATCCCTCCTTGTTGTCATGCCAAAGCACGATCTCTCAAATCATCTGTAGAAGCAACCCTCTTGCTCCCCAACATCTGAGTGCCAGGTCTAGTCTGCAAGCACCAACCTGGAATTTCATGGGTACTCTGAGGTTGTTCCATCATTGAAAGGTTCCCTTGGTCATAGAATCATAGAGTTGGAAGGGACCACAAGGGATAAACACTCCCATCCCCTGCAATGCAGGAATCTTTTGCCCAGCATGGGGCTTCAACTCGTGTCCTTGAGATTGAGAGTCTCATGTTGCACCAGTTGAACTGTCCCAGGTGTATATCATCTCTGACCATCCTGACTGGGGCTGATGGGAGGATCCCAGCAATACCTGGAGGAGCACAGGATCTTCATCTCAGCTGAGATCCAGGACCTGCACTTCTCCCTTTCCTAAAGGGAAGTTTTTAATGTTTGATGTCTTACCATGCTTACTGCGAGAAGCAAAGCTACAGGGAACCAGGCAGAGGGCCTTCTCGGTAGTGGCGCCCGCCCTGTGGAACGCCCTCCCATCCCATGTCAAAGAGATAAATAACTACCTGACATTTAGAAAACACCTGAAGGCAGCCCTGTTTAGGGAAGTTTTTAATGTGTGATATTTAATGTATTTAGTGTTTGTTGGAAGCCGCCCAGAGTGGCTGGGGAGACCCGGCCAGATGTGCGGGGTACAAAAAATAAATTATTATTATTATTATTATTATTTTAATATTCTATTGGGAGCCGCCCAGAGTGGCTCGAGAAACCCAGCCAGATGGGCAGGGCACAAATAAATAATAATAATAATAATAATAATAATAATAATAATAATAATTAGGGTTTAGATGATCTAATTCAGGCCACGATGGTCTGAATCTGCTCAACACTTCATACTCTCTCTCTCTCTCTCCCTCTCTCTGTGTGTGTGTGTTTAAAAAAAAAGATTTATTTTTCTTTGTTTCACTTTGTGAGGTCTTGGCTAATAACTGGAATAAATAAATAAAAATCCTGGCACCCACAGAGAAGCTAGATAGCCTCTTGTTCTCCATATGTTGACTTCCCTTCTTTCTGTCCCATCTTCTTCCAGTCAGACATTCCCAGTCCTTTGGCGGGGTCCCAAATTCCAGCCATCTGTGGGGGGCCGATGCAGATCGAGTCTGTGCCCAACTTCGAGAACAAAAGAAAGGTACAATCTTAAAACACACACATATATATAATCACTATTGATCATAGCTGTCAACTTTCGGATTTGAAAATAAGGGATGCCGCGAGGGCGGTGCAATGGCACCAAGTAGCCTCGCCACCCTGCGCTCCAGAGGCTGCGCGCGAACGGGAGAGCAAAAGAGCGAGCGCATAGACGGCAGGCAGGCTGTCTGTCTGGTTGGGCGTGAGGGTCTGGCTGCACAAGGCATGCAAGCTCCGCCCCCAGTCGGTCTCAGACTCCTTATTGGCAGCCGAGCAACGCAGCTGAGGAGCCTCCCTGGCTGGCAGGGAGGGAGAGGAGCTGCTTCCTTTGAAATCCGGGAAAATTAAGGGATAGCAACAATCCGGGATAGCAGCGGGAAATGGCATTGGAATAAGGGAGATTCCCGCATAAAAAGGGAGTGTTGACAGCTATGCTATTGATCATCAATAAATGTTGATCACGATTGGTTATTATTATTTTTCATTGTTGACAATACTGAGCTTACTAGTTGTGACGTGCTAGGAAACGTCTAGCCTCATGGTGTTAACAAATTAGACAAAAGTGTTCAACTTTAGAGGTTGGGGTGGGGGACATGTTAGGAGAGGAAGGAGGGAAACACAGGCGAGGGGAGAGAGATGCATAGAGCCACCCAAACACCTTCAATATCTGGGAACTCTTCCCAACTCCTATTCAGGCCTTGTTCGTTCCCATGGCGACCCGTGTCTCTCCTGGCACCTTTAATTCTTGAAAACCTGAAGCGCGGCCAAAGAGATGAGGATTTCCATGGAAACGTGTTGTATTCACAGGAAACCCCAGGAAGATTTGGCAAGGGAAAAGAGGCAGGGAGGGCCTGCCACCTCCTTTTCCATCTGTACCCCCATGGGCATCCACAGAGAGGGAGGCAAACATATGAAACTTAACTTCCAGATCCCCAGCTTTCATTGAAGAGAGAAGGAAAGTGAAGCCCCAGTCGCACTATACATTCAAAGCACAGCAATACCACTGTAAATAGTCATGGCTTCCCCCAAAGAATTCTGGGAAATAGGCCTACTGTTTGTTAAAGGCACTGAGTGTGGTTAGGAGACCCCCTCCTTCCCCTCGCAGAGCTACAAGTTGTTTAATAATCAATTCCTTTCCCCAGGAAACTCTGGGAATTGTCGCTTTGGGAAAGGGGGCCTCCTCACAACTTTCAGCACCCATAACAAACTACGGTTCCCAGGATTCCTTGGGGGAATCCGCGGCTGCTTAAAGTGGTATAATAGCGCTTTGAATGTTTTGTTGCTGGCATCTGTCTGTCTCGAGAGACAAAGGAGTGTGCCTCTGGGGGGTGACATCAAACCGCTGGAGAATCGCAGCGCCTGCTGTGGCTGCAGAGTCTGGAAAATAAGCACTGATTAAATGTGTATACCAGCCTTCATCTAAAGACCACAGGGCAGTTCACAACATAAAAATACAAAACGAGAACACAAAATACATACGGTAATAAAAGCAAACCGATCATTTAATCAGCCAAAGGCCTGGCTATAGAGGAACATTTTTGCCTGGCACCTAAAGATATGTAATGAAGGCGCCAGGCAAGCTATGACATGTGTACTGTAGTGGTACCTCGATTTTTGAACATAATCCGTTCCGGAAGACTGTTCAAGTTCCAAAACGCTCGAAAACTGAAAACTCAGTATGGAAGCCTCAATACGGAAAACTCAATATGGAAGCTGTGTTTATGGTTCGACTTCTGAGGCGCGTTTGAAAACAGAAGCATTTTATTCCGGGTTTACGGCGTTCAAAAACCGAAATGTTCGTCAACGGAGACGTTCGAAAACCAAGGTACCACTGTAATTGGAAAAGCGGGCATGATCTCACACAACTGCCCCGATACCATCATAAACCCAAAGGACTTCTGGACGGCAGCCCCCGAAGCGCAAGCAATTCCCCCCCCCCTCCGGTAATCCTCTCTCTTCCCTCGGCTTTCCCCCAGCTTTGCTCGTGGCAGTCAGTGCCTCGGTGGACAAGATCGTCGCCCATTTCAGCACGGCCCGGAGCCTCGTCCAGAAGGTTTGTTTTGACGTTACATTTTATGCAGCCCGGCGGCTGGTGTCCCGTTGGGGCGGAAGGCAGGGAGCCCAGGCGGCACCAGAGCCAATGATGGGCAGTCCCCGCTCCTTGTTGGTTCCCCCCATCCTTCTCTCTCCCCCCCCCCCAGCTGATTTCTGTAAGGGTTGAGAGGGGTTGAGAATCCCTGGCGCTCTAACCGCTATGCCACACTGACATAGAGATACAAAAGTGGGTGTTTGGGGGGGGGGGCGTATGAATGGCTGCCTGGCAAGGAGCTGCAAAAGGAGCAGCCCTCTGCGCTTAGCAAGGGGAGGGGGGTGGCGTTGGTTCTTTTCTCTCCCAGCCTGCCAGTAGCTGACACCCAGCCGTTTCCCTCCTGCGCAGACCCAGCTGGGAGACAGCCGCCTCAGCCCAGACATCGGCTACGTGGTCCTGACCACTCTGTGCCCTGCCCTGCGAGCCCTGGTGGGAGACGGCCTGAAACCCTTCCAGAAAGATGTCATCACGGGCCAGAGACCGAGTTCCCCGTGGAGTGTTGTGGAAGCCTCAGCCAAGCCAGGTAGGAAGGAGGCGTCAGATAGGCAGGAGGTGGGTTTGTTTGGTGGTAGTTTTCCTTTTTAAAAATCTTGATTCTGCACCCCAAAAGGCCACATTTTGCAGAGCTTCCTGGTTAAAGCCAGTAGGAGAAATCTGATTATTTTGCACAATTGGTTGGTTGTTAGTTCTCTAATGTTGCTAATATTGTTTTGTGGGTTGTGAGTGATATAGTAGTGCTTTGTGAATCTTTTGCTGTGGTTGTGCTGTTTAGCTTATCTTTTCAGTTCTTTCATTTAGCGATTTATAGAAGGTGGTTGTTTTATTGCTGATCTGTAGAATCATAGCTTGAAGCTACTAACATGACTTTGGCCAAACTGCGAGAGGCAGTGAAGGATAGGCGTGCCTGGCGTGCTCTGGTCCATGGGGTCACGAAGAGTCGGACACGACTGAACGACTGAACAACAACAAGAATCATAGAGGTGGAAGGGACCCTGCAGATCATCTAATCCAACCCCCTGCAATGCAGGAATATGCAGCTGTTCCTTATGGGGATTGAACCTGCAACCTTGCCATTATCAGCACCACGCTCTAACCAACTGAGCTATCGTTTTACAGATGATTTATTAATTGTTCTAGACGATTTATGTTCTAATTATGATGTTCTATTATGTTATTGTTATTTCTTGTTTGTGATCCACTTTGTGACTTGTGGGAGTGAAAAGCAGCATAGGTAGGTAGGTAGGTAGGTAGGTAGGTAGGTAGGTAGGTAGGTAGGAAGGAAGGAAGGAAGGAAGGAAGGAAGGAAGGAAGGAAGGAAGGAAGGAAGGAAGGAAGGAAGGAAGGAAGGGGTTCTTCTGGCCCTGGGGACGGGATGAAAAAGCTTACTCTTTGTACACATTTGAATCTTCTGAAATTTATGTTTTCTTTCCTTATTCATTTATTTTTATGTGCTTTTATACAGCTGCTTTCCTGGTTTTTTCGGGTGGCATTCTTGCTTCCACGCTGTGTCTTACGTTTGTTTCAAGCTGCACATCGCTTAGATGTTTTCCGAGACGTCAAGCGGTGGAGAAATGCTTTTAAATAAACAGAACGAAGCGCCCGCAATTAAAACAGTGAAAGCAGGATGTTCATGTCGGGAGATTGGGAGTGGGGGTGGGGTGCTTCTCTAAACAGGCTGTGTCTTCGAGAGCCAGCAAAATAATAGAAATGGGAGATTGAGGCAGGCTCTTTCTGGCTAGGTGCACTCCTGGTCCATCAGGATTTCATGAACTCTTGTATTTGGGGCGGTCGCGGCTTGTTCATTCATTCCTGCGGGTGTTTTGGGGCAGGGGCGGGGAGCTGGGATGTGGCACTTAGTCAGGCACCCCCAAACTCGGCCCTCCAGCTGTTTTAGGACTACAACTCCCATCATCCCTAGCTAACAGGACCAGTGGTCAGGGATGATGGGAGTTGTAGTCCCGAAACAGCTGGAGGGATGAGTTTGGGGATGCCTGCACTAAGTCAAGGCACCTGCTGGTGTTTCTCCATGTGCTTCTTTGCCCAGGCCCCCACGCTCGGTCGCTGAACGCCTTGTACTGGCGGGTATCGCGTTTGGCTCCACTTCGCAGCAACCAGCAGCGCTTCCACGCTTTCATCCTGGGCCTCCTGAAGTGAGTAGAGGACATTGGGGTGGGGGTGGGGGGCCGTAGCTCATCTGCCTTACATGCAGGAGGTTCCCGGTTCGATCCCCAATGGCATCTCCCGGTCGGGCTGGGAATGTCCCCTGCCTGAAACCCTGGAGAGCTTGCTGCCAGTCCGTGTGGACAATACTGACTTAGATGGACCCAAGGATATCGCATGGCGCCAGGCAACTTAAAACCAGCCCTTTACTCAAATCCATGAGGACTAGGGTCTTGCTTTCTTTAGGGCCAAGGCCAAGGGAGCGTTTCCTTTGCATGTCCAAAGGTCTCAGCTTCAACCTTCACAAGCTCCCTGGGGGGAAGGATCCCTACCCGAAACCCTGGAGAGCTGCTGCCAGTCAATATTGAGCCAGGTAGACCCAAAGGCCTGACTGTAAAAAGCAGCTTTCTGCATTCCTACGTTTGATGCTAAAACCCTCTGTCTTGTCCTGTTCCTCCGTAGCATGAAGCAGTTGGAACAGTGGTTTGCCAACCTGCAGCGGAACTCAGGTAAATTTGGGGCACCCCACATTTTTTATTACGTAGCACCTCCACGACACACTGATATTAGGCAAGTGCCTGTGCTTTACTCTTTTCGGTGCCTGCTACAACCCTTTTTCAGTTTAAGTACGCCTACCATAGAGTTGGAAGGGACCCAAGGGTCATCTAGTCCAACCCCCTGCAACGCAGAAATTTCAACCCAGGCGCGTATTTTAATATAAACTTTTATATTTGGAACTGCAGGGGGCAGGGAGAGGGAATGCTGGTTTTTATTTATATCTTTCATTTTTTTTTTTTAGGTCCACTTGTTA
Source organism: Darevskia nairensis (assembly GCA_034642065.1). Taxonomy (NCBI): domain Eukaryota; kingdom Metazoa; phylum Chordata; class Lepidosauria; order Squamata; family Lacertidae; genus Darevskia; species Darevskia nairensis. The sequence continues at coordinate 12,454 of JAWWNI010000037.1, read as the reverse complement.
GTTTTTTAATGCACAAGGATTAGAAACTAGGTGGTGGTTGTTCTTTTAAAAAGTGAAAATGGAAGCTTAATTCTGCTCCCTGATATCACATCCTCTGCTTTCTCCCCCACCCTGTGCTCCTGAAAAATCGCAGAATTGTACATTTGGAAGGGACCCCAAGAGTCATCTAGTTCAACTCCCTGCATGGCCAGCCTTTCTCAAACTGGGGTCCCCAGCTGCTGTTGGACTACAGCTCCCATCATCCTTGACCACTGGTCCTGGTAGCCGGGGATGATGGGAGTCAATCAATCAACAAATTTATTCGACCGTCAGTCAGAAAGCATATATTATCCATACAAAAGTTAAAACAGCGAAAAGTATATTATACATTTAGACCCGTGTCAATACAGTCGATTTTAGCCTTACGACGCTTAAAGGCTAAAGAAAGAAATTTGGCCACCGAGAAGGTTGTTGTCCCAGTGAACTTGTTCAGCAAATACAAAACCAGTCTTTCTCTGTCTACTGGGCTATGTTGGCATAGGAGTGGAGCTATAAGTTTTTGTCTAAGATCTGCATAGAATGGGCAGATCAAAAGAATATGCTCAGTTGACTCAACCACTCCCAGAGCACAGGGGCAAAGTCTCTGGGCGTATGGGACTCCCCTGAACCTTCCCCACAAAACCGCCGATTCCAGAACGTTTAACCTAGCGGCTGTAAGGAGCCTACGGTATTCCACATAGTGGATTTCCGCCAGATAAGGGGCTGGTGAAATCTGAGATATCTGTGATGATGGGAGTTGTAGTCCAACAACAAGGTCGAGACAGACTTAGATGTATGCGTTTCTGACCTGTTCATGCCGTTTCCGTGCCCCACAGAGCTGATCTCGGCGCTGTACTTGCCCACCGCCTTCCTGGTACTCAGCCAAGGCTTCTGCCGCCGCTGGGCCGACGAGCTCCTCCTGCTGCTCCAACCGCTCTCCATGCTGACCTTCCAGCTGGACCTCCTCTTCGAGCACCAGCACCTGCCCCTCGACGTCCGGCCGCCGCCCCGGCGCCCCGCCCCACCGACCGAGCTGCTTGCCGGTTCCCAGAAGGCCCGCGGAGGAAGCCGAGCTGCTTTGCCCAAACGCCTGCTTCCTCTGGCCGGCCTGGCGGAAGGGCCCGTGGCCCAATCCAGCCCGCTCCACGAGCCCCAGGCCGGGCCGCCTCTGCACCAGAGACTCCTGCGGTGGGGCGACCGGCTGAGTCACACCTTCCGAGGCGGCGAGGGAGCCCCCGAGGCGGGCGCTGAAGGGAGCTGCCCGGAGAGCGAAGAAAAGCAGCAGAGCTGGTGGGAGCAGCTGAGCCGGGCCTCGGGGGTCTACGGAGACCCCCCGAAGCAGGAGGGCTTCCCTCACACCCACTGGACCAAGCTGAGGGCGGCTCTGGGAGAAGCCGTGGAGGCGGCCCGCAGTGGGGCTGGAGAAACTAGCGTGAGCCCCGACGTGCTTCCCCAAGTGCCCAGCCCCAGAGGAAGCAGCTCACTGGAGAGCCCAAGGCAGGCACCCCCTGCCTGCGAGGAAGGCAGCTCATCCATAGGGGAAGCTGCAGGGAAGCCGGAAGCGACCTGCTTGCCTGATGCCCAGGAGGCAGCCGAAAAGCTTGAGGGAACTGCAAAGGGAAACTGGCTAGGGTGGCTCTTCGGAGCAGCCGCTCCAGGATGCGCCAACGAGGCCGATTCTCACCTGTCGAAATCCAGGTAAGTTTATCTTTCTGTTCCAGGGCAATCCCAATTCTGGGTGGAATGAAATGTTTTCAGGATTGGAAGAAAGGAATTGCAAAATTTATATGGAATGGGAAAAAACCGCAAATTAAACATCAACTACTAATTGATATAAAGGAGAGAGGAGGTTTTTCATTACCTGACCTAGAATTATATCATACGGCCACAGGGCTGGTCTGGCTTAAAGAATGGATCGCACTAGAGGATACGGTTCTACCTGATCTTGAAGGCCACCATAATAGATACGGGTGGCATGCCTATCTGATGTATGATAAAGTGAGGGTCCATAAGGGTTTCTTGAATCACAAGGGAAGTAATAGTACCACTGTATTCCGCTCTGGTCAGACCTCACCTGGAATACTGTGTCCAGTTCTGGGCACCACAGTTCAAGAAGGATACTGACAAGCTGGAACGTGTCCAGAGGAGGGCAACCAAAATGGTCAAAGGCCTGGAAACGATGCCTTATGAGGAACGGCTTAGGGAGCTAGGTATGTTTAGCCTGGAGAAGAGAAGGTTAAGGGGTGATAGGATAGCCATGTTCAAATATATAAAAGGATGTCATATAGAGGAAGGAGAAAAGTTGATTTCTGTTGCTTCTGAGAAGAGGACACGGAGCAATGGATTCAAACTACAAGAAAGAAGATTCCACCTAAACATTAGAAAGAACTTCCTGACAGTAAGAGCTGTTCGACAGTGGAATTTGCTGCCAAGGAGTGTGGTGGAGCCTCCTTCTTTGGAGGTCTTTAAGCAGAGGCTTGACAGCCACCTGTCAGGAATGCTTTGATGGTGTTTCCTGCTTGGCAGGGGGTTGGACTGGATGGCCCTTGTGGTCTCTTCCAACTCTATGATTCTATAAGAAAATCTCTATATAAGATCTGGGAGAAAAATAAAAGGCTGTTAGAGCCAAAGATACCCTTATGGACACCCCCCACAGAAGCTCTAGCAATTAAGAAAAGAAATATGAAAAAAGATTGGCCAACGTATTGGATATTATTAGATTTTGTTGAAGATAAACCAATGTTAAAGAAATACGAGATAATTAAGGACCACCTAACAGTGGACGGCCAAGGCGGGGAACCTGAAGCCAGCCGGCCCAATCCGGCCCTCTGAGCCTCTCTATGTGGCCCTTGGAACTATCCCTCAGCCCACACCCTTTCTTCCAGGGCACACCCCTCACCACCACTGCTTCCCACCCTCCTTGAGCATTTTCACTTGGATGAAATTGGGACTCCGATCCCTTGGGAACTAAGCTCCCATACAAAGGAAATATTTACATTAGTTTCTCCGCCCACTTTTGCCTCTGGCCCCACCCACCACTTTCATGTGGCCCCCGGAAGGTTGCCCCCAGAAGGGAATGTGGCCCTCATGCTGGAAAGAGCTTCTCTGCCCCTGAGTTTGAAGCGATCTGGTCAGAAGGAAATATATAAGGCAAGTTATTCTCGCCATCTCCCGCTTGTGAACTTGGTCATTGCCAGCAGTCAGAATTAGCCAAGTAAGCACAGACTTGTGCCCTGAAGACAGCATGGTTCTCCCTAATTTTTCCCAGCGAACTCCTGGTTTGCCGAAAGGGACAAAGACACCACTCTGCCTGAAAAACTGGGATTCGAACCCAAGCCTTCCAGACTCAAAGTTAGGACTGTCCCCCGCCTCATACGCCAACCGAGTGCCCAACTTTCAGGCAGCATTTCCTAAATGTCTCTGTAATTAAAACTGCGCCCCCAATGGCAAAAAAGTGGGTTTTTCTCGTGGGTCAAGTATATTCTCTTTCCTATCCAAGCAGGCGCCCATCGAGCTGGTTGCCGCCCACCATGAACATCCTGGCTCTGGTGATGAAGGGGGCACCGGCCGAGAAGAGCTGGCCAGAGGAATCCTGGGAAGACGTCCCACCAAGCCCACAACAGCCATACAGGTGAGCCATCCTCTCTCCGTGCCCAGGGCTGCAACAAAGTGTTGCAGCGTGAAGTGCTTCTGCTGGGGGTTTCAGGCCCGCCACTCTATTACCCCTCCCGCTCTGGGTTTTCCATCATTCCCCTCCTCAGTCCATATTCTGTGCCCACTGAGCATGCTCGGTACTCCTTGGGCTCGGAAGAGGGAGATGTGTCCACCTGAGGATTTTCCTTTCCTTTCCTAAACATTTCTTAGTATTTCTGCAAAAACTTTGGCGTGGTAGAGACTCTCGATCTCAGGGTCGTGGGTTCGAGCCCCACGTTGGGCAAAAGTTTCCTGCATTGCACGGGGTTGGGCTGGATGACCCTCGGGGTCCCTTCCAACTCTAGATTCCCTGAATCTGCCAATTCTTCTGAGCGGCCGTTTTGGGTACTTAAAGCAACGGTACATACCGGAAGCTGATGCATACCTAGTCACACCATTGCCTCATCTAGCTCAGTGTGGGCTACACGGGCTGGCAGTGACATTTCAGGGTTCCAGGCAAGGGGATATTCCCAGCCTACTTGAAACTACCATTGGGGATTGGACCTTCTGCATGCAATGGAGATGTTCCTCGCCCCTTCCCCTAAGGGATGTGCACTTTGAAAGGAGACCCCGTCAGTGTTTTCGCCCCCCGCTCAGTCTGTGTCGTCCCTCTGACTCCATCCAGGGCCGTTCGCGCGCTCTGCGACCACGCCGGGAGCAGGGACGACCACCTCAGCTTCCGCAAAGGCGACGTCTTGCGGGTCCTGGACACGGTGGATGAAGACTGGATCCAGTGTTGCCACGGAGACCGCCGAGGCCTAGTCCCCGTCGGCTACACCTCTCTCATCCTGTGAACTGCGTAGGGAGATGGCAAGGCTGCGGCTGTCGTGGGGGGAAGTGGGGGCGCACCAAAGGATCACCCCACTCCTGGCCTTACACACAAACACACTTTATAAACGCACCGCTGAAGGAATTTCAACAAACTGACATGGACACGAAGAAGCTGAGGGTGCCTAACCCCCCCTCCAAGATTGCACCCCGGTTTATCCTCATGAGCCCCAAACCGATGTCTCTGTTCCTCCCCCCCCCCCCGGCTGTGGGTGTGGATTCTGCCGCAGGGGGTTGGCAGGGCTCCCACCACCTCACCGTTCCCTTCTTTCAAACTCTTCTCCTGCTTCTCGCCTGAACTTTGCCAACTGCCCTTCTGCTCTTCCCAACCCCTAGATCACACGTTTAACCGCTTGTGTTTGCTGCTTTCCACGATCGTGTAACACACACACACTGTCCGCCAAACTATGGTTCTCTCTCATCTGTATATTGCATATATCTGTGTAGATATACATACATATATATATATATAATATTATATATTTCACCTTTCCTGCTGCTTTCCATCTTGCCGGCGATCCTCACGTCTCTCTCCCCTCCACACCCTGAAGCGACGTCGATCATAGAATTGGAGACTTGGAAAAGGGACCCCTGAGGGGCATCTAGTCCAACCCCCTGCGGTATAGGTCACCAGCCAAGTGGATTGGGACCCGTCTGGAATGGCTATCCCCTACAGGGCCCCCTCTTTAACATCCACCCAACCCCAGAACCATGACAGAAACGGCTCCTGTCTGAAGACGGGCACCATCCACGCTCTCTTAAGAGAATGCGCAGGAGGGAAATAAAGGTTGTGAGAAGAGACGAGCAAAGAGGAGTCACCGTGTGAGATTGAATTGCTGCAGGCTGCACGTCTCCAAAGGGTGTGGTGTGAGAAAGATGGGTTGGCAAGCAGGGGCCCCAATGAAATGTTGCAGCCCTCTCCCAGGATACTCCATTCCACCCACCCCCTTGCCATTGCTCCCAAGCCTGCATCAAGACATCTGGCATTCAACGAGGCCAAAGGATGTATGGGCGGTTAGTGTGGGTGTGGGTTGCAATTTTAATTTGCTGGGTGGAGGGAAGGAATAGTGCGTCTAGCTGTTATCAGGAGGTTGGGCAACACTGATCCGCTTGCCTGACCCCTTCCCCACAGTGCTGTGTGGCAAGTGGCTTTTGAAACAAGTTTCAAAGCAGGTTGCAATATGGTGTGGGCAGAAATCCACACTGGCTTTGCCCAACCTTTCTGAACTGTAGTTCTGAGTTCCCCAGCTGCTACTCAAAGGAGTGGAGGCTGGTCACTTAAGAGTGAATGGGTCACTGTCTCAGCAGCGTCTGTCTGCCCTCAATCAGCTCCCATTTGTCTGCCTGCAAAATGATCTCTGCTGGATCCAACCGAAGGCCAGACTCACAAGTTGCTGGGAAGCAAGAGCAGGAGAGAAATGGTGCTCTCATGCTCTGGCTTTCCATTTCTATATGGGGCTAGAGTCTGGCCTTTGGTTGGATCCAGCAGGGATCATTTTGCACCTAGACAGGATAGAAATAGACTCCGGACCTAGGACAGAAGCCTGACCTAGGAAGAATCTGCCTTATACTGTGCAGACTTCAGACTCTTAGTCCAGTGTTTCCCAAATTAGGGCTTCCAGCTGCTTTGGGATTACAATTCCCATCATCCTTGCTAGCTAGAGAAGATGGGAGTTGTAGTCCAAAAACAACTGGAGACCCAAAGTTTGGGAAACTGCTTAGTCCAGATAGCTCTGTATTGCCTACGCTGACTGGCATAAGCTCTCCGGGGATCTGTCTTTCCTAGCCTTACTTGGATGTCGAGACCTTCAGTTTGCAAAGCAGATGCTCTCCCATTGAGCATCCCCAAAGGGGACACTCCCAGCCCTATCTAGAGATGGAGGAAGCTGAATCTAGGACCTTCTACATTCAGATCAGACGCTCTACCACTGAGCTACAGCCCATCCCGCTTTCCCTCTCCCCTCCCAATAAGCCCCTGGTGAATCAAGGCCTGCTAGCCTCCCAGTCACATCTGGCTATTCTTTCTACGCTATGAGATTTCCTTTCTGGGACCTGCATCTTGCCATGTATATAATTGGAGCCGTTGGGCAGCCCCTTTAATAAAGATCAACCCAATTCCCCCTGCTCTAGGCAGACCTAAATGCAAATACCTTGTGGTCACAGCCACTTCCAAAGCAGAGCTAGGAAGAATAAAGGGAATGGTCACTATTTATGGGCAGGATTCAATCACACACTGGCCAATCCAAGTTGTGCAATTCTAGTATGCAGGGAGGTCTTGCACAACAAACCAGCTTCCCCAAAGGTTTGCAGTAAAGAAAGTTCAGGCAGGAACACACTGGAGAGCATGGAACGACGTGCTTGTTTTGATGCTGCAGCATCCAACCTTTGGGGCAAACCAGAATGAATGTGCATTGAATAGTCAACGTCGTCTAATCTTGCAAACAAATCCAGATGGAAAGCTCAGCGAACAGATTGGATGCACTTTTAAGTACAGTATTGACATGTGTGACTGTCAAAAGACCTGAACCTCCCCCTTGTGGTCATATGTTGAAACAAAACCTTCAAAAATGTGGAGTTCTATTGTACATACTTTTATGATTCTCCTTTTCGGAAAATAAAATCCATAAAAGGTGCCACCTGTTTCCCTAATGAGAAAATATTAAAGAGGCTTGTTTGATTTCTTAATACATCAAGAAAGATAAAATAAAATCCAGGGAGTGAAGACATGACAAGGGCTTAGATAAAATCTGAGCTTCAGAGATGTGACTCTCTTGTATATTTAATGAAACCAATTAAGCAAATAAAAAAGGAAGCATTTCTCCACACAAGGCCAGGGATGTAACATGATGAGTCATGTACCACCTACTGGCAGCCGTGTGAACTGCAACGTGACAACAACCTTGCATTTTTATGTGTATAGGAAGATGCATGTTTGTGTACAGAAGTGCAGAGCAAGTGAAAAAGAAAAACACCAAAGCCATTGAATAGGAAACATTTTTTTCCATTTAATACTAGAATCTCTCAGTATTTGAGATGCAGGCCTTTTATGCAATTACATCCAATGTTAAAATTGGTAATACATAATTTACAAAGATTAACATCAAAACAATGGTCTATTTAGATATGCTCTTGTAAAAAGGAAATATCTTAGCAGCATTTCTCCTCAGCAACCACACGGCCTATCCCCATGCAGACTAAAAGAGTTCGTATCTATATTTGCAACAAACGTAGTGCTTTCCCCTCCCCTCCCCTATTTTCCTGGGCTTCCATCAGCGATCAGGTGAAACGCTGCCAGTCTCCTCAGTTAATACAAAATAAGCCGCCCACCCACCCAGAATTTTTTTTAAAAAGTCAGTAATTTTCTACACCAGTAAGAAAACAAAACCAAAACTTAAAAAAAACCCAAAACCAACAAATTCTTCGCACTTACCTAGAATTTGATTGTCTAAAAAACATTGTTTTTAGTCTTTCAACGAAAGAAAGATAAAATGGCAGAGCTAGTGTCTCGCATCAGGGCAAGCTTTTCATTATTCTTCTTTAAAAGGACTTCTCATGTTTTTTTTTCTTTCTTTTTTTTAGTGTTTAACACCATTCTGAGATGACGATTTCCCCCCCGTTTTGAACTAAATGGAGCGACTCAAAAGATTTTCAGACATGCGATTTTTTAAAAAACTTTTTCCCCCCTACGACACACATGAGTATTTAATACTCAGGGTTCTCCTGTACAATGCTTCTCTACAGTAAGAAAATATTCCAAACTATTTTCTTATTTGTCTTCTCTCTTTTTTTTAATAAAATATGCTTTCCCCCCCCTCCTCCTCTTTCCCACCCCTCTCTTGCCCCCCGCCCCCACCCCAAACTTTTTTTTTTTTGTAAATCGCCAGGTTAAAATTTGAATGGAATGGACCCTTTTGTTGTTATTGTTCCAAACGAAGAGTAAAATAAGGATTATATAGTCAACAAGAATGTACAATCAGGACAAAGGTTGGTCCGTCGGGAAGGAACATGGAGAGAGATTGTGAGAGAGAGCTACCATATTGCTTTACAACCACACAGCAAAGGAAGGGTGGGGGGAAGAGAGAGGAAGATTTAAGATATATACAACTTGGCACATTTAAAACGGGATTCTTTCGTAAGGACATCTAAAACAGGACCATAATATGCATATGAACGCCAAAGAGAGACTGAGAGCAAAGCCACGTTTAAAGGGCCAGTGTATGCCTAACTGCCGGCTCCCTTTGCCCGTGCATCTGCCCGTAAGTTGCCGGTGTCCGGAGGGAGGGGGACATGTGGTACGTCATCACGAAATGACGCCCCCTCCCTTGGGCCTGGCACCGGACGACAGCAACTAGGGCAGCTGAACACCCTACTGCGTCAAAAGCAAGGAAACGGTTCCTTCGCTGCAGCCGACAAGAGTTAACACTTGTGTCTTTTTTAATCCACACCCTCCTTGGATTAAGGCAGAGAGAGAGGCGGGAAGAGTAAAATACACTGTCTCTTTAAGAGACGGGACGCTTTTAAGCTGTACAGGTTTTATATATTTTTTTCTTCTTTTTCTTAAAAAAAAAAAAGAAACACAAAGAGTAGTGTTAATCAGTGGATAATAGTCTACAGTTTCACAACAAATACGCGCTCAGAAAATACTGCTTGACGGTTCGTGTAGTGAAAGGTTGTTTTTTTTTTGTTTGCCTTTGTCGTTTTGACAGTTTTCCTTTCTTTTTGTTTGTCTTTGAAAGTTTTCACAATGCACTGGACACACAAGAACCACAGCTTATTATTATTTTTTTTCCTTTTTTCTTATATATATATATATTTATATATAAAACCCAACCGAAAACAAGAAAGCGAAAATAAGTAAAACGGGGGTGGACTTGGCTTTATAAAAAATCTTCTGCAGCAAAAAAAAAAAAAAGGGGGGGGGAGAAAAATTAAAACCACCGTCGTTCTCCTTGACCGCCCACCCCCACCCCCACCCCGAGGTGCAGAACGCAGAACCAAGTGCTTTCATTTCAAGTCTGCGGCCTCCGTGGCGATGGGGCGCTTCCCACACAGAATGTCCGCCAGCCCCCTCACGCTCAGAGCGCCACACTTCCTCTGTTGCATCTTGCGCAAAATCGAAGATCTCGCCCCCCTCCCTTTATCTTCAGCCCCTCAGGGCCTGGACGCTTCCTCATGCCGTCACCTCCGCCCTCCCAAACAACTTCCGAAATCGGACTGTTGCGCCAGCTGAAGGAGAAACGATGTGCACCGGGGAGGGTTCCTCCGGGAAGAGCGTGGTTCCGAACCCATTCACCAACTCGCCCACCTTGTATACCTCGCTTTCCCCTCCCTCTGGCGTAGGGATGCTAGGGTGGGGGGAGGGAGGAGGGGAATAAGTTAAACTAAAATTTGACCATCTTGGACAAAGAACCATGAGGTGTTTTTTTTTCCTTAGTACCTCAACATTGACAACAAGGCACGCCCAACACCACACACATCATAAGACCACTGCCAGGCAGGCCGCGGGTGAAGGGGCAGGGTGGCATACCTGCCCAACCGTTTCTTCTAAGTGCTACAGAACCGTGGGGTTTGTGTGTGTGTGTGTGTGTGTGTCAGTTTCCTCTTGCCCACCTGACGCCCTCAACGCACACTGCAGAGGCACAGGAAGACGGTAAAGCCTCGCCCGTCCAAGTCCGTCTCACGCACAATCCGACGGTGGAAAACTCCAGGCCGCAGCCTCTGTCCCCGGGGCACAGCGTCACTTCCTAAAGCTGCTCTCGGGAAGAACCAGAGTGCGCCGCCGCAGCTTCCTCCCCGAACCTTCCTCTAGCAGGTACGTGACGTCAATGGCTGGAAGAGACACACACACACCAAAGAAAAATAACAACGTGGACTTAAGAGAGCAAACGCTCTTGGAACCAAAGAAAGAGACTTTGCTACCTGAAGGAGCGAATCCACCCCCATCGTTCTGCCCGGACACTGAGGTCCAGTGCCGAGGGCCTTCTGGTGGTTCCCTCGCTGCGAGAAGCCAGGTTACAGGGAACTAGGCAGAGGGCCTTCTCGGTAGTGGCACCCGCCCTGTGGAACGCCCTCCCACCAGATGTCAAAGAGAAGAACAACTACCAGACTTATAGAAGACATCTGAAGGCAGCCCTGTTTAGGGAAGCTTTTAATGTTTAATAGATTATTGTATTTTAATATTCTCTTGGAAGCTGCCCAGAGTGGCTGGGGAAACCCAGCCAGATGGGCAGGGTATAAATAATAATAATAATTATTAATTGGTAAAGAACCTCAGACCCAGAGGGCAGACACCTCTCTCCCTCAGGCCATGCCCCCCACCAGCCTTGCTCTGTACCAGCTGGGCTAGCTTTTGGTGTGATGATTATCAGGGCTGCTTTACTCGAGCTTCCCCGCTCCCCAAAAAGTTGGGAGCTACACAATACTAACAATCCTCTAACTTTAAAAGAGGTTCCTGGAGAGGGGAAGGGAGAAGGCGGGTCGCTTTCGCCTCTTACCATTTTTCCCTGGGATTTTCTCTAGGAGGGTGAGGAGGATGAGGTTGAGTCTCTCTCGCTGCATGTGCCTGCGTTCCTCCGGGGTGCAGGGCCGCCTGGGGACGGGGCTACTCTCCTCCACCTTTTTCTCCACCTCGCCACTCTCCTGGGGAGGCGCCTCTTTCTCTGGCTCCTCCAGGCTGGGCGCCGGCTCGCTGGGAGCCTGGTCCTGACTCACGATCACGTCTTCCATGAGCGGCAGGGGGTCCTCCTCTTGGCTCAGGTCTTTGTTCTGGGGCTTGGAACGGTCAGACTTCCAAGATGACCTGAGAAAGGAGATGTCAGCCACATGTCGGGGGGGGGGAACCTCCCAGCATGGTCCTCCCTCTCTCCCCCCCCCACGGGAGGGATGCACACTGCTGCTTCAGCCTGCACTCCTTCTGTGCTGAGGGCTTCCTGTCCTTCCTCTCTAGATCTCTGAAAGGGTCATGTTTGGGAGGCAATACCCCCCCGCCACATACCCCCAGTCTTCCTACGTAAAAGGTCACAGAATCCAATCGAGAATGCACCTTTCCAAGGCACTGCACAGAAATGAAGCGGCAGAATTCTGGGCTGCACTACTTCAGGCTGTGAGCAGTGTGTGCGCGTCTCAGTAGTACAGCACTCTGAGCTTTTGCATGGAAAACACTCCTAAGTTCACACCCCAATGGCATCTCCAGGTGGGGCTGGGAGAGACCCCTGCGTGGAACCTGGCAGAGCCACTGCCAGTCCTTGTAGACAATGCCAGGCTACAGGAGTCAATGGTCTCACTCTGTATAAGGCGGCAGCTGCTCCTCAGAGGAACACCACACTGGGGAGTGGGGCTTGGAGGAACACACACACCGGGTAGATCTGTCACTTCTCCATTTGGAGCAGTGATTTTCCCCTAGACCTCTGAGAGTGGCTGCCTCACTACTCCTCTGGGAGTTTTTTTTCCAAGAGCAGAGCAAACATCATTTAAACAAGTATAAGTATAGTGAAAACATCTTCTTTTGCTTGCCGTCAACTTGCTGCCAAGTTCCACTGGTGATCCTGAGTTCTGGGAGTTGTGGGAATCCTGCCTCACTTTATTACCACCATCCTATCAGCTTTGCAGGGGGGTGGGGATTGAGGGACAAAGCCCCTCTTTCTATGATCCTGTCCCTGAGCTGCCCAGAGTCATCTCTACTAAGGGAGCACCCCACCCCACTTGCATGCTGTCTCAGCCTTCTCCTAGCGGCCTTGCAGGACGCCTTCTCTGTACTGCTTAAGTGTCGCAGGCAAGCTAAGCTGCTGCTCTTGCTCCCATCCTGCCTAACTCAAAGGAAGGCAAAGAAAGTGCCATTTGTGCTGCAGTTAAGCAACTGAGAGAAGGAGCTCCAAAAAGGTCTCGTCTCTGTAGAAGCACCCACCACACTGAAGGC